>JAPWTK010000606.1:0-241475 GCA_029963805.1 Aromia moschata
TGAGCAACTAGAACAGCAAAAGTATACATTAGGGCAAAGTTTAGACATTTGTCATTGGTAGTTTGATCGCTGACGTCAGTGGCGGGACTTTCTACAGGTTTTAAATGAACGGAATCATTTTGAACAATTATTTACTTTAATAGTACTGAATTAAGTTAAATGATAAAATGAAATACGAACGAATGAGTGTCACAATAAATCCTACGCGGTGACACATTTTATTTGATGCGGACACGCCACCATATCGCACGCAATTTTTCCAGTATTCGCTAATTTATAAGATATGTAATAAAATAAATTGGTAAAGAGACATGCTGGAAAAAAATAATTCAGGTGCAAGTGTAAAATTAGATGGGTACAAATAATAACCCACGATGATATCGCAATAATCCCTGCGGGTGACACATTTTATTTGATGCGGACACGCCACCATATCGCACGCAATTTTTCCAGTATTCGTAATTTATAAGATATGTAATAAAATAAAATGGTAAGAGACATGCTGGAAAAAAAATAATTCAGGTGCAAGTGTAAAATTAGATGGGTACAAATAATAATTTTACGAAGAAAAAAATCATTTAATTGGCTCGAAGAGGAGAGGCCCACAATTGTATCCCTGAGGAGCTCCAGATCTACACACATTAGTCATACTTTCAGGTAAAAAACGCGGATATAATACACTTGCACAGTGTATATCAGTGTAATTTATGGAATAAGAATTGTACACGAGAGGGCCAAATTTGTAAACAAGAATGGAGAGGGCCAAAATTGTATCCCTGAGGAGCTCCAAATCTACACACATTAGTCACACTGTCAGGTAAAAAAAGCGGATATAATGCATTTGCACAGTGTATATCCAAACTCATCAAGTAACACCAAACCAATTGTAAGAAAACTATAATCGTCTAACGAAAGACGAAGAAAGTTGCAATAATATGGGTCAAAAGTAAAGCCGGCAGATCCGGGCAGCGGGCCATAACCATACGCGTCATAAATTTATGCACTCTGTCAGCGGAATGGTCGCTTTCTACCCTTCCGTGACGTCGAAATAATAGCCGATTTCAAGTAAACGCTTAGAACGGTAAATATAAACTGACTCGCATCGCCCGCCGCGCGTTCAGCCGGCTGTGACTCATGCACAAAGCCTGCATCACGCCACTGGGTCGCCGCGCTAATAGCCGGCTTTAGTCATAAGACATAAATAAAGTTGGCATACGGCAACACAAGTATTAACTGAAGATTTTTTGCCATTACAACCTTCTACATAGGTCTAGTAACCACCCCTAAATTATGGTGTGGGTCTCATGCCTCCTTACGAAAATACAAGCATATCAAATTCCACCGGCCGCCACTCGACTATTATATCTTTGGAACTGAAATGGCAATTTTTTAAGAATTGCCTTGATGTTAGTTAATGAGTTTTAAATTTCTTCACTTTTTTAAATTTCTGAACTACATATGTATTTACTTCTGGGACTTATTGATTTTATTGTAAAAATAAAATGTCAAGTTAATAAAAGCAGTAGTAAATAAGCTGTTAAACTGAGCACCATCAGACTCACAAAAACAAGACTTCTAAGACTTATTTTAACAATAAATTCAATCTAAATATCGTTAGCTTTCAAGTCATGGTTCGCATTCCACGCCATATTTTATTGCGCAAAATTTCCACGAGCCTGCAGACGATCCTTTTGATCTCTCTGCGATTTAATATTAAATATCCGGATATCCGCCTATGTATGGACGAAATTGTTATCGAAACTGGACTCTATTAACTTTATTACCATGTTTTATGTAAAATTATTCAGGGTGTGCATTTTCATGGGTCACCGAGATTTAAAATCAGAAATAGATTGGCAATGCGGACGCTAATAGATTTGCAAAATGTTCAGTTTGAAAAAAAAAGGACAGTTAATTTAAATTAATTAGTATGTAAATACGGAAAGAGCAGCCAGTTTTTGTATAAATGTACTCAAAAAATGATATATCCAATAAAAATACTTCCCTGGTTGTAAATTTTAAACTGAGTGCCTATCTGATTACCCCTATATTTACTTATTTTACTTCTTTTAAGTACAACGAAGCATTCTAGCATAGTATTTAAAACCTACAATAGTTCAAAATATCACAGTCACAAAATGAACTGTAACAATGTAACAGCAATTACAAATGGAATTATTACAATATAGGGTAGATTCCTGGAGAATATCCATCCCCTTTTTTCCGTTATTTCTAGAGCTATGAAATAAAAACAGGGAGAACTTATTTTTTTCCGAAATTTTGGAATGCCATCATAAAAACAAATGATAGATAAATGTAAATTCTGAAAAAAAAACTAATAATCATCATATTTAGAGTTAAAACATATTTTTGTAACTCTATAGATGGCGGAGGAAAGGGGAGCACTTCTCACTAACACACCCTATATCTATACTATACTAAACCAAAAAAAAGGTATGTAAATGCTATGGGATTGGAATGCCTTATTAGAATATTTTAAATTTGTTTTATTTTTTTTTTACATAACTATGTTTACATAATTTAATCATTAGAATGGGAGATCATATACAGGTACCTCGACTCGACATCTACGCTATACTATTACAAAATAAAAAGAACAAACGATTCGCTCCCCTTCCATTTTAAAAATTTAGTTCCGCATATTTTTAATAAAATTACCAAACTCTATGGTATATAGTATATATTTTTATTATTATTATTATTCACGCCATAACTCTCGAGAAAACAAACACCGGCTCTAAGGCATCTCTTAAAAATGTGATAGTCAATTAGTTTTTATAAAAAACTAAACCGCAACGAGAGTAAATATTACAGATAAATAATAAGATATAGATAAATATTATAAGTAAAATAGTCGAATATTGACAGAACAAACTCAGACTGGTTTATTTCGCGCTCAGAAATGCCTTTTTTAACGTTTTACGATGTATTTTAAGTGAACATTAACGCTAGTCCGTGCTAATGATGATCGCAAATAAATCGAACAGGGTGGTAATGACATGTTTCCGGTGAATCGAATACTTGTGGAATCACGAATTTATTTTGGGAGAGTTCCAAAGTTGTTAAAAAAATAACAACAGAACAATCAACTCACTATCTGAAACACTAGCAGGGAGATTAACATCTTTTAACATAATTAAGTACATCAAGGTTCTCTTTTAGGGCTCCTACTCTTCCTGATCTTCATTAACGACATTACCAAGTATTATGCATTACTTTATGCTGACGATCTATAATTTTACCACGTAATCAATACCACGAAGGATCATCATAGGCTTCAAAATAATCATAAAATATTTTTTAAATGATTGATATATTTGTTTTTGTACAAGAGAGAGAATGTTAAAACTATGAGATGAAAACTTTTAAATACTTGTTTGACTCCAGGTTTACCTTTTCGAGCCCTGTTATGAGATAATCGAAAACTGCATTAAATGATTTGGATTCATTAGGTATCAGAAATGATTACTAAGATTTTTTTATTATTATGTCTAGTATATTTATGTAGGTAAACGAAGAGAAACTACCATTCGGTTAATAAACGTTATTACCTCCCCTCCCCTAAATTTAAAATTGGGCGGTCTCACTGATCATAATTTTAACGCACAGAGGCACTTCCGCCTGTCGAAATGTGTGTGAATGTGTTTGCTATACGTATAGTGAGGGCTAAAGTTTGGAATAAAATTAAAAACTCAAGTTTAAATGGCATTTGAACGAAATGCTTTAACACGTCAATTTTTATCTTCAGTTTAGAGTTTTTCAAGAAACAGTGAAAGTATATAGGGCGTTCGAGTTTCATGTACCGCCGTCAATATTTTTTAGCAGACCTTTGAGAGACAATTTAAAAAATATGACATTTGTTACCTGTTACATTCGTGGCTATCGAGATAACATCTGTTGAATTGGGAAATTTATCTATCTAACTAGTAGATACCAGTAACAGAAACAATGTAACATGGAGAAAGCAGTATATGATACATTAATAGTTTTCAAAATAGATAACAAATAAAAATAGACCTAAATTAAATGTTCGCTATACCCTCCAAACACTTTCTGAGCTACAGCTACACGATATTCAAATTCGCTTAATACATTTCTAATAACTTGAGGTGTGATTCCCTGAATTTCATTTCTAATTCTTGTTTTTAAATTTTCAATGTTAGGTGGTTGTGTGATACAAGCTTTGCCTTTTAAATAAGCCCTATAAAAAATAATCACACGGTTAAAATACGGAGGACGAGCCGGCCATTCTATGGACCCGAAGTGATTAATCTACGTTCTAGTGACATTTACTACAAGCTTTTAACTGACACTTTTAAGCTAGTTAGAGTGTAATGTCAAACAGACTTTTACGTCAGACTATTGACGAGCGGACTTAAGACAGGTGATAAATGTTATATTTTTGAAATTGTCTCTCAAAAGGCCTGCTCAAAATTATAAAACGATACAGGGTGTTCTATTAAAAAAAATTAAAATTGACAGCGTTATACTTTCAATATTTCTTGAGAAACTCTAAACTGAAAATAAAAATTGACGTGTCGAAGCATTTCGTTCAAATATCAATAAAACCTGAGTTTTTAATTGTATTCCAAACATTAGCCCCTCACTGTGTATTTCAACAGATAGTCTGTTTATGGAAGATTCTGATATTTCTAATGCATATTTATTTTACCTGTCAGTCTAAATACTGTTTATTATCAAATTGCAAAGTTAATACAAAAAGTTTGTAAAAATACTAAAAAAGTGATTTTTGATTGCTTATTTAATGGCGACATTTTGGAAAATCCATTCCTTCCACTCTCCATGTAATATTTTTCGACATTTGGAATTTCCAATACGCCTAAAATTTTCTGAAAACGATTTTAAGTTTGGGCTAAAATCAATGTTCTGTCTGCTGGTGTTTTTCGTATTTTTAGGCTAGGATATCTGGAAAAACTGGCGGAACGGAGCAATTCTGAGATGAGACTCGTATTCAGCGCAACAAAAACCTTCGGAAAACTATCGGCCGGTCTCTGGTTTACAATTTTATCGACCCGTGTTATTCTAATCGCATTCTATCCCACCTGTAACCGTGAAAGATCTCACTGGATAGGCATGCAGACAAGTCGCTCAATTTAACTCCACGTATGACTAACGCAACAGCGATTACTTTCGCAAACCCGCATAAATAAATAGTAATTAAGGTATTGTTGTTATTAAACAATGCAAATCCCGCCGCGGATACTGAGAAACCTATCATTTCGGATGCTAGCGGATAGACGTTGAGTCAACCGATTCCGAAGAAACAGGAAAAACGGGCATTGCGTTGGAGGAGTTTGGAGAAATCGATTGAAGTAGGCGAGCACGGGCGGGCTCGTGGGGGTGCTAGGGGCGCAATTGCCCCCGCTCGCCCCCACTACTAGATTTCGACAAATTTTATGTAAAATATTTACTTGCAAACCATCGGATGTATGTATGTATGTACATAACTTAACTTATCGCTACCTATCGTTTCAGGTTGTTTATTAATTGTTCCCGAATTGTTTGATGTTGCTCTTGTTGCACTAAGAGTTACAGCTTGTAGAAATAATTCTGGGATACCCTGCATAACAACGAATCAACCATATTTTCTAAACATAGACTTACCATATACTATCAAAAAAACTCTTGGATTCCTTTGGCACTTACCTGAAAACAAGACAAAAATAATTAAAAACCCCGGCTATGAACTTTATTAAGGGGGAAAAATGTCCAAAGTACGAGTCTATCTAATCAAAAGACAGAAATAAATAAGTTTAGTATCGTTAATAAGAACTATTAACGATTTTCATCGTCTGCTGATAATACCCAGCAGTGGTGGTGATGGAATTTGAAATCCATCATAGTTTATGGAGTTAATACCCGAAATAGTATGGTATTTAGGATATGGTATCAAAAAAACCTTGTAACGAAAAAAAATACAATAAAATGTGTGTCCTACCAGAAAATCTTAGAAACGGTTTTCAAAATATTGGTGAAATATATGTATGTCTTTTTTATGCTCGTGTTTTTTTTTAGAAATTTTGAGATTAATAAAAATGATGGTAAGGTCACTGAGATGCGGGGCAAGGGGGAAACTCCTATATCTTCCATGTATAAGAAATCAGGGTTCCAGCTTGCAAACGTGAAATGTTGATATCATATTTTTATAATTTAAGATGGAACTCTCTGGGCAGTATGTTTGTAATCATAACATAGTATAAAACAAAGTCGCTTCCCGCTGTCTGTCTGTCCCTATGTATGCTTAGATCTTTAAAACTACGCAACGGATTTTGATGCGTTTTTTTTTAATAGATAGAGTGATTCAAGAGGAAGGTTTATATGTATAATACATGTATAATATAGTAGAGAAACACTGATAATTTTAGAGGTTTCTAATGTGATGTCGAAAACACCGTGCGAAGCCGGGACGGGTTATGTGCACAATAAATTAATAATTTATTATTATATACCAAGTTTGGACAATGAAATAATTTATTGACCGCGTTTTTAAAAGTCTGTTTATAGTCAAAAAGTACGGCAACACTGAACGATTTGAAACGTTTGCTTTCAGTAGTTGGCTAGGCTATTCGGAGTAAATTGTTGACAGAAAGTAATTCTAACCTCAAAAAGTGTGTCGGTAATGGTTCATCCAAGCGGAAATGTTGATAAACCAAATGAGAAATCTGATAGATTACGTAGGAAAGGACGTTTCACAAAGGAACAATTAGGAGACGCGGCGTTGCCGCGTCGACGGGAGCGCCAGCCCGATTGCGTGGAACACTCAACATTAAATTGATAATTGCGTGGAACACACCTGGTCAATCATGTCCATGTAAATCTATGTTCTTCCTAGACGTTATTGCTATGCGTGTACAAAGTTTCAGATTTTTCTAATTATTCAAAACGTAGTTTTTATCAAATTCAATAGCTACATCCATAAGAGCCCATGTTAAATTTGTTTTTTTTGATGATTTTTTTCTCCCAAACTAGATGGTGAAAAAAATCCCAAACAATTCTGAAGATAATTTTATTACTTGAAGAAAATATATCAATTTCATCAACTTTTAATTATTTTTGCAATTCCAGACGAACCTCTTTAAGCAAAATGAAAATTGTACAAAAATCACAATAAAAAGCTTTTTTATTCATGGTCATTGTGAAAAAAAAATGCAAATATTTTACCATATAAGCCATTTCCAAACTGGTGAGGCACACATTGTTTGTTTGTTTTTTTCGATTCCTTCGATTGTTGATATATGTAGATACTCTAAGAAAATACTCGTTAAATGTTTTGCCAGTTTTTGGAAGAACCGGTTCAAATTTGATAAAAATGGGTTTACTGTCGTTTTTTTTGTGTCACAGAGCATTATTATTAGATTTCGTGGAGTACCTATTTTACGTATAAAAAATAAAATACAAGGTAAGATTCGTTGTGCTTTTCTTTAAAAAAAAAAAAACATATCCCAGGACATATCCCGTAAATTCCAGGTAGTATAAAACTACAGAACGCCACCATCTCTATGAGCATTTCCCACTATTTGGACGATATAGGACACATTTACAACGAGAACAAACTCCGGAAAACAGCGTTTTACGCCCCCTGTTAGCGGCACGCGAAATACTCCCATTTTACATGTGCATTTATCATTATTAGCGCTTACATAGAGGTTAATAAACTAGGAGCAAAAAAACGGCATACTGACGGCACAATGCTAATTAAAATTGCGTTACGGTCGCCGTAATTAACACAGCTGATTTGAATTTATAGCTGGACGGGGCCACTTTATAAAAAAAAAAACGATACGAGCCAATTTGTTTCGTTGCTTTGCCCAGGCGTCGGTAAACGCAAACTCCGGAGGGGGTTGGAACGAAAAATGATTGATTGATGAACGAATTTTAAGAGGTAAAAGACAGATTATATGGTATATAGGACAAACAAAAACTTGATTCTAAGTAGTCTTAAACAACACATTTTTGTTCGACATGTTTTGGACACGATTGAACACTTGGGTACTTATGTCACTAGTATGCTTGTATATGAGGTGTGTAAATTAAGTAATGAGACTGATTTTTTTTATATTCTTTTATTTGAATAGAAATTCAATTCAGTATTGTCTCCTGCAAAATAACTTCCTTGGGGGAGCCACACAGCGCTGGAGAAGGTTCTTCCACTCCTCATAGCAGTGCTGGAACTCATATACTGGAATAGCCTTCAGCTGGTCGGTTACAGCCGTTTGAATGTTTTCTATGGTCCCAAAATGACGTCCCTTGAGGTGATTTTTCAATCTCGGGAAGTTAAAAAAGTCATAAGGACTCAAGTCAGGCGGATAAGGAGGCTGAGGAGCCACATGAATGTTTTTACTGGCTAAAAACTCGTTTACTGAAATGGCTGTGTGACAAGGCGCATTGTCGTAATGTAACATCCAGTCGTTCTTGATGTTTGGTCTCACACGCATGACCCTTATTTTTCAAGAACCTCTCTGTAAAAGTGTTAATTTACTGTTTGGCCTGGATGCACAAATTCCCCGGCTATCAAAAAAGCCATCATCTTCAAGGTTCATCTTCAATCGACTCTCTCCATTCTGAGAATGTCATAAACCGCCGAAAAACCTGGGCTCTTGAAAAAAACACTGTCTCCGTAGGCGTGTTGAAGTTTTCGGAAAGTATCCGTTGCGCTGTGTTCAAGTCTGAAGCACAACCTGATAGCACACCGTTACTCAAAATTATTGTCACTCATTTTTAAACCGCACTAGACGAAAACGGTTTACGAAAACAGTCACAAAAAACAAACAAACGACTCTAACAAGTTCAAACTTGTACTGAAGTTGCATTACATGTTAACCTACCGCCCTTCCAAGTCTCGTCTCCGCAGTGTTATAATTAGTGATATTTTAAAATCCAGAGTACAAAACTGAATTATATTTTTTGTCAATATCTCACGCAAAAATCGTAAAACAAAATACAAAACATCCTAAATAAACACAATGTTTTGCTTACTCACCTACATTGTGCTATAATAATTAGGGTTCGGAATGTTTGCTGTCACGCGTGTTAAACTGCGTAAGACTATCCTGCGTTCCCGCAAGGGATCGACGTACTACCGCGCAGACGCGGGTCCCGGCACATGAGCAGGATCGGTCAGTGGCGTAGGTACGCAAGGGCCAGAAATACACGCGTATATATAATTAACAAGGTGCTTAACAATACGGTTTATGCATTTATTATCGTTTTGTGCCGTTGCAGCACACATTTCCGGACTCTAATAATAACTTATTAAATAGGTAAATAAACACAGTTTCTACAGGGAATCCTTGGAAAAGTATTTTTCTACTTTGCTAGACTCAAACCACACAAAATGGCGACCAAATTGAGTCACGTATATTTTTATGCTTATCAGCTTATCATTTTTTTTATACAGCAGCCTAAACATAATTATTAATTGTTATTCAACAGCGATAACAACAATAAACTAAATGGGAAAACTATATACATATGTACGCATATCGTAAATAGAAAATTATCGTATCCGTACACAACTCCTTATCGTCTTCCTAACTAATTTTTTATCGTTAATTGCCGATTCTGATTAAAATATACGGAAGTATAATATATACAGGGTGACTCAAATATATTATATCAAAATATGATCTTTTTTCAAACGGGTAATACCTAGAAAGTTCCCCGCTTTAATCGCGGTATGGTCATCTAATATTTCTACCACGCACAACTAAAGGGTGGGTCATCTATTGGTTTCTTTTTAAACTGAGTGTCATTTCTACATTGCTGACAATGACACGCTTGACATTTGACATATATGTGGTGTCTAACCTCCGCTGTAAGAAATGGATCGTTTTACGCTTAAACAACGTTAGGAAATATTGAAAAATGATTTCCAAAGTGAATGCTGTGTTGCAGAAACAGTGAGAAAATCGAGAACAATTTTTGGTCGAAATGAAGCTCCGTCAGCACCTGGTGTAAGAAAGTTCTTAAGGAAAGTTCGTGAAAATGGCATGCTTTGCATGACAATCGACGCACTGAAGGAAAACATCAATCGAGTTATTCGTGCAATAGAGCCACAAAGTTTTTCATAAAATAATGGGAAGGCATACTTTCTTGAATAAAGCAACAATCATTTAAAAATATTCAACGATGTAGTTTTAATAGCAATTTTAAAAAAGAAACCATCTGATGGCCCACCCTATACTTATAAAACATGACTCGTACCTACACGTGACAAACAAAAAAATAAAACGGCTCGACCGGATCAATACCGGATAATAAATCAAATGTACAAACGTACGACTAATCTCCCATACAACAATAATCTTCCCCCCGACATTCATTAGCCAACCCTGTTTAAAAACCTAACCCAACCCCCGCCCCACCATCCATTATGTGAGCTCCAGATGCCCATTCGCAATTTTACGTTGGCCGTTCCCCGAAATTTGTTTGAGTTTCTTCTCAGACCGTCTGGCCGTCAGTTCGGTTTTGCCTCCCCCTCTTCCGGGGGTTGATACCCGCTGGCCCAGGTCAGGATCGGGATTGCAAATGTGGCCCTGTCCACGATACACATACAATATGTGTATCGTGGCCCTGTCATTTTTACGTGCGATTCAGGGTTCTGATCGGATTTTTGGCGAAACTACACTTCCGTTATGATGGATGTCACGCGGAACACACTTTATTTAAGTAAATACAAATACGGATTGAGCACTAAATTAACAAACACTAATTTATTTATGTTCAATTTATATTCCACTGTTTTACGAAGCCCGCGACCACGCAATTTATTTCAAAAACTAACTGCCTATTGCCGCGTCGGTATGCCTTTATATTCCCTGTTAGGCTATACTCGTATATTCGAGAATTCGTCTAGACGGCTGCTCGAAAGAACTCGAAGCTCGAGAGGCTTTCGCAACGCGCTGAGGGTGTCGCTGAATCACCCCTGTTTTGCTGTTGGTGTCAGGTGTGGGAGTGTGAAAAAAAACTGAACAATTAAACCATTTAAATAAATAAATTCGCGATAAATAAATGAAGTGAAATAGCTTATAAGCAAGTTTTATTAAAGGATCTTAAAGCTCCCTTTAAAAGGCTTTCGCAACACGGTGAGGTGTCGCTGAGTCATCCTTGTTTTACTGTACCGGGTGGGCAAATTTCGATGTTTTTATAGGGTATCTCGGTAACTGTAAGGGCTATGGAAAAATGAACCCACCTTTCCCGACCTCTTTTTTTCGAGATAAATTCATTGGTGAAAACCAGAATTTGCTATATCTTTTCGTTTTCGAGTTGTAAACGAAAATTGATTTTTTTGAGTTTTCGATTGGTGTCGATAACTCGGTTGTTTGTAAAATTAGAAGAAATCTGTTTGCACGTTCTACAGGCACTTTTTTTAAGTAGAATAGGATTTCCTTAACAGATTTTTTATATCTTGTGTAGTTTTCGAGTTATGGCATAAACTTCTATTTTTTTAAATGGAAACCATAGTTGGCTATGATTTAGCTAAAAAAGAGGATTTTTTTCTCTTTACAACGATATATAGTTTGTGGGGTCTATGATGAGTGTTTATGCGGAAACAGTTAAAAATTTTAATTTTTTGTATAGGTATACTTACTTTGTTTTTTCTTTGCAGGAAGAGTAAGTTTCTATAGTAACACATTGTTACAACAATGTTTTAATAATAATAACTGTTGCTATGGAAATTTACTCCTGCGAAAAGTAACATAAATACATTGTAACAGTCGTATATAATGAATGGTATATTAAACTTAAATAACTAATTATGACATATTAGTGACTAATTAATAATTAATTATAACATATTCATAACAAGAAAGTTTAACACACTTAACAATCAAATTTGTAACAAATAATGTATGTAAAAAAATACGATACAATATATTTTACAAAAACAAAACTAGACAGATTAAAAAAAAATACGAGCATGATTATTTACCTAAAGTTTTCAAATTGTCGTCCGTTGTTTGCGATGCACAGTTCACATCGCTTTGAAACACTTTTTTGTTGCATTATAGATGTGAATATTTGAAACGGAATTCAGACAGTCTATAAGATTTTCTCTCAGTTGAACCAGTGTATTATTTGTCTTTTTGTATAAATTGTCTTTAATGGTTCCCCAAAAAAAGAAATCTAACGGTGAGAGATCTGGCGACCGAGGAGGCCACTTTACTGGCCCATTGTTCCCTATCCATTTCTCCCCAAAATTAGTATTTAATAATTCCGAGATTAAATTAGTATTATGGGGTGGTGCCCCGTCTTGTTGAAAAAATACATGTCGTCTTTCGTTAAGTGGCAAGTTGTCTAAAAATTCTTCTACTATGTGGTAGTTTATCATATTGTAATACCGTTGACCATTTAAATTGTCATCATAAAGTTGGTAAGCTAAAATGCGGTTATTATATAGGGCACACCATACACTAAAACCGAAACGTCCTTGATTTTGAACATCAACAGTCTGATGAGGATTATCTTCAGACCAATAATGTTTGTTGTGTCGGTTGAAAATTCCGGCACTACTTACGTAACTTTCATCTGTCCAAATGATATTTTTAAAAAATAATTGGTCTTGCTCAATTTGTTGTAGGTACCAATTGCAGAAATCCAGTCGGCGTTCAGGATCAGTTGGAAGGAGCTGTTATTGTTTCCTTATTGTATAAGGTCTAAATTTGTGTTTTTTTTTTTAAAACTGAAAGTGCTCTTCGTCGCGATATACCAGACTCTGCTTCAATTTGCCTACTTGAAATTGAAGGATTTACGACTACCATACCAACAACATTTATGGCAACATCCTCAGCATCTACGATAATTTTTTTGGTCTTGGTTTATTAAATCCTCCGTATTCAACGAGGTTTTCTTTTAGTCTACCAAAGATGGACATATTAGGTTGTCTCCTTTCAGGGTAGCGATTAAAATATGCTTCCGATGCAGCTTCAGAATTATATCCATTTTGAATAAAACACTCTAGCATATTAAACTTTTCGTAATTTTGATACGCCATCGCGCCTTGTCAATTTCTTTAATCGAAACTTTAAAACTATAATGCAAGCAAAAACCAAACATAAACAATTAATCAAACAGTAATGTGTAACTGTGTATTTACATCCCAATATCCAACTGTTCTGTTTTCAAAATGACAGGCGCCTACTGTGCAAAATCATTGAAATTACTATACTGTCCTTTATTAGAAAACATATGTTTTTAACTGTTTCCGCATAAACACTCATCATAGACCCCACAAACTATATATCGTTGTAAAGAGAAAAAAATCCTCTTTTTTAGCTAAATCATAGCCAACTATGGTTTCCATTTAAAAAAATAGAAGTTTATGCCATAACTCGAAAACTACACAAGATATAAAAAATCTGTTAAGGAAATCCTATTCTACTTAAAAAAGTGCCTGTAGAACGTGCAAACAGATTTCTTCTAATTTTACAAACAACCGAGTTATCGACACCAATCGAAAACTCAAAAAAATCAATTTTCGTTTACAACTCGAAAACGAAAAGATATAGCAAATTCTGGTTTTCACCAATGAATTTATCCCGAAAAAAGAGGTCGGGAAAGGTGGGTTCATTTTTCCATAGCCCTTACAGTTACCGAGATACCCTATAAAAACATCGAAATTTGCCCACCCGGTACAGCGATTTCACCACATAATAAAAAATATTGAAAATTCTTGTTAAATATAATCTTGCAATTCCTCGTCATACAACATACACCCTAGGAAATTGCACCTTTACATATTAGCGATACATGTGTAGAAGAGAATAAGTTAAAAGACACTAGTAAGGACAGACAAAGACAGTTAGATGCCACATTGCTTCACGCTTGTGCACGTATTAGAAACGTATGAGACATGCGCGTAATATAAATTTGGAGTGGGGTATTACTTACACGCCTATCGCCGAATTTGAATGCAACTCAGTACTTTTTCGCAGCTATGGATGTGTACATCGACTTGGCTGTATGAAACGAAATTCTTACATAATTCTGACTTTTACAATTATCCCATACACTTAAAAGAAGTGTACGAACATAATTGTATTTATTTTCAAATTTTAAAAAAATAAAAATTTAAATCAACCCGGTTATAAGACGAAAGAAAGAAAAAATGCCCATTGAATAAGTGGTTCAAAAATGTCGCCCCTTTGTGCTTCGCAAAAACCTAGTCTATCGTAAAACTCAGTTATTACGCGTTCTAACTAGTGTTGTAAATATTCGGATGATTTTAATATTCGGATAATACGTAATCGTACTCGACCTCGTTCGTGTTCGTATCATCGTACTATTACGTATTATGTTTACTTCGTCCGAGACTTCGTCGGATACGATATCTACGCTATCTTCCGGCATTTGACAGCGTTTGTAATAATCTCGATTCCGTATTGCGGTTGGCAACTATTCGGATTAATACGTAATAGTTTGATATTCGGATTGAACGGAATTTTTAATACGTATTCTTACAACACTAGTTCTAACACTTCAGGGGAAATATTATTTGGGACTTGTACAATTCTGGCCTGTAAATCATTTAAATTTAATGGTCTTTCATGTTCATGTCCGTAAAAAGTTTGTTTTATTTGTTAAATATATGTTGGCATTTGGCCCAACGATGGAATCGCCTAAAATACCAACCCCAACATTTAACTTCTCGGGATACTGCGTACGCACAGGAATACTCAAATGCTGATTTTCCGTAGACCAATAACGATATAATAAATAAATTCACACGTGCGCATTATAATTTATGGGCGGGGCGTCCCGCCTACATATTTTATTGCTACCCTATCACGAAAGACAGAGAATAACGCTCATAAAAGTTTTAAAATGACATATCAGTCTGGCAACTATGGATATAATATTTCTCCTGTCAGTTCCCTTTACTTGAAGAGTTTATCCTTTTCTATATTTTAATGCTCGGCTTTGAAATCTTGGACTGTCCAACCCTGTATGTACAAAAGCTGTTAAGATTTCTAAACGGTACCTCTCTGTATTCAGTGTTCCGCTAAAAAAAAAATTGGTCCAACAATCCTCCTCCTGTTCACAGCTGCCCACACTCCAATTTGTTGTGGGTATAGTGGAGTTTCAATATAAAAGTGAGGGTTGTCTGCCCTCCAAAGTTTCATATTCTGACAAACTAACATAGCCCAAAAAATGGAACCTCCCCTCTGAGAATTTCGTGTGTGGATTGCAGATTTCAAATCAAAATTATCTGAGAATTAATGTTATTGGATTGTCCGTTATTACTTGCCTAACCACTTCAACGCCTTCTTCTGCCCTTACTCTGAGTCTGCCACTTCCTTTTTTCCGATTGATGCCTTCACTCTGTCGGTACAAAGAGTGACCGTAAGTTTCGCCTTTTTGGCAGCCCTTGAAATCTAACTTCAAATCTATGCTAAATAATAGTTTATGATGAGACTTTCATCTCCTGAAAATTTTAAATTGAGGCAGCCTTTGGTTCTTGAGATATGATCGATAGTCAAAGTTGTCAATTTTGCATGGGTGCACAATTCAGGAGATAATGATTCTTTTGAGACAACATGATTCGTTTGTGATTTATTACATACAGCAATAATGTTTTTAAACTTAAACAATTACAAATTCTTCCCTTCCTCCTTATCTCAATTATTCAAACATTTCATAGTTTGATAAATCAATATAAATAAGGTTCAACATAAATTCTAATAATGGCAACCATATTTGCGCGAAAAAATAAGACGGAATTGAACAATACATTTTTTTACAAAATGATGGTATTGTTATTTATAATGCTATTCATGAAATTGATATTATTATAGTTAAAAAGTATGTATTTAATACGGAAAAAGTGAACTACCCATTTTTGTTTTATTCTTTCGCGTAGAGATTTGGAATTATTTTTTTAAATAATCAATCACTTAAATAATTCATACAAATGTAGAGCATGTAATGCAATTCTTTTCCTTAAAAAAATCAAAAGATTTATTAATTGTGGGGCATTCCATGTAAAAAGAGGAAAACAACATAAATTTTAAAATTCCTTTAATTATTCCTAATTTAGTACTAACTCATAGTTAAAAGTCTATATTTTATGAATTTGTAAAACAAATTTTTTAAATGAATAAAAAAAACGACTTTTTCTCCATAGAAACTTTTTTGTCGTATTGAATTGTTTAGGGGGCAAATGTTCTTTAGGTTGGCAACACTATTTTTAGCCATTTAAATAATTTCAGTAAGATGGCGATTGTATTTCAGAGAAAGAGTTAAAAAAACTAAGGAACTACATATAATTCAAATGAAAAGCCATGTTAGTTTTTGTGTATTTCTTGTTTGAATATAAGCATATCGCATGTCCCACCAGTCACGCAAAAAGAGATAAAAAGTTGTTTTTCTAACCTCAAATATGACTTTATCAATTCTGATTCTTTTTAGAAGTAATAATACACGTGGCAAACTATTTAAGCTTCTTATAATTGTTAAAAAGTCCATATTATAGTTTTGAGACTTTTTTTGAAATATGTCCCACCAGTCACATGTGACTGGCGGGACTCTGGCTCACAGTTAATATATCATGAAATTTTGTTTGAATACTGCAGATTGTAGCTTTGTTTCTCTTTGTGACGTTCAATTGAATGATTTTATTGTTTTTAGCCTAAAATAAATACTAATTTGGCGATAGCTAAATAAACTAAATTAAAAACTAAAAACTATATTAATAGTTATAGATTTTTTAAATTAGACTACGTCATTTTCTTTTATGATAGTTTAAAAAACAAGTTTCTTTTATTTTTGTTATTAACAACCAAAGTTTATTGAGATTTTGTTATTAATATGGTTGATCCTTTATTTCGCGTTGTTTTTATTTGTAGTTTCTTATTTATTTTAGATGCTTTGTGGTAAATTTTATCAATAACAACGTTAGTAAGAAGTAAAAATCATAAAACTGATTTTAATAAACAACTATGTTCACATATTTTGTACTCGTCCCACCAGTCACAAAGGCCTGTCCCACCAGTCACAATTTATAATTTTTTTTATTGCTTCTAAGTAGGCTATCAGTCTAATTGTTGATAAAAATGGAAGCATATAGAATAGATTTTATATTAAGGAAAACATCTCACTTGAAAGTTAAGTGGTCGAACTGAAATTCGTCTTCAAGTACACCGTGGTAAGAGAGGAGGATTTTTCGGTGTCCCACCAGTCACGTTCGTTCAAGTAAAAACTACAAAGAACTCAGAAAGTATTCCGTTTTTTTTTAAAGGGATGTTGTACATTAGTTATTCACCTATGATTTAAGATGCATTTCACTATTGTATAAGTTTCGATGACATAATTATAGCTCATAGTTATTCAAATTCCGGAGTCAAATGTCCCACCAGTCACTATGGAATGCCCCTTGTCCCAAATTATAGTTTATTGTTTTGAAGAAATTGGCATTATTTCTTAATGTCACTTTTGAACTTATTAATGATTGATAGATTAATAATTGTTATGCAGCTTGTAATGCAGCTAGGACCCTATAGTTATGTTTGTTTCATACTGCACTTACTCAAAGTGTTTATACTTTTAGAGGTTTTTTTAATAATTTCTGAAGACTAAAAGATGATATTTAAAATGAATTTACGTTTAAAAAATAAAGAAATATTAATTCCCAAATGCTTAATAAATCTTAAAAAAATGGATCGATATAAGCTAAGTAATATTGGATTTCGAACTTTGACCCTCGATATCTCGAGAACCGAATGCAGCCTCAATCTGAAATTTTCAGGAGATTAAAGTCTCATCATAAACTATCATTTAGCATACATTTGAGGGCTGCCAAACAGGCGAAAAATGGCTTGTTTTTGCGGCCATTCTTTAGGAAACGTTTGACTGATCGGCTAAAATAGTCGAAATGAATAATTACGGAAAAACTGGAAAAAGTCCTCATATGTATTATGTAGCTCTCATTGTATCCATTGATTCTGCTATTCCTAAAATAAATTTCAAGTAAAACACGGCTCTGTTCTTTATAAAAATGAATGTAATTAAAAACTTTTGAAACAGGATTTTACAGGCGAATTTTAACACCAGCGAAGCCGCGCAAAAAAGGCCAGTTCCAGAAGACAAACAAGAGCAGAAAGGGCAATTTTTCTAATTTTCGCGCCGCCCAACCTCGCCGGAGGCCGGACGCGAGATAAAAGGGCGAAATAGGAAAAGCGACGAAAGGAAGAGTGGCCTTTTTTGCGAGTCATCAAGATAGAGACCCGGACGAGCAGCCGGATGAGTTCTGAGCTCAAACCGCCCGCCTCGGGCCTAGTCTCCCGCTCGCGACGGAAAAAGAAAGAAGGGAATGACCTAATACGAGGGCTTATCTGGCAGACTGTGAAATGAATTAGTTGCCGCCTCGTAAAACTCCCTTTTACGTTCACTTCGGGGCGGCAAGGCCCTCGGTATCGGTTAATAGCCTAATGGAAAAAGCCGGTGACATGTGGCGTGATCAAAAATCAACTCAATTTCAATATCTAACGTTTAAAAGCGTAATATGAGATTCCATTTGTGATAACGGTATCCACATAACATATAAAAATATAATATTCAAAATATATTTTTTTCTGAAATTTTAAAATATTTATTTCATGAGGGTTCGTGTAAATAAATTTTCGTTTTTTTTTTTTAATGAAACTTACGAAGTTTGCATGCAGCCAAATGCAGCTGAAAAAGTTCTTTATTTTTTTCTGGAACAGTTCACTGCAGATAATAATTGCGATAAACTAAGAATAGCGGCGAAAATTTGTTTCACAATTTACTATTCACATTGGATCCATTAATTTCCACAATCATGTGTCCAAAAAAAAGTTTCGGAAACAGAACAATATCGATTTTCGAAAATGATGACGTTGAAGAAGAAATGAAAACATTCACTTCAGAACAGAGTCTATGTAAGATTCAGAAAATTAAAGTTGAAAATCAGCGATTTTGGGAGCAAATCGCGTTTTTTCATACCTTTTACATATATATCTTGTAATTTAATTCCGTTTCTTTTGAGATTAACTAAAGAATTTCCAACTTTCAGATTCGACCTTGTAAAATTTAAAAAAAAATTAGTTATACACATTTCTAATAGGTGTTCATTTACAACCCCCGCGTTTTTTTAGCGGCCAAATATATACATAACATAAACAGAGCAAATTTCGTTTTAAGATTTTTCGATTCACTTAATAGATTAAGTCCCAAAGGATTTTAAAGGATTTTAATTTTTTTTGGATTTAAATTTTTTAAAGGATTTTTCAGCCAAATTATTTTCAATGTTATCGGTGCTTAAAAAAAATCGATCACGTCAATTCCGATGTAAAATTTCATGCTTTTTTTAAAACATGGCCTTTTTTCAAAAATTGAATTTAAAAAAGTTATAAACAAATTTTTTTCGGTTCTACATCAGAACAAATCGCATCCTAAACTTAAACTTAAAATAAATCGCTTTGTTATTAAAAAAAAAAAAAAAGGTAAATGGTGAGCGAAAAAATATTCTTGTATAAACTTCGAAAAATTTTTTCTCGAAAACCGCTGTTAAAAATGTCTTGAAAACAAATGTTTGAATGAAAATGTCTTAGAATCAATCAAAAATACCCTCAATTTTTTTTCAGATTTTTTAAAAATTTCGATTTCATGATTTTTGGAACAAACAAAAATCGTCTAAAAATCCTGAAAATTTATAGTATTCTTGACAGAATTCTAAGACATTTTTGTTTTTAAGAATTTTTTTCAAAAATTAATAGTTTTTGAGAAAAATATTATTCACATTCAATAATTTTTTTATCGAAAACTATAAATGTGTAAAAATTTCTCAAGAACAAAAATGTGAGAATTTTTTAAGGAATGCTCTCCATTTTTTTCAGGTATTATAAAGGCGATTTTCGATTGTTCCAAAAATCACTAAGTAATCGGAATTTTGAAAAATGCCATTTAGAAAATCTGAAAAAATTTGAGAGTATTTTTCGGTTGATTCTAAGACATTTTTATTCTTGTTACATTTTTACCAAAGTTCGTAGTTTTTGAGACATTTTCCATTTATTCCATAGTTCCATTTATTTTAAGTTTGGGTCTCGAGGACGCGATTTCTTCTGCTATAGAACCCGGGGATCACCTGTTACATAAAGAAATTCAGGTCTAAAGTTTTGTTAGCGAATAAGCGTAATTTTGTCCAAATTCGTTTATAACTTTTTAAAATCAATTTTTCAAAAATTCTTAGGCCATATTCTGAAAAAGCATGAAATTTTAAGTCGGAATTGACCTGATCGAATTTTTTTCAGCACCTACATATAACATTGAAAATAAGCCGGCTGAAAACTCTTTAAAAAACCATGACATTTGGGCCTTAATGGGTTTTAAAGGCACAAATGGCTATAGGATATCCCGTAGTGTATACGGGATACACTTCACTGTGACAAGTCACGCAACAAATTGAACAAAACTACTTTAATCATTCCGCGAGGAAGAACTCACCTTCCCCGTTAAAAACCGCCGTTAGTTTCACCATTATGGCCATGTATCACGAGACCGTTCGCACTGCTATCGATTTTATTCCACCACGGCTGTCGCCTCCATTCCTCCCGTTTTTCCACCAAGGCGCGATTTGTTTCGTCCCTCGACGGCACTATCGTCGATACAAAAGTAAGCGATAATTAAAAATTCCGTTCGCCAACAGAAAGCGCTGAAATTTCCCGATCATCCGCATCCGCACTCACAAACAATTTATTCGGCTTATTCACGCTTCCTTCATTCGTTGATTGTGCGCCGCAATAATCAAAATAATCAAACGCGTCCCATTTGTTCCTTGTCAAAGGATATGTGGGAACGAGAACCATTCTCCTCATAATAAAAAACACTGAAAGGAGAATTATAATATTGAGGTGAACCAAAACTTTTTTTCGATTTCTGCATATTTTTGTTTCCAACTAATTTTATGTTGAGTAAAATCATTTAATTGAAAAATGTTTCATATTATATGAAATATAATCTGATTCTGAAATATATCTGTATTCTCAGAAGGAAGAGAGTCGATTGAAGATGAACCAAGCAGCGGAAGGCCTTCATCTTCAAGAACCGATGAAAATGTCTACGAATGATAGAATACGGGATATTGTGTGTTCAGATCGTCGGTTGACGACAAGAATGATCGGGGAGGAGTTAAATTTGAATCACACCACTGTTCAGATTACGAATTGGGGATGAGAAAAATCTGCGCAAAAATGGTTCCAAAAAACCTTTCGCAGGAACAAAACGACTCAATCAGGAGAGAAAGGGGTCTTGACTTTTTGGAATCGATTGAAAATGATCCCCATTTTATGGAACATGTCATTACTGGTGATGAGATTTGGGTGTTTGAGTACGACCCGGAAACCAAGCGCCAAAGCATGGAATGGCACACTTCAAGCTCTACAAGACCCAAAAAAGCAAGTCGAAGATCAAATGCATGCTGATTTGCTTTTTTTGATAGCCAGGGAATTGTCCACAAAGAGTTTGTGCCTCCAGGCCAAACAGTAAATCAACACTTTTCCAGAGAGGTTAATCAAAAATTCGAAAAATGGTCATGCGTGTGAGAACACACATCAAGAATAACTGGATGTTCATCACGACAATGCGTCTTGTCACACAGTCATTTCAGTAAACTACTTTCAACCATTTCTAACCCACCAGCTGAGGGTATTCCAGTATATGAGTTCCAGAACTGCTATGAGGAATGGAAGAACCGTTTCCAGCGCTGTGTGGCTTCCCAAGGAAGTTTTTTTGAAGGAGTCATACTGAATTGCAATTCTATTCGAATAAAAAAAAAATTAAAAAACCAGTCTCATTACTTAATTTACACATCTCATATCTCTTAATTGTAATTATAGCGAAACGACAAGATGTCAAGAAGTGACTCATTGCCAGACGTCACATTCCTGATGATTCGTGAACACACAGTGGACAAAACGTTACAGTATATTATGTACAGTTGAGCACAACAAAAATTACTTTTAAACCTTCAAAAAAAAAATCGAGGAAAAAAATACTTAATGCTTTAAAAACTTTCGTTTGTTCACTCTTTATTTCTATATCCAGCGTTGTTAAATAAAAATACAATACAAAAACTTAGCCTTAATATGTATGTACGTATGTATTGTATCTAATTATTCTAGATTGTATCAAGAAGACTCGAGCGACAATAAACTGCAAGCATGGTGTTTTTTTAACAACCCATTAAATATTATTGCTTTATACATAAATAAACATTTATTGCATTACGACCGCAGACGAGAACGACCAACATAAAAAGCTAATGGGAGCAGATTTATTTTTGATTTAATTATCACCACTAAAGCCAAGATTAAAGTTTACGTAGCTATGTATGTATGCACATACATATGTACATGTAGCTATGCACATATGTATGTATGTACATACATATGTACATATGTGCATACATACATACATATGTGCATTACGAGGTGTGGCTATTAAATAACCGGACTGCTGTCATAACACTTTTTATTCGTTACCGATTACAATGACAACTTTTTCGCCTTCAATGTGCTCCCCTTGGCGATCTCTACACCTCTCCATACGACTCTTCCATTGTTGAAAGCAGTGCTGGAAGTCCGCTTCTGCTAGCTAGTTCAGAATCTCCGTCGCTTTTGCTTTAACCGCTTCCACACTTTCATCACAAGTAATCAACGTGTCTAACAAGCCTGGATCAGTGTTAATGTTGTTTAGAATGTTAGCGCAAATGTTCATTCTTGATTCCTTTAGCTCGGGAGTGAGGAGTTTTGACACCATTTTTGCGCAAACTTTGCGTATGTTGAACGATTCATGAAAAATCAGGCGAACGCATTCTTTGTCGATTCCTGTTATTTCAGCATGCCCTCGGATGCTTAGACGACGATTTTCGCGGATTAATTTACCAATTTTTTTCATTTTTTTCGTCCGTTTTTGATGTTGAGGGATGTCCGGAGTGCGGATATCTTCGGTCGTTTCACGTCCCTTTTAAACCGTCTAAACCATTTAAAAACTTGTGTACGGAATAAACATTAATTCCCGTACACTTCTTTTAACATTGCATAAGCATAGCCCCAGTTTAGAAAGAAACTTAACCCGTTGCTCCATCTGATCACAACATTTTTTCGACGCGTCACTGGTGCGTAGACTAATTCAAACGACTGCTACAGTCAAACTCAGCGACGCACTGGCTTGTCCAACGAGCTCAGGGTGAGGAAACTTATTTAATAGCCACACCTCTTATGTCTAATCCTGAAGTGGGACGAAGAAACAAGAAAAACGCGTTAGTTTCCCACCGAAAAATTTGTAATAACTTACTTGTCGCGCTTCGCCAACCATATTGTCATCATCGGCATCTAACATTAGGTCTTATAAACGCATTAAATCAGATATTTGAATGTTGAATGGTAATTTTATTGCAATGATTTACTTTCCTCTGGAATTATTTTGCACGTGGATTTAATTTGATTTGACCCAAAAAGGGAACTCAAAAATTACAAAATTTTCTAGCATATATAGTGCGAAACTGCGCTCTTAAAATTTTACGGTGACATGATTTTGAACGATGAAAATTTTATTGTTACTGTGCCAACTTAAAAAAAGCGTCATGATGTTAGGTCCGCATTGTTAAAGCGTTATAATCGAATTTAAAATCGTTATCATCGGTCATTGTTGTTCAAATCATTGTTGGCTTCGTCCTTTATTCGCGAGATTCGGTCTAGGTCACTGATCTGTATACAAAATATTTTCATTTAGAAAGTAATTCGCATAAAATACAGGCCATTGAACATAAGAGAAAAAAATTGGAAATGCAGAACCGTGTAATTGGTCTAGCTGAGGAGAAAACCTGCTAGTTTTTTCCGAAGACGAAATTTTAGTCCTTGCGCTGTCAGTGTCAAGACTAACAAAATTTAGGTTTTAAATTGTTGGGAAGGAAAAGCCAAGGTTTTCTTTTGTATAGTCAAAACCAGAGCCAAAAGCTACACCGAAGATGAAAATGGATCATCAGTTTCCATTTAGTTTCCATAATAGTTTCCATAATAGCTTAAACCATTCTGAACCTATCTAGGTATCTACACAACACACTTAGTCAATTTTCATAGAAATGCAGCGAAGGGGTACTTCAGACAAGTTTGACCCTGTACCGAACTGCTGTGTACGGTCTCTAGTACGGTCTCTTTTTCAATTTTTCTTTGCTTAAATGTTGTAAAAACATCCCAAGAATAATATCCAAGAGAAATGATTGATGGGAAAAATGTTTAACAATTATTTTTAACCTAATTTGTGAAACAACTATGTCGCTCCGAAATGTTCGAAAATACCGCTCTGCTGCGGTATTTTTAGTATCATATATAGCTTATCATTTTGCAGTATCTGCGGCCCGATCGATAATTTGGAAATAATGATATCTGGTCCTGGTATAGCAGACTAAAGGTAAAAAAATTAATATGCCTGTATTTTGAAAATTTCATGAAGTAAACATGTTTTGAAACTTTAAACGCGTTTTCGTAAAAAACATGTTTTTCAAACTGGTGGGCGGTATAACTCTAATCGACTTGAAATTTTGACTGTAGCTTCTTCGATAAATTATCTAAAGCGGTACACACGATTTTTTCGATTGGTTAAAAATGACGGTTTTAATAAACAAATTACTATCGTTTTTTTTCGTAAAATTTAATTGTTTTTTTCAAACTTCTGGCATTTTGCGAAAAATCAATATTTTACAATAATTTTGTGTACCGCTTTATAAAAACTCATGTAGATAATGAAAACAGTTTTTTATTTGTTCCAGTAGCTGTTAAAAAAATTGCTGTGCTGCCCACTGATGGTCAATAAAAAAAAGCGTCTGTGTTCGATGTGTATTTATGACGCAAATTTGTATTTTTTATTGCAAAAAAAAATGTCTATATAGACTTCATCATGTACTTAATAAAATCCTAAAATGAATAGTTGATCGCTTTATTAGTAGAGCAGAAAAAAAAATCACAAAGACTGCCTTGATTTTTCGCACTCCAGAGGGGTCTAACCCCTTAAGGAGGGTTGAAAATGTAAAAATTGGCTCGTGTTTAATGGTTTATAACAAGGTCGCGAGTACATATTAAACTTTTTTATTGTTAAGGGTATTAATTATAACATTATAAAATGAGAAAAGTCATTGAAAATCGTTCCCAGAACAATAATATCGGCATCCCAATGTAATAAGGAAAACTGTCAAATCCACGGTTTTACCACGATTCCAGTCGAACGGATAAAGTTTTTTGGCAAATTCTAAAAATATTTCGTCTCCTTAGACTTCCCCTCTATTGATTATACCTAACAAATTAAAAACAAAAATAAAATTAACAAAATGGCGTCCAGAAAACAAAAAATTTGGAAAAATTCGAGATATTTCTTATTATAAAATTCTAACAATATTTTTTTTCAATCTGAATTTAGGTATAATTCATGCGTCATAGTGTTTTACAACTCATGTATACATTTTAAGGTGATATCTTTCACGGTTCTCGAGATATCGTGATAAAATCATCAAAAAATGTAGTTTCGAGAAAATCGCATTCAAAGTTTCGGTACAACATTTGTGTTAGAACAGTCGTACGGAAACAGAAACGTTTCGACTTTATTATTAGGTCGTCTTTAGTGTGTCGTTACAAATTAAAACTTAATTCTACTCTCTATATTGCATAGAGAACCCTAGAAATTAGAATAATGCTCAGACCATTCGGTCGGGACCGACCGCGCGAATAGGGAACGTACCCATACTACGTGACCCATTTTTTACAATTTTTTACCAATTGTAAATGGGGGCCAAGACCCCCCCCCCCCTCTAGTTTTCATGTAGTAATTCATAAATATGGTTTTAAATCATTTTTTTGCAAACAGAGTTAAAGAAAATGATTTGGCTCATATGTGCGGCATATGTGCGTCAGTGTTGCCACCTGCGAGTTTAAAAAGCGCTAAACGCTGCGCGCCATATTTGAATATAGGTTGAAAAAGCGGGGATTTCCCTAGAGGATATTGAGGACGTGACGCAAACCTAAGCCCCCCCCCCCCCCGGGGGGCAAGGGGGGGGGGGGGGGGCCCCCCCCCCGCGGGGGGGGGCCGGGGCCCCCCCCCCCCCCCCCCCCCCCCCCCCCCCCCCCGGGGGGGGGCCCCCAAAAAAAAAAGGGGGGGGTCTTTCCGGGGGCCCCGCCGGGCGGGGGGCCCCAAAACCCCCCCCCCCCCCCTCCCCCCCCCCCCCCCCCCCCCCCCCCCCCCCCCCCCCCCCCCCCCCCCCCCCCCCGGGGGGGGGGGGGGGGGGGGCGGCCCCCCCCCCCCCCCCCCCCCGGGGGGGGGGGGGGGGGGGGGCCGCGGGGGGGGGGCGGGGGGGGGGGGGGGGGGGGGGGGGGGGGGGGGGGGGGGGGGGGGGGGGGGGGGGGGGGGGGGGGGGGGGGGAGGCAGCATCGCTAACGTATCTCGTTTCCGCTGTATCGAAAAAAGAGCATTCCAACAGCGATACTATTCGTGATTTATTTCTCTTTTGAAATGAATGCTCGCATAGTAAGGCAGCAGTGGTCGGTGGTTATGGACAAAGGCCATCGCGTGGTCAGATGGTAAACAATCCACGACGATGGCGTGGTTGCTGCCGATTTCTGGAAATCCCGAGGAATTTATTTACCCGCCACACTTCACACGGTTGTTCGTATTAAAATACTGGAATGAGAAATATTATAATTAGTTTCCTTTTCTTGGGCAACTTGTTTTGTTCGAGTTCACGCGGTTAATCAATGTTTTCAACCAATTAATACAGTTCACGAGTTATTACATTACCGCATTTTAGATCCGGCTCGAAGGACCAAAATTATATTCTGTAAATCTCTCTAAATGTAACTGTAACTCTCTAAAATAAGTCTTTATAAAAACTCTATATTTACAAAATGCATCAGTGTACGATCCATTAATATAAGCCAATTTAATTTTCAGACTGCGTTGCGTATCGTATAATAAAGTTTACTGTTATATTTTGTTTTATAAAAACTCATGTAGATAATGAAAATTTTTTTTTATTTGTTCCAGTAGCTGTTAAAAAAATTGCTGTGCTGCCCACTGATGGTCAATAAAAAAAAGCGTCTGTGTTCGATGTGTATTTATGACGCCATTTTGTATTTTTTATTGCAAAAAAAATGTCTATATAGACTTCATCATGTACTTAATAAAATCCTAAAATGAATAGTTGATCGCTTTATTAGTAGAGCAGAAAAAAAAATCACAAAGAATGCCTTGATTTTTCGCACTCCAGAGGGGTCTAACCCCCTTAAGGAGGGTTGAAAATGTAAAAATTGGCTCGTGTTTAATGGTTTATAACAAGGTCGCGAGTACATATTAAACTTTTTTATTGTTAAGGGTATTAATTATAACATTATAAAATGAGAAAAGTCATTGAAAATCGTTCACAGAACAATAATATCGGCATCCCAATGTAATAAGGAAAACTGTCAAATCCACGGTTTTACGATTCCAGTCGAACGGATAAAGTTTTTGGCAAATTCTAAAAATATTTCGTCTCCTTAGACTTCCCCTCTATTGATTATACCTAACAAATTAAAAACAAAAATAAAATTAACAAAATGGCGTCCAGAAAACAAAAAATTTGGAAAAATTCGAGATATTTCTTATTATAAAATTGTAGCAATATTTTTTTTTCAATCTGATTTTAGGTATAATTCATGCGTCATAGTGTTTTACAACTCATGTATAAATTTTAAGGTGATATATTTCACGGTTCTCGAGATATCGTGATAAAATCATCAAAAAATGTAGTTTCGAGAAAATCGCATTCAAAGTTTCGGTACAATATTTATGTTAGAACAGTCGTACGGAAACAGAAACGTTTCGACTTTATAATTAAAATCGCCGTAACAAGTTATTTTTCGATTTTTATGCATTTTTTCAACTTCAATATGATTTTTTTTGGCGACAATCCACATTTTTTTGCTCAAAAACATTGAAAATCGAAAACAAACTTTTTTTTTGAAAAATTCATTTTTTTTTTTTTTTTTCCAACGAGTAATATTTTTGAGCAAAAAAATATGGATTGTCACCAAAATAATCATATTGAAGTTGAAAAAAATGCATAAAAATCGAAAAATTGCTTGTTACGGTGATTTTTGGCCGAAACGATAAGTAAAAATTCTGAAAAAATTTGAGGGTATTCTTTGACTAATTCTAAGACATATTTGTTCTTGGATAATTTCTGCTATAAGCTCAATAGATTCCAAAAAATTCCAATTTCGACGGCCATCGAAAGTCAGATAATATCTGACCGATATAGATATCTATCCGAAAGGAGTCAGGCCGAGATCCAAAATCCATATGATTGGTGCGGGGTCCTTTAAACCTTCGGGGCACTAAGAAAAAAATCGCAGCGCTTTGCAACTTTTGAGGGTGTTTTGGGGACACTTTGAGGTTAAAAAATTACCGACGATATCCTTCGTTCATCCACTATATTCAGTTATACCAAATTTTCCAAATATCCTTAAATTCGCAAAGTTTTCACTTCTTTTCAGCCAACATTATCGCTTCAAAAAAATGTTTTTTTCAATCGCCCCCGATTGTGTCTTATAGAGAATGTTTTGCAGTTTCCAAATCCCTACCTCCATTTTCTGTACGATCATTAGTTCCCGAGTAATTGATTGTCAAAGTTGAAACGGACTTTTTTGCTTTGATCGACGATAACTCCGCGGCAAATCATCGTACGGAGCTCGTTAAGAGGTCAAATTAAAGCTGATTAAATTGTCTAAAAGAACTTTATGGGCGCATGATGAAAAAAAAATTCACATAAAAATTTGAAATAAAAAGTCCACAGACCATATTAAAGACGAGCAAAAATTTGGAAAAAATTTTTATGTTGGTTTTCGGATGATTAAGTGAGAACCGCTCACGCTAAACATTTTTAAGTCCAGATCTGAAAACTAGACACTTGAGGCTACAATTTCCATTTTTTTATTTCCTGTCCATTTTTCTAGTTATCCCTTGTTGAAAATCATCCAAAAATTGTTTTAATATCCTTTAATTTTTTGTTACTAGTGTATGTACATTCTAATGCAGAACAAATACTTCAAACTTTTTGGTTTTGACGCATCTTTTTATACGAAGAATATTAAAAATCGACAAAAACCTTCCAATTTCTGAAACCTGTAAACTGATACTGGAACTGATTCCCTGCTGCATATCCGCGCCCATCTCATTCATAAATACCACATACATATATTTCCCTACGTCGCTTTTTAGAACACTCTCCTGTATTCAGTAACCTGTTGTGCCGGGTTGTTTTTCCTTCGATACGCCAACCGTATCTCCTCCACGTTTCTGTTTATAGACAGTGCGTGCCCGACCCCGCGTTTAATTACGCATTGTATAAGTTTCAACAGTGATTTAGGGGCTTCCCGACAGGGTTACATAAAGGACCACTCAGGCCGAAATGTGTTTCGTGTTCTTGGAACTGCTCCACGACGACGTATGTAAATACCACAGCATAAATACTGTACATCTGGGAGAGTCTAGTAATTTAATCATACAAATTAGATTAGATGCTCTTTTTTAATTTAAATCCTTGCATATTTTTCCTTCGTAAATACCACAATTTCAAATAAATTCTCAAATAGGGTAGGCCGGATTTTATGACGGAGTTGGCAACATTCAGTTTCAAATGATAAAGGGGTAGTGAATTTAACGGCAAAGTACTGTTGTTTAATCTGATCGTATTCTTATTCTTCACAGCGCTTCCTGTTGTTGCGTTTTCTACTTGTTGGGGGATTATGTTAACAGAAACATCTTTAAAGCCCTCACAAAATTCTTCGGTAGTGTGGTGTCCTTCTAAAAAATGTGAATTGAGGTGTGGATAAATAAAGGAGTCCATAATTGTAAGGTCTGGAGATCTTGCAGGAAAATCAAGCAATAGGATGTCAAAAAATTCCTCCAAATAAGCAATTGTTTGACAAGTTATGTCTTGTAGCACCATCTTGTTGAAAATACCCTGCCATAAGTTCATCGTCATAAAACTCATTGATAAAGGGTTGTAATAAAAAATTATTTCGATTTCTTTCAGCGGTTACGGTTTGGTTAAAAAAAAAACGTTGGTCCGATGATTCTCCTTCTCAAACCCGCTAGCAAAACTTTTTTTATGGATCTAAATGAGTTTCCACTAATTCATGGGGATTATCTGCGTACCATTTCATCATGTTTCGTTTATTGAAATATCTTGAAGGATAAAACCAGACGTCAGAAAAGAAACACTTATCGAGAACATTGTTGTTCCAAAAACCACTGTCGATACAGTCAGTACAGTTCTTCCAAGTTCTAAGGCCCTGGGTTCGTGAACTGACTGAATTCTATATGGACATACATATGTAAGCTAGAACGCAGTAACTTTCAAAACACTTGCATACGCCTGCAGAATTGAACCTAGGCCAGTTATAGAAATGACTGCTAATGAAGATTTTGTCACAAAAATGGCGTCTACACTGGTATGCTTAATCAATAAAATATGTTTAAGGAATAAAGCTTACCATATCTAAAAATTAAAAATAATAATATTTATGGCGACGTATAGGCAACTCGTATAGCATGTGACTGGGGTTGTCTTAATTTGAATTGATTGCAGTAGTACCGTGACAGTTGGTGCTGTTGTACAAGCTCCGCTATATGCAATACGTTGAATAACTAGTATGATATAATTTCATAATGAAATATGGCAAACGTGTGAAAAGCTACTAGTTCATTTCGTGTAATGCATTTTGCCAGATTTATTTATGACAAAGTCGATGCCCCATCCGACCACTGATAACACAAGATCAGAAGATCGTCCAGCCAGCAAGATTATTTTACAACTAAGCTTATATGTATGTACATATATCTAGGCTATTCATATGACCGACTTTGTCCTCGCTAATATCAACTTGGCGTTCCAGCAATTACGATTATAATTATAAAGGAAATGTGCACGGAAATAGGATACCGTACGTTAAAATCTATGTGGGAGATATGAATAAATATAGACGATAATGGCTGGTCGAATGACGCAGTGAAGCAGTGAAGAAAACGAAAAAAATAAATGAAACAAAATAAAATAAAAAAAATTACGCGAATAATTTAGAAATGTAATGATATATTTAAAAAACCTAATATACTTATACCTACACAACATATACTCGTATGTACATATTACGTATTTATAAAGATAACTACCTATCTAATTCAAAGGCAGATAAATAACAACAGATATTTCTGTTTACTTGAGGTTTTCTTTTATTATCCATATTGTATAAAAACAAACAATATATCCTGGTATGTAGGCCAGACCCCAAGCCATTGTTTTCGTGTTTTTGGCATGCATGTTATTTCACGTCTTTTTGGAAGGAAATTTTGGAGGAATGAAGAAGGGGACATACATATACCTGTTATATAAGGTAAATCCAAAACTGTCTATAACTGTTTTTGAATTAACTATACTAAAATATATACCTACAGATTCAAGAAGACGAATGAAATAAAAAAAACACGAAATATATAGGGTCTCAAAAAACTCCAGAAATAATGTAACTTCCGACAAAACCGGAAGTCGGATATGACAACAGACACTTTAATAATAGTCATTAATTAAAATAGCCTTAAATTAAAATGTACCCTGAAAAGTACTTTTAATCAAACCCATATGATGCAATTGTGGCGTTTTGAAGTAGTTTAGGCGCTATCAACATACTTCAATTCTTTTGAGTGCCAAGACCATTTGAGAAGTGCTTATGGCTTTAGATTCGATCACTTTTTGAAAGCAATTAGAATTCCTTTGATTTTAAAAGGTAATTTGGAGATGAAAATCCAAAGCTCTTTATGTTTATTCTAAAACGAAATATACCTAAAATGGCTCTAAAAAATATAGTGATTGCAAACATAAGGCCTTCAAACTAAGGCAATGGTTAAGTTATAATTATCCGCATTGTCTTGACATTACTACCATGGTCTTCGATCGTTAATGTCGATGAAAATTCATGGAAAAAACGCCCAGTCGGTATATTTTAATAAGAAAAGGGCAACAAAGTGTTCAACATTTTACTAAGCAAGGCAATAGAGCCAAAGACATCAGTGGACGACTTTTACTGTGACATCGTTTTTGAATACAAACCAATGAAGGGTGAGTTTAAAGTTTTGGTGTTCGTTTGTATTTATTTCTAAAAAATGCTTAAAATCAAATGTAAATAGAAAATTAATATCGATTAATAGGTATATACATAGAGCACATTTTTGAAATGTATGGATTAACATGTTTTGTGTAAATGCGGTAATACAGGGGTGAATAATTCTATTGGTGGCAGTCAAAAGGTAATAAGTCAATTTTGGGCAAAAATGGGATAAGTGCATCAGTGTATATTAAAAATGTTCAATAACAGTCTGACAAAAGGAAATAAGTCTAGAGTTATGCTTTCCCCCGATAAATGGAAGTAAAAGTTCACTTAGCTGAGCTTAACTGATATTAGTAAAATTTTGGAACAACAAAAGGGAATAACTATTCTTATTTCCACAGTTTCTGCAATCAGGGTCAGTCAGAACGGCATAAGTTTAATATGACGTTTTGCTGAATTGTTATGAGGGCTAGGAACTGTTAGTTTATTCGCGCAAAAGATATAAATCAAGATATGTCTTTTTAACAGATTTTATTAATACATATCGCAAACATAATTACAGACAAAACGGTGTAACTTGACTTATGCCTTTTTGTCAAGAGTGCAAGTGAAGCAATAGTCGAACAAAATAGTGCGATTTTCGGATGAAGAAGTAATATAAATAGGTAGCAGTTCATTTCAAACCAAAAATGTGTGTTTCTGAAATTAAACATATAAAATCCAATAACTTTCATTTTTTCTTAACCTGGTATATAGAATTTCCATTCTAAATTGAAAATAGGTAGAAAAAAGCAAGGTTGTCAGATATATTTTCTAAAATTGCTAAGCTCACTATACAATTATACTTCATACTTCAGTAAACTGTTAGTTCGTGACGTTCTTAGAAAGCTAGTTTGGAAATATTAAAAAAAAAATACAGATATAAATTTATTAGTTAGCATTAAAATAAAGCGCTTAAAATTGCTAGAAAAAATAATTATAAATTAAAACAAATTTATGTATATTACTATACTCTAAGAAAATTTTGAACAGCCGGCAACGCTTCGCTATTTGCTAACACCGGCCTAACACCGGCCAACGATTTCCAGTGACCCATTAGAGTATTGTGCTTTGCATTGAATACATTCGTTAAATACTTATTCGGTCCACTGTGCCATAACATTTTTACGACGTCGTTAAAATGATTTACGACATTAGGAATTCTTACTTGTTTAAGACGCCAGTGACATGTATTTCAGCTAGGTTTATTAAAACAGACAATTTTTTGAGATTGTCTGGCTAAATGAGCATTATTTACAGAAAATTATATTACAAATATTAAGTTTTGTATGCAGGCTAATTTTAATCTCCTATATTGATTTGAATGAAAAAAATTATTTCACAATTTTCGAATTTATAAAAGATATATGCACGCCCATGGAATCATAAAGTTGCACCCCTTTTTTTTGTTCCCCAGGCGTATTTATCATTTTCAATTTAGAATAGATGGACTTTACATTAAACGTTGTATTTTACTTTACAATAATTCTAATAATTTAATATGACTAAACAGCATAAGTTTACTTGAGCCGTTTTGACGGACTGTATTCAAATATTTCAAAAAATCATAAGGGCATAAGTCATAATTTATTAATCAATAAATATATTTGTTAGTTAAATTTTGTTACCAATGGAATAAGCAAATTTTTTACTGTATCCCAGCATTAAAAAATGTTACATAAATACTTTTGAAAATTTGTGATGATTCTCTTGACTTTGAAAAATTTCTGTGTGTATTGACGTTAACTGACTTATTACCTTGTGGCAGCCAGCCACATAATTGTGAGTGACTATGTTCCAGTTGTTCGTGCGCCTGTATTCGGAATGCAAGCGAAAAACACGGAACATCTTGACCAACCGTCGTAAGCAGGGAAATTAAATTAATAACGGCCTGCCGACACGAATAAAAATCAATTAACATTGCCCCTGTCTCGCTCCAACCGCAGACACGGGAATTTCCGTCTCTCCAAGGGAGATTTATTCGTTGCTCCCGAGGTTTCAATCGACCGGGACTTTCCGCCGGTTTTTCTAATTGGAAGCCGCAGAAAACCTACGAGATGTGCCGGAGACCACCCGACTACCGTTAAACGGGGGGAACGAGACCTATCCCAGAGCGCGGGGAGGGCGGTTTCGTTTCAAGGATACAGCGGCAGCGACTTGAATGAACTTGTCGGGGCTTTGAACCTACCAACCCCCTGGCAGTCGTAGTAAGCCGGCTGCCAGCTTTTGTTTCCCCGTTTTTTTAAAAACAAAGCAGGCCGTTCGTCAGCCTTTCTACTACAAATTGACGGACCCGAAAGCGGGGAACAACTGTTGGCGTTTCGCGGAATTTTATTCAATAGCCGTTAATTGGGCGAAATCGAGCGAAAACTCGCACGTTTTCTTTCGTCAAAAAACCTCAACAATCCGAGTAATTGTTTGGGAAAGTGGAACACACACGTATCGAAAACAATTGATTTTCCGCGGTGTCTCGATTTTGAGCGGGTTTGGCGTGCAGCTCGCCCGACTTGTCCCCGTTGGAAAAACAATTTCTCGTGGAGGGAAACAAAGAAAAATGCAAATAATGATTCATACCGCTGTGCTCCGTGAAAATATTGGAGATAGGCTGTCGTCCATCTTTTGCGGGCCTTGGTCTACTTCTTGCGGTCCTTATAGAGTGTGTCCCAGCTGATACGGTTCTTTCCTTAGTATTCTGAGCACCCATGGCTTGAAATCATACCCTTGCGATTCCAGATTGTCACTGTTCCGTTTTGACGTACACTGCACCACACCGAGAGGGGTGGATTTCCGCACCGCCACCTCGCGCACTACATAATTCACGGCACTTCACTGACGAGGAACCGAGTAACGTGAGTTAATAGAACATGGTCCTTTCGATAGAAACAAGGGAGTTTAGCGTTATTTTGCTCTACACCAACCCCACTTTATTCGTTACGCCGCCATACTTTCCTCGGCCGTTCTGTCTCACTTGCACCTGTTGTCAACCGTCTCTGTTTGGCATGTGTGATTCGATTATCTAGTCGGCGATACGGACACTAGAGGGCAGCATCCGCCAGAGACGTGTCTGTCTCCCTCTGTCATCGAATTAAGAGCTTACATATTTCAGTTATTCAGTTAATTCCTTAATTAACCTGAAGTTAGGCGTGATTTTGTATGCACCGCGGAGCACCTCAAGGGAATTGGCAAAGACAGAGAAGTAAAAAGCATTGTAAGTAATAAGTGGGCCATACAAATATGGGACTAATTTTACTGATTTAATTTGATACGTGTGCCTATGTACTTTGAATACACCTAATAAATGGTATTTAAGGATGTGGCCAGTCCTACGACATGTATTTAATTTTTATACATAACACATGCTGTATTCTCCGAACTAAATAGTGTACAAATGTACATTTGTAGATACATAATATAGCACATAATGATATGTATATTTGTATGTATACATCAAAAACGTTTTTGATATTTGAATTTTCCTCTAAAGAAGTTTTATATTCGGAAAAAAAATGTATATGGAGTAACAGCGCTCTTTTCCACTACAGATGCTACAGATAATGCATGTGGCGACATCTCTGCGTGAAGAATTTAGCCACTAACAGGTTACTTCATTTACCATGACAATTATGTCTATTTCATGGATTTTGTTTATAGTTACGCTTTTCTCTCACAGATGTCCCAACAGTTCTCTACAGAACTCGGCATTTAAATAAAACCGAAATAAAAATTGACATAAAGAAAAACTTCCTGGAGTTTTTTATATGTATCTAGTCTAAACTGCCAGAAAGAACTTTTGAAAGACTTTTTTCAATCATTTCAAAGGATAGTCATAGGCAGAGGACAGGTAAACGGTAAAGATAAGTATTATTTGTTCTCTGAATTCCATCTAGGTACATAAATCGGACCTTATGTACCCAAAGAAACGGCCGTGTATTTTTAATAATCAAGAGAATTTAATTTATATCATAATATACAATTTATAATGGAAATTAAACAATATCTCATAACAAAATCCTAAAATATTGACATAATCAGAATAGCATTAAAAATAATAATAATAACATGAAAAACTCCTACCGTAATTATTATAAAATAAAGATTTAGTGCATAAACAATACCTTACATATAAACTTCAATAGAATAAACAAGATAGATAATAACAACGATTTTAACATTTATTTATCATTCATCTATATTTAAATGCGTGTGAAAGTATGAGTACCTACATACCAAAAAAAACATTACCAACACATACAATACGTGTATGAATGTGTGTATCATGAGATTTAAGTCTATGTATGCATGAAATGCGCACTGACATCTATTATTCGGAAAACTAAAATGTAACTTGCAAATAAATAACTGAAATGGCGTATGATAAATGGATAAGGCAGTGGAATTGCATAAAAATCCATAAATTAAATAAAATGGGACACAGTGTCAATATCGGTCGATCTAACATGGTGAAATAGCAACCACAAAATTACAAAAAAAAATGTGTCCAGAAATTTCTAATTTACAAATAAAAGCTGCTAATTTATTCCAGTTGTGACGTAAATTCAGGAAGTAGAGACAATTTTTTAAATATCCTACAATAACTGTAATTTTTGTTGTAATTGGTGATGCCAAAATATGATTGATTTCCTTTTAAGTCGAAATTGTTTTATTAAACTCATATTATCTTTATCTCCGTCTATATTCAATGTAGCTTTTCTCTTTGTTATTATATTATTTTTTATAAACACCCATTTAGCAAAAAATGTATAGTATGCCACTGCTTCAATGTTAAAATATATATTTTTCTGACACAATAAAGTCAATCGACCGATATCGAGATTACTCCCAGCTTGCATAAATAAAAAATAAGGTAATAAAATACTCCATAACAATATAAAAAATGTATAGAACCATATACAATACAGACTAAGTATTAAAATTAGGTACAAGTACTTGTCTTTTATCATGTCATCTCATCATAGAATAATATCATCAGAATTACATAGCCTCCCGATATACATGTATATATACATATACGAAGAGCAAATGACCAGATCCATGAAAATTCTGTATAAAAAATATTAAAAATGTTCCTTTCATATTACTAAAAATTTCCCTTTTACTTCGATATGTGCAATTTATTGAACGTCCTCAATATCCAGATATCATTTTCATGAGCTGAAACTGAAAAATCAGAGAATAGAAAATAAACGAGTGGATCATTCTTCATTTGCACTCAGTATATGTTAAGGTGGAACGAGTATTTTTGTAATTAATTGCAGCAGAATATTCAAATTGTTGTAGATACATCCTTTAACTGCATGAAAATTGTTGAAAACGTTTTATTTACTACATACTCAGTTATTTTAGGATAACTTATAGGGACCACAATATTTATTTTCTCAATCAACAACATAGAATTTGACTGATTTTCGTTCCACCTTAATAGATACGGTGTATTCCTTTGCTGTAGAAAAATTGGAGACATTTATGTTTATGTTTTATATTTCACTTTTATGTCCAAAAGGAGGAATAATAAAACTTAGATTTGATTTATTCTTATTTTTCTGAGAATGCAAAATTCGGTATTTATTAGCAAAAAAAAATTTTGTTCAAATAGTTTTATTTCCTCATATAAAACATTTTTTCCTCTAGTCCATAAAAAGTAAAAAAAAAAAATATTTCCTATTAGACCACAACATGGGATCCACCGTTAAGGCCGCCTTACAGTTCGCAATTTTATTGCTGGCAAGAAAAATTGCAGCAATTTTTATTGCGCGCAAGCGTATTTGTGTTTATTTGTTAATAAATTGTCCACAGACATAAATACGCGTGCGCGCAATAAAAATTGCTGCAATTTTTTTGCCGGCAATAAAATTGCGAACTGTAAAGCGGCCTTTACATACAAAATACGTAAACTCTTCACTAACCTCTTTTAAGTAAGTACGGAACCTCAGTCACACGTCAATACATTATATAAAATAAAATTATTTTTAAAGAGATATGTACCGTAGTTGAGTTTTATTTGCATTTTTTAAATTATATTACACCTAAAACTGACAAACACATCCAGTTGTCGAAAAAACGATTTTCGAATTGGCGAATCTTCTACAACTAGGAAGCGAAATCGATATTAGTAAAAGTTCCTGGAATGTTACATACTATTGTGTCCACAATGCGTACGGGGTGAATCATAAATCTGGTTCAATACTTTTCCAGCAAATTTTTTTTTTTTCGATTAAATTCTCCAATAGATGATATACATACATATACTCATATACATATGTATATATACATATGTACACTCATATACATATGTAACTTTATTTATTGTTGAACGTAATAATACTGTACCTACATATGTATATATGTACATATATACACTCTGTGTAAAACCGACATCGGCCAGTTATGAAAAAGGACAAACAGAAGTGAGACGACAGATAAGAAGCAACGACGGTCGAAGGAGTGAGGGGAATAAGACCGGCCCTCTCACCACGTTAGAACGAGAAGTGTACACTTTGTCCTTTTTCATAACCGGCCGATGTCGGCTTTACACATACTTAAAAATGTGTTGTGTTAAAAATGTTAAATATTTTTTTACATATGTATATTTTTTATAATAAACTGCTGTCTGCTTGTACGTTTAATCCGATGTAGGGTAGGAAGGTAGGGTACCACAAAACATATAGTATAGTAGGTACTTTATGTTCAAAATTCTTATTGAAATATTTACCTAGTTTCGTTTCCCGCTGACATTTGATGACTGTTACCTGTACGCGAAAAGCTTATCTCTATGTCTCTACCAACATATTAACAACGTAGGTATTTAACAACACAAAGAACTCTACCATCAAAAGTTTGAAGTTTGAGTATCACAAAATATAATTTGCAAACAACGCGAGACACAGTTGGCGTTGAACAGCGATTGCATTGTCATTCGGTTGCTCTCGGATTCATTCGGAAGTCCATGCTCGAATTTGCTTGTTTTGTTTGTTGATGGCTGCAATTGTTGGGTAGTTATGTGGATTTATAGTTTATTTATAGGTATTTGATGTGGTTAATTTAAGGTTTTCGATAGACAAGTAACTGATTAAAAGTTAATGGTTAACAAGTGTCTTGTGTGTAAAGAACCTTTTAAAAAGAGTGAAAATTGGTTTCTACCTATGTATGTATGTACATGTAGGTGAGTACAAAACAGGGGGGATTTGATGTTGGTGAATGGTATTTATAGTTATATGTTATATGTATGTATATATGTACATACAGCATGCATTGTAAATAATTACAGTATGTATTTTATAAATGTATCGATACCTATAGGCCAGAGTTGGGCAGAATATAACTAAATGACTAATGACTAAAGTAAAATGAATAAACTTTAGCCATGACTAAATTAGTCATAGGATTTAGTCACGACTGCGGTTTAGTCATGATTAGTTGTTAGTCATACCAATGATTGATGGTTAGTCATGATTGAAGTTTAATCATAACCATCAATCATCGGTATGACTAACAATTATGGCTAACAGTTCCCACAATTGTCAATTATGCTATTCCATTAATAAGGGGTAAATACAGTAAAATCCTCGGTTATGCCTAAATTCAAGGCATGAATGCAGGGGGGTGAATAACGAAAAAATATGATATTTTCGCTATTGCCAACCGATGTAGTGATTTGTACACCACCTAATGGGACGCCCTTATAATGCTTGCATCAATATGTTTTAATTAACTCTACTTTTTAAGTTTTTAATACTTGTTTTTTAATTTTTTTAACTATTTTGGTTTTTTATAATTTTTTCGTATTTTTCAGTTCGTAGTTTTTTTACAACTTTGTCCTTGACACTATTTCATTTCCATTTTTTTTGTGATTAGTCATGGCTGATAACTAATGATTGATGGTTACTCATGATTAATGGCTACTGATTGGCGGTGAGTCCTGACTAATGAATAATGACTAATTTAGTCATGAGTGATTTCCGTGACTAATGATTAATTTAGTCATTAATCATTGTTGTTATGATTAATGAATACATTAGTTATTTTAGTCGCTTTTGTTCATGACTAATGACTAAATTAGTCATTAGTCATCAATCGACTAAATTTGCCCAACTCTGCTATAGACCAAGCTTCTAATGAAGATGATGGTGTTTACAATACGCAAGTTTTACATTTTCTTGATTCCTGATTAATAGTTCCATAGCAACGGCAACTCACGTGCCGAGCAACTCGTCACAACCTACTTGTTGTTCATGTTCATCTGCAATAATGAACGATTATGGCTATAAAAAAATTGATACAACACTAAAAATGTCTACTATTTATTGACTGTCTGAAATGGACTGTTTTGTAAAGTTTTTTTTTCTCTATCGCCAAAAATAATACTTTTTATATTGGTTACATACATAAATAACCATCATAGGGGTTTTCTGGTAATGAATTTAAAACAATTATAACTACCGAGATTATTAGGTCTAGAGGTTTTTGTGTGTGACTCGAAATTAAAAGAATATTTTCTTGTTCAGGTAGCCTCAATTTAAAGAAAAACATGTTCCCAAAGTGTAAATTAAACAAAATACATAGAAATTGTAATGCCAAGAACTGATGTGACCATATGTTTTTGGATTTTTTGTTTCTTTTGTTAAGTTCGTACGTCTCTGTCAAGATTTTATGAAGGGATGAAAAATCAAGGGATGAAAAATCTTGCATTCTAATTGTTAAAAACGCTCAATAAACACATTGAAACCTAAATACTGAATGTTAAAAAAAAAATAAAAATTGAATCTCGTTATTTTTCATCCAGTTTCCATTTTATATAACAACGAAGCGCAGGAAACTACCCCATTATAGACTCGTTTGCCGCGAAAAAAATTGAACCACATTCAGGCCTCACCCTAGCACGCTTGCGCCACGTGGAACCTCGAAAACCGCCTTTTCGGTTTCGGAAATAAATACTTTTTAAAGAGAATCTCATCCTCTGTACAATAAAATCGCTACCGTCAATAAAAAAATTGATAATTCTATAAGAATTATTTTTTTTGTACTCTAAAAAAGATATATAAATAACAACGCCCTAACGACAGAAACTAGGGTTAGTAGTAAACCGCGATATGATTGTTACTTCACCTTATATAATATAATATCAAGCACAGTAGTTTCGTCTGACTACCTTTCCTTTTTATCGACATTATTTTTATTACGTCACTTAACATTTAACTTTTATTTATGATAATACCCGAGATTTTACGGACATCCGCTTCGCAACCGTTTTCGGCGATTGTCACCACATCAGAGGTCCATATCATTTATAATAATCAGTCGTAGTCGTCTTACGATACGTAAGTCCACTGTGCCTAAACAGAGTAGGAGCGAAAATACAGACTGCGTCTGTCGATGTTCACAGATAGTAAAATATTGAATAGGTGGGGTTATGATCTTATTGGATAGCGGCTTCTGTGACGTGGCTTCGTGACGCCCAGTTTCGACAAAGAGGGCGTGGCCTACGTTACGTCACAGAAGCCGCAGAATCCGATAAGACATAACCACACCTACACACTATTTTGTCATATGTTAATATCAACGGACACAGTTTGTACGTTATTTTATTGCTTGGATCAACAATATACAGTATAAATTGCCTCCGAGTTAAACGCGAATCAAATATGAGAGTGAGGGGTGAAAGGCGTGACCAAATTTGAGGGCACACAGTACATAAAAATACACCCCGTTTTGACAAAGATGCAACATAAATAATCGAGGATAAGTGAGTATAAAATTTGCGCCTCAAACGCTTATATTTTTTGTATAGTTTTTTTTTTGGGAAATAATTCAAATATTCGGTTTACTGGGATCCCAAGAATTTATATGGTTTATGACTTTTTGCGGAAGTTATAAAATATATCTTTTGAAAATCTTCTAGGTCCATTTTCCGCATACCTCTACTTCTTGTAAAAAAATCATTGCTCTTAAACGAACGCGCCAAGAATGTTTTACAAACTGTATATAAATAAATCTTTTTTAACACTGACACAAATGAGGGAAAAATTAATAGTAGGTAAAATACACGACTGTATTTTAATTAATTATTAAAATATAGTTGTTGGTTAATAAAATCTCCTAAAATTTGCCTGAATGATTAAAAAGTTATATCTGCCGATATATAATCACACTTCAGGATTTTCAGGGACATGACGAAATACACAGAGACACGCTAAAAACGCTAAACGTAAAATGCGAATCGCGTTCAATATTCTAATTGTTACAATCAAATCGTCATCTTCCATGTGACCGAAAACGGTTACGAACGCGCCTGCGCAAAACCAAACTTCCACACCAAAAATTTAAAAGTAAAAAAAAGAATCGCAACAATATAAAATATGTACAAGGTAATATACGCTAGACACTGAAAAATCATCCACAATGATATGTTTATAATAGAATGTCGGGAGAATGTGGCCTAAATACTAGATTTAACCGTTAGGTAATGAAAAAAGCTTGAAGACCCTGTCAGACACGGATTGAAGAATTTCCCGGGGGCGTTTTTTTCAAAACTCCCCCCTTCCCGACTCCCGCACCTATTTTCAGCCTTGGAGCACACGTTTTTGAGCAAGTAGAGGCATGCGACAGCAAGAATCCCGGCGATCGCGTCCGAGAAACGCCGAACCAACCCGAACGCGACGCCGCTCCGGTTTCCGGTCCGTTCCTGGGGTCACTGCAGGTCGTCCTCCGATTTGGGAATGTCGAAGATCTCGGCGAAGAGCGGCGGCAGCGTCAGCTTCGTCCAGTTCACCCGGAACCAGTCGAGGTGGGCGGTGTGCCTCGCCCCCAGGTTGCGCAGCTCCGGCAGCTTGATCAGGAGGTTCGAGAAGATCTGCGGCTCGTTGGCGTGGTTCCTGCTCACCTGCAACCAACCCGGTCGTTTTGTACAGAAATCGAACGTCGTGTATGAGTAGAGGAGGTATGGGAGTTCTATATCCCCCCCCCACTTTTGCCCGACTCCGCACACATTCGTTACCCTTGAGAAGGAAGGCCTTGAAGGCTTTACGTAATATTATGTGACGTAAGCACTCACAGGCCAGCGGAACGCAAAACACGGCTGCGTGGGTCAGTTTATTATCAGATTTGTCAGTCTATTACCAGATAACAAAATAGAATAATAAGATTTGTGAACTACATTTTTCTAAAGAAAAAATATTTTTTTCTTCAACCACTCATTATTTAAAATCTAACCAAACTAGTATAGTAGATTTAATTAAAGATTCCCCAATTTGCTTCTGACGCCATTCCCACGTTGTTTCCTAATTGTCCGATATATTTGTAAGTTGCCTAAATAAAGATGAAATATCTGAACTTATTGAACGCACAAAAGCAATTACAAATAGTCAGCAGGCTAGCGAATTAGACGAAAAATCGGGTTATTATGCCGGTTACGATGGTATTCTGACATATTTTAAATGCCCCTTAATAGAACAAAATTGTTAGTGCTAAAAACATATTGTGTGTTATTTAACCTTTAGAGGGCCGGAAAACCAATATTTTGGCGCACCAGAAAATTTTCTTAATTTTTTTTTTATAGATTAAATTATTCATTTTTTTCAATATTATTATTTTATTTAATACAATTAAAGGTAAATTTTCCCCTCCCCACCCCTTTCTACCTACCCTATATCGCTTAAATTTGTAATTTCTACCTTATAAAAGCGGTACATTGTTTTGTTTGCATGAGACTATAATTACAAACAAATATATTTTATAGAAGGGTTTTGATATTACTATTTAATATATTTTAATATAAATTCCCCTCACCCCCTTTTTACCCCACTCATACCCCTTTTTGCTTTTCTATGAGATTTTTTTTGAAAAAATACATTGCTTTATGTGCATGTGGCTGTAATTATTAATAAATTTAATAATTATAAATAAATTTATTTTCAAGGCGGTGATTTCCATGAAAAATTTAGATAGCGACTCAGAAATATTCATGAATAATTTTTTTCGTATTAGATAATTTTCCAATACTTCAAATGTAAATAAATGAACATCTAAACGTAAATTTAGTATATTTGATTTCAACATTTCGAAACTCAGATTTGAGAAATTTTATACTGTAAATACAGCATTTTTCTTTATTTTCTGTCTTTGTCGTTCTGTATTATTTTCACAAACAATTTTTCGATTGAGCGTAGCAAGAGTTTTGAAATTAGATTCTCAAGAGGTTTCAACATCTCTTACGCCAGATATTCGACCAAGTGGTCGTCATCTTCCCAGTAAAATTCAATCTGAAAACAATGATAAAAAGTTATCACGTCAATGTAATTTATGCCGTATGCTTAATAAGAGAAGCCGATCTATATAGGAGTGTAAAGTATGTAGTAAAACTCTATGTATTGAACCCTGCTTTGAAATTTATAACACGAACAAATCGTTACCGTAACATAATTTTTTTTAAACAATAAATAAAAAACCAAAAAAAAACAAAAGAAAAGGAGTTGTTTTTGGGTTTATTATTTTTTTGACGTCAGATTTGGATTCAGCGTCGAAAATACATGGAAATTTTGGCTCACCCCGTGATCGACACTTTGCCTATGACCAATCAATGATATAAGATACTTTTTATACCAGTTTTCTGAGGGCAAATGGCCTCTGAAATCCCGGCCCTCTAAAGGTTAAATTAACAGCGTTGTCTGGACCTATCATTACCTATTCAATTGAAATTAAAATATAATAATAGCACGTTAAAAGTAGAAAAAATTGTGTATGACCATGCAATTCCAATATCTATTGTAAACAGTTCCATTCTCGTCAAGTAACAAAAATGAAATAAGGAAACGACGTAAATCAAATCAAAGTTCCCTCGCCCAACAACCATTGCATCAATCCGCAGTTCCTTATTAACTGATCATGCGTTTGAAGTAAATATCGTTTAATATCCGAGTAATATTTTTAGATTCTTGACAGAAAATGATATACACGTAATCTTCCTTTCTAACCAAATTCACATTAATCCGTATCTAATTACAAAGGAGGAAATATTGTAGGAGCAGCATGTAACAATACTTCACAGTAACATAATCTGCTTTCATTTTTGTTATTCGTCTAAGTCGCCTGACGATTGCATTGCCACGGTATCGTTTCACCTCGGAGCGGTGACGTCATTCGTAGGCGCCCGGGCCTTCTTTCTCGAGGGTAACGCCACATTTCGGTTCAGGAAAATATCCTCTACGCTCACCTGGACTTTCAGCGCTTCAATTAGTCTATCCTGGTGGTGTTCTATGGCCTTGACGTCGGTGATGCCGGGCCGGTCGGCCGTCAACAGGACCACCGCGGAGAACAGTCCGACCTCCGTGTCGTTCAGTGACAGCGCGTTGAAGGTGCCGGCGAAGTGGATTACGGACGACGTGAATTCGCTCTGGAAACGAAGTAGGCCGTTAGTTAAATTTTGCAATGCGATTGGGCCAAAATAAAGAGGAGACAGTGTCTAATACTCAGCAGACTATCGGTTAACCCTTTAACGCCCAAGTGCACTGTCAAGAGACATGAACTTAGAGGCTCGTATTACTGATAGAAAAAATAACTAAAACCATGTATTCCCATGTTTTCGAGGTCGCTCTTTCGAATGGAATCGTTAAAATTTGCAAAAAAAATTGATGTAACCTTCAATTTTTAACAAAAACTATTAAAAAACGCGATTTTTTTCAAGATTATTTTTTTTTAAATCGCAATTTCAGCTATGTTATCGTCCTTTATACAACTCAAAAACACATAGAAACGTGCACTTGAGACGTGTACTTGAAGGAAACGCAATGAGAACAATTTTATTTTCTCATTTTTGAGGTTAGAATAACTAGATATGGCAAAATTCAAAGGTTGATATTTCTCGTTTTGTACCAGTTGCGGGATCATTGTCGCAAAAGAAGAATTTAAAAAATTATTAGGACCATTGGGGTTTTTGGGGTCGCTGATCACGATCTTGATGCCAGAATTTCAAAATTCAAGATGGCGGATCCAATATGGCCACCATCCCGAATCAAATTTCAAATTTTTCCATTATCGTGCCTCAAACTTTGTAAACCAGGGGTTTTCGAGGTCGCTAATCACGATCCCGATGTCAGAATTTCAAAATTGAGGATGGTAGATATGACATGGAGGCCATTTTGAAGCAAATTTCGAAATTCTGAATTTTGAAATTCTGACATCTGGATCGTGATTAGCGACCCCGAAAACCCTGGATGGTACTAATAATTTTTCAAAAATTCTTTTGCATCAATGATCCCGCAACTGGTACAAAACGAGAAATATCAACCTTTGAATTTTGCCATATCTAGTTATTCTAACCTCAAAAATGAGAAAATAAAATTGTTCTCATTGCGTTTCCTTCAAGTACACGTCTCAAGTGCACGTTTCTATTTGTTTTTGAGTGGTATAAAGGACGATAACATTGCTGAAATTGCGTTTTTTTAGAAAAAAAATCTTGAAAATATCGCATTCTTTAATAGTTTTTGGTAAAAATTTTTTTTGCAAATTTTTTTGGCAAGGTTACATCAATTTTTTTGCAAATTTTAACGATTCCATTCGAAAGAGCGATTATTTTGGCTTTGTGGGCGAAGCTGTGACGTAAGATACGGTATCTAACTTTCACGTCAGTTGCCACATTTTTTAGGCAGTTTGAGACTGGATAAAATAAAGGCGGTATAACAAACTCTCGTCAAAAGTATACGTCAAAGTGACACGGGCCGACAAAATTAGGCCGACTCTCTAACCCAGAAACCAGAATTTATTTTTCCGAAGGTTTTTGATGCGCTGAATCCGAATCCGAGGTCCAAATCTCTCAGTTGGCTCTGGTTTTCGAGATATCCTAACCTAAAAGTGCAAAAAAAAAACGATTTTGCCCTCTATTTGAGGTTATGTAGCATCACATTTTTTTTCTCAAAAAACTATGAACAACATCTTAACGTACATGCCTTGCCCTTTTAAATGACGTCGAGTTTAGACAAGACAAGATTTTAACCCAGAAACTGGAATATATTTTTCCAAAGGTTTTTGATGCGCTGAATCCGAATCCGAGATCCAAATCTCTCAACTAACTCTGGTTTTCGAGATATCCTAACCTAAAAGTGCAAAAAAAGCGATTTTGGCCAATATTTGAGGTTATGTAGCATTGCAATATTTTTTTTCTCAAAAAACTATGAACAACGCCTTAAAGTACAAGCCTTGCTCTTTTAAATGCCGTTGAGTTTGCTCAAATATCTTCTTTTTTTTTTTCGTCGAGATATCGCCTTTTGAAATTTCTATGTTTGTGAATTTTTCTATATTTGAAAACCCATAAGAACCACTTGTACATCAAACAGTTGATTGGTTTTTTGATTTAGGAAACACTGAAAATGTTTGAAATTCGATAGCAGGTCCTAACAGACCTCCTCGTTCAGAATCCAAGGTCAGATTTTTAAATTTTTCGAGGAAAATTTTTCGTTTTCCTTAATAGCTTTTCAAATATAGAGAAATTCACAAACATACAAATTGCAAAATGCGATATCTCAACGAAAAAAAAAAGATATTTGAGTAAACTCGACGTCATTTAAAAGGGCAAGGCATGTACTTTAAGATGTTGTTCATAGATTTTTGAGAAAAAAAAATTGCTATACTACATAACCTCAAATATGCAAAATCTAAAATATTCTTATTAAAATATTATTATTTCTAAATATTAAAATTTCTAAAACCTCAAATATCTAAAATAACACCTAAAAGTGCAAAATCGTTTTTTTTGCACTTTTAGTTTCGAATATCTTGAAAACCAGAGCCAATTGTGAGATTTGGACCTCGATTTCGGATCCAGAGCATTAAAAACCTTTGGAAAAATATATTCCGGTTTCTGGGTTAAATTCTTGTCGGCCTGTGTTATCAAAACCTTGTCTGTTTTTGATATGTCACCACACGGTATGTTATGACGTCAGAACTCCTCCCATTTTTCATAATGCGCCAACCCGTTAAGTCTATAGACAGTATTCCTGCGCTACGTGACCCAAGACGCATTAGCCCGGGCGCACATTGAGACGCAGATGACGCAGGCGGCGCAGCGCAGCCCAGTACAGGAAATAACTGCACGCATAGAGTGAGCGCATATTGCTAAACAGTTTTGTATCGCCTATGTTGACTTGTTCACAGTGTGTTCGATTTGTACTATTAAAGTAAATATTAAAGTCAATTTAAATAGAAGATATAATACATGATAAAAGTAGTAAAAGTACTTTACGCCAGTCAATAGAGCTCGAAAAGGGGTGAGTTTATGACACGATTGATACCTGAAATCCGACTACGGGATACTTTTAAGTTCAGTCCTTAGATGAAAACGTATGTGAATTGGACTAGGAAATAGTTGCACTTTTTTTTTAATAACAAATTAGTGAAAACAAAAATGGAGTTTTTTCAGTTTTTTGCTTATCGAAGAAAAGCTATTGAAGCAATTACATCGCATCCAATAGGAAAGTTGTAGAGAATTCAAAAACCTTTGAAATTAAAAAAAAATCAAGTTAATCGGTACATTTTTCGCTGAGAAAACTCGGAAAAAACGCAAAAAATTACCTTTTCTTAATTAATTCGTAATTCGAGTATTTTTGCATTAGAAGAGTCAATCTTGTGGGAAAATGTAGGTAATATCACGAAGAATGAGTGTGCAAAAACTGGATTATGTCCGATGAATAGTTTTTGCACAATAGTCGAATAAAGTTTTTTACATCGTCGATACGAGTCACGTTGAGCGATAGATTAGATAACATTTTCTCGACGGATTCGGAAACTACAGAGTGTAAACTACAATTCGTCCATTTACTTTGTTTCATTTAAATGCCATTAAATTGGTGTAAAACGCCTCTGAACACCGCGCAAAATGTTCGGCGGCGCGCTGACAGCCGAGCGTGGTGTAGGTGGCGGGGGAGCGAGGGGAAGCGGCGGCAGCGACCAGCAAATTTCGCGCGGTGTTCAGAGGCGTTTTACACCAATTTAATGGCATTTAAATGAAACAAAGTAAATGGACGAAATGTAGTTTACACTCTGTAGTTTCCGAATCCGTCGAGAAAATGTTATCTAATCTATCGCTCGACGTGTTATGGAATATTCAAAATACGATGTAAAAAACTTTATTCGACTATTGTGCAAAAACTATTCATCGGACATAATCCTTTTTGCACACTCATGCTTCGTGATATTACCTACATTTTACCACAAGATTGACTCTTCTAATGCAAAAATACTCGAATTACGAATTTATTAAGAAAAGGTAATTTTTTGCGTTTATTCCGAGTTTTCTCAGCGAAAAATGTACCGATTGACATGATTTTTTTTTTCCATTTTAAACGTTTTTGAATTCTCTACAACTTTCCTATGGGATGTGATATGATTGCTTCAACAGTTTTTCTTCTATAAGCAAAAAACTGAAAAAACTCAATTTTTTTCACTATTTTGTCATTAAAAAAAAAAGTGCAACTATTTCCTAGTCCAATTCCTATACGTTTTCATCTAAGGACTGAACTTAAAAGTATCCCGTAGTCGGATTTCAGGTATCAATCGTGTCATGTCAAAAAGCTCTATTGACTGGCCTACTTACCGTCTTTTAAATTAACCTTCGTGGCAATTTCATTCCATATTTCGTCTTTCAGTTTAGATCTCATGTATTGAGGATTATTCGTTTCCTATAAAACCGTTTGGTATCGAACTGCTTCAATGAGTTCCTCATGCATTTTCGTAACGCGTTCGATGTAAATGCTGACACGTGGCACAGGAAACTGTGTTTCGAACACTGCGCGGACAGTTTTCCGCGACGCAGTTCTGCCATGCCCTGCTCTGCGTCTTAATTTGCGCAAGTGTTTTTAAACCCTATTGAATACAAAAACCTGTGCTGTGCCGTCCTGCTCCGCCTGCGTCTCAATGCGCGCCCGGGCCTAGACTTGTAATATGCGTACACTCAGAAAAGTATTTTTTCTCGAAGTGACTACTTATGGCTTGAGGCAACACTCACATCGTACATGGCCTCCAGCTGCTGCCTGGTGACGGTGGTGCCGTCGTCGAACATCAGCGACGCGCTCGACGTCAACCGCGCCGCGTGGCTCAGCCATATCTCGAAAAAGCCGACCTTGATGAGGATCAGCTGGTCGTCCTGGCTGAAGTCGCAGAAGCCGGGCACCCGCTTGGCGAACTCCACCACCCTCTGGACGCTGGGCGTGATGTTGGCGGCGAACTGTTGCCACAGCCAGCACCGCTCCGCCTCCCTGGAGTCGGCCGTCGACGACGCCACCTCCGGCCCCTCCGCCTCCGACGGGCTGGCGGGCGGCAGGATGATGGGTTTCCTGACGAGGTTCCTCGTGTGCTCCTCGGTGTACCTGGGGAGGGAAACGCGTTTCATTAGCGATTGGAACAAACCACCAAAACATTTAAACGGTTAAGTAAGAGAGTACGAATCATGGTTTTAGGAATATTGTTGATGAGCGAACTTCACTCTCAGATAAACGCAAACCAAGTATGAGAGTGGGGGGCGAACCAATCGCGAACGAGATGGTGGGAGGGCTCTAACTTCAAAGTTCGTTAAGTCGTTACTCGGGCTCTGGGACACATTACTTAGCTAAATTCAGCCCATTTTTTATGCCTTTGGATTTTACTTTGGTTCGCCACTATGCTGAGCGTTTAAAGTACCCCAGTAAAGAAGCGGCAGTGGTATGTATATCTGGCGATGACTAGAAAGACTCATTTTGTAAGTGAAACACCCGTTTGTAGAAGTTGTCATAACATAAGGGAGATACCCTAAGCAACGTCATCACCTTTTTTTTTCAAGCATTAAGATGGCTAACGGTTTAGATTGATTGACCTCCCAAAAAAGAAGACACAAGGGACCCAATAGAGCCTAAGGGTGTTTCTAGTGGCTTGGTTTAGATATAGGAGCTTATAAACCCGACACTGAGTTGGATGTACTGGCATATTATTGACAGTAATAGACAGAAGAAAACCAAATATTCCTTTTACCAAAACAATTTAATGGTTCCGTTGTTTTACAATTTAATGGTTGATATAAGATCTGGATAGGTACTATTTATTTATATAATATTCCAGGTTACAATTTTGCTGATAAATTATGCAGTATGTAAAGGTACCAATGCCATCTAACCAGTCGAAACGATGACTGCGGGACAGAAGTTACATTTATTTTCGCTACTGACAGGTCTAGGCAAATAAATGGAATATCCCTTCTTCAACGTATACCTATATTAACCTAGTGCTTCAGCGACTTTGCTATCTCTTTGCTATGTAAAGGAGGCTCAGGAGATGCTGCTCACAATCAGACAGTTATTTATAAACAGCTGAAAGATATAACTTAAAGAGATAATTTGAAACACGTGACGGTGCTTACCCGCAGTTGGCGTGGTGCGCCTGCGAGACAGTAAGGATGACGTCATAGACGGCCAATTGTTTCGTTTCGGCGTCCGATTGGTCAGGATCCGACGTCGTCACTCGGGAATGCTCTTCGACGCTTCTCTCTCGCGAGCGTTTCGGCACTCTTCCGTATCGAACGGCTGTAAAAAAAAACACTTAAAGACCGGGATGTACGAAAGTCCGATGGGGTGAGGTCGGGAGAATATGGTGGATGTAGGATAATCTCCCAGTGGGGTTTCTGGTTGGTTATGCTGACCATATTTAAAAAAAAAATCAGGTCCTCATAACAAGTTAACGTCCAAGGCCTCAATACAGAGAAGAAAAAAACACTACAATTGCTTGAATTAACCAAAATATTTTATCTAACGGTGTTTAACACATTTAGACACAATGTTTCTAAATGTAATTTGTATTGTTCAAATTGCAACAAGTTCGAAGGAAAACGAAGATCCGACTCGAAGGACCAAATGGTAACTAGGTCGGAGTACTCATTAAAATCGGGATCTAAAATGGTTAAGGGAAAATATTAGCAAGGCTCGGACGGATTTACTTTATTAGCAAGGCTCGGACGGATAATTTTATTTCACCAGCGATTTAAAAATTACAATTAGAAAATTATCGAATATACAGTGAATAAAAAAATGCAAGTTTTATAAAATCTATTCGCGAATGTTTACCAGTTGATCCTCTTTCACAACTCGTCGTCTCGAGCTTCAATTGCGCGATTCTGCTCCAGCTAATTCCGTTTCCTTTTTCCGCGTTTTTTTCCTCAAGGTTCGCGACGAACGAAGAAAGGCATAAATTCTTCCTTGCGGACGTTTGCTCATTATATTCAAGAGGGTGTTTTCCGTAGCTGGTTCGCCCCGGTAATATATAGAATCCTCCTTATTGTTCGCCCTTTTTGGAGATTGCCCACCTTTGTCGGCGAGAGCGTAAATTGGTTTTCTATTTTTGTCTGCGTCGGAAGCGTCGGGACTTATGCAAATCGTTTGGGGGGAGAGAGGGGTTAGATATTACCGCGGCTAAGAACTGAATAAGTCTTATATAATGTATATTTCCCGTCCAACTTATTTCTCATTTAAGAATTCAAATTTTCGTGATATAAGTGAAAATATATTAAAGATAAAAATAAAAATATAGTAAAGATCCCTTGCTGATCCAGGAATTTTAAAATATTTTGTTAAAAAAAATATTCACAATCAAGAAACCGAAGCAAGAATACATTTTAAGTGTTTTTTTTTTTTTTGTAAAAAAAAGTACCAAAAATAGGTTCTTATACTAATTTCTTAGTTATGAAAAAAAAATGAAAATTTATTAGGTACAAAGGTTTTGAAGTTACCTAGATATGCCCGTTTTTGATTATGTTTAAAAAATGTAAGGTTATTTTTTGCCAAAATATCCTTGTGTGGAAATAACTTAAAATATAACATTTTTATTTGAAAAATAATATATATCTAAAAGAAGACAACAATGATGCATTATTAAAAGAATTATACAAAATGGCTTTGAAACAATAAATACAAATCCACTTTGGATACTCAAAGTCCTTACCTAAGAAATTGAAGAACTGAGTTATTAACTCAGTGCTACATCTACTAGCTTATGGAGTAAAAACCAAAAACATTTTTATTTCTTTATATTTTGTGATATGAGGGGTATAGATACAAAACTCGCATTATCCACTTTTTAAAATTTTTCAGGAAGAAGGAATAACTGATTTCTCACTTTTTAAGTGACTTAAGGCACAGAATTTTTTTTGGTATTTGCATTAGAACTTTAACTTTGCTTCTGAATTGGTGAAATAACAGCACAACAATATTTGACTCCAAGAAAGTGAATTAAAATTTGGATAATGTGAGTTTTGATACAACTTTTTGGATAATGGTAGTCTTGCTCCAAATTATTTTACATAATATTATTGTTTACACTAAAATTCATGAAGTTAAGCTAAGAAAAGGAACTTGGATACAATATTCAATGGTATATCAATAAAAATTGTATGTAATATGGTAGTTCATAATCAAAATAAAAAGCTGCACAAAATACTTAGAATGCGGTTTTATTATCATCATTGACCGATGAAGTGAAATATTTTTATAATGAACCTAAAATTCCAAAGTCCAAAAAATGTTGACAGTAAAAGTTCTAACATTCTCACATTAGAATGTGAGTTTTGAAACAATTCACAGATACCACAATTTAAAATAAATACGAAAATGTATGTTTTATACCACTTTTAAAATTTAAAATGGTGTAGTTCAACATGATGAACAAGATAGCGCCACTAACTCTATTTCGAAAAATTATGGATAATGTGAGTTTTGCATCTATACCCCTCATATATCCGAACAATTGCAAGCCCATTCTTGAATCCATTACCTATTACATGTAAAATTTAAATAGGCGTTTTTCTGTTTTTTCTACATTTTTAAAATAAGTGTAATAAACTATATATATTCGTAATCAGGAAGATGAGACCAATGATTTAGTAATATAATATACAGGGTGTTCCATAAGAAAAAAATACATTTTTATTTATCGTGCTTTTCTGCGACACTCTATATAGGTACGTGAACACTGCCATAAAAACATTAACATTGTTCCCTACAACTTTTGTATTTAACATTTTTCAATTAACTACGGTGTCATAACAATGTTCATGGTTTTTGCCTCATTTTTTTTTTGCAAAAATATTCGTTAGATAAAAACACCTCTCTGTATTCCAACGGAATTTACTCGTAGTTTCTTTAAAGTATGTAGTTTTAAATGAGTCTTTTATCCCTAGAATAGAATCGAAATTATTTTGACATACCCGTCTTCCCTGTTTCATCGGTAGTAGATGATATAGCCGATATCGACTCTTCAACTTCATCCCAAGCAAACGGCGACTCTATTAGTGTCGTAAACAATTTCCCTCTACAATGTCTCTTTCTGCAAACGGTTCAGAATGAATAAATCCCTTCAAAATTAAAACATCCCTTTCCTTACCCAGGCATTGCTTATAAGATACACCAACTGGCACTCAACGTAAAACGGAAACCAGAAAAATGGAATACGATAGGATTCTAATGGCTGTCGCACGAGATCTTCGACTATCTCCCACCAGATATAAATCGCCACTGTTTGCTAAGCTAAAGTTGGTAACGCGGTTAGAAAAATGAATGGATTTTGTACGCTCAAAAAGTTAAACAAAAAGGCAGTCGTACCGTATATTGTTTGGAAGCGCGTTGTTTGTTGTTTTGAAGAATGTAGAAAAAAACGAGGAACAAACAAAATAGTTCATTTCGTTTTTTCAAAAAGCCCTTCTTCAAGAATGATGGCTCAAAAAAACTGCTTAAACAGCTCAATTTTTACTGTTGTAACATGTGCTAAGTATTTTTTTAAATGCTACCTCTCTTCTTTAACGCAAAAGAACTCTTCTTTTGTACGGTAAGATACAGGGTGTCGTATGAGAAAAATCCATCTACAAGGCACCCAAACGTTATTTTTAGTCAAAATAAATTTAAAAGTGAAAAATAAAAAGATATACATAACAAAATCAGCTCACAACTTTTTGAAGGCGTTTAGGACACTAATTGTAGGTGTTAGAGGGAGTTTAAAAATGTTTAAACTTAGGTCTAATGAAAAGTGATCTTCCTACATTGTTTAGTCTATTAAAATTGGCTTCTAATATATGTATATATTTTTTAAGGGGTAACACCACTCTAGCGGTCGAAAAAATGGCCCAATTTTGATAATTTATTGTGGGAGAATGAGAAACGGAATAGGATTTCTTTTTGAAGGGTTAATTAAACATGTATTGAACTATAAAAAAATTATATTGCTATTTTCATACAAAATAGCGGTGATACAGCGTATCTTTAAAAACACCTTTATCAAAAAGCCCTCCACGAGCGGACAAATTTCTCGAAAAGTTATAGATCTGGAACAAAAAACCAAAAAATCTTCTTAATTTACATATTATTGGCTAGAGAAGTAGGTACGTAGGGAATTTTTTTTAAATTCATTTTAGTAGAAACTGTGCACTAACGAAAAAAAAATCGATTTTCGCCCTAAAAAATCAGCAGTAAATTGTTTATAAAAAAAATTACATTCTATCAAAAAAACAGCTACGTACTTTTATGGAGAATATAATTATTGATAAGCTACTACTGTTAAAATTTCAAATCGATCGATGGAACGGTCTTTGAGCAATGTGTCCGCCCAGTTCGAAAAAAGTCATTTTGAGGTAATAAATGTTTAAAGTTTAAAATAATTTACACATACATGTGTATTACGATATTTGCGCACCCTGGTGGACTTCTGAGGAACCCGAAAGACATTTTACTCTGTTGATAATAGGGCCACTTATTATTTTGAAAGGTTAAAGCAGTATAAAAGCCACAAATCCGACGAACACAGTCGCATCGCGCTCGACGCACGCTCAGAGGTGCTGCGGTAAAATCGAGAATCAAACCTTTTAATTTTGTTCTTCGTTATAATACCAATTGCATATGATTTTTATGGTCCTAAAGTACATTTTAAGCCAAAACAATTTTTTTTCGAAAATCTCAGAGTGGTGTTACCCCTTAATTTAACTGACTTTAAAAAAATCTGTGGTGTTAAATCAGGTAATAGTGTTGGCTATTCAATCGGTGCTCGTTGCGCAAACTTGACAAGAATATTTTAGATATTATGTAATTACAGGTATTAGAGACGTAGTTACGTCATGCGAATTATAGATGGAACACACTGTATATTTCCATCTTTTTTTGGGAACGATTTTTAAAGACGCAAGGCAAGGCGTACAAAGTTGTTTTATTTTTTAAGAGCTTGAGAACAACGCTCTAGAGTCGACGATTGTAGCACTGGAAATATGCGATACATTTTATGAAGGTCTATTTCGCGTGTTATTCTACCATTTCCATACAGAGTTTCACCATCGATAAACCACGAAATGCGCATATTCTTTTGAACGTTTTATCGCGACTGCTTAATTTCCTTTATTAAGGGAGGTAATAATATGCAAATTCAGATAGTGGTTGATTTAGCTAGACGATTATTATGGGATTATTTCTTGGTGCTGCATCCTATAGAGCAGTTCGTTATATGTTATATGGTTCTAGTCAATACCGATTAATAAAATTACTGCTCTAGAGAAACGACGGACGTTTTTGGAAAATGATTTTCATAAAATTTTAGGGGTGGTAGATCATTGAGAATTAAGGGGTTGTACTACCTTACAGTACTACTGTACAGGCGCACTGAAAAATGAAACTTTTTTGGGAATTTTCTTTTCGATACCTATGTAATGGATCAAAATGAAATTTTGACACTTGATTCTATGGTTATTAATGTGTACAAAAGTGTTTTTTCCTTTCATTTAATTTAAAAAATGGCGTCGTACACTGTCAGCAGTCTTGGTACACCACTTAGAAACAAAACATTTTTTTTCTTAATCTACATTAGTTTTTCTTTGCAAGTACCCATGATTTTAATTTTTTTTTTAATTCGCAAATTGACTTCAATTTTGATTTTTTTTCATTTGTATCTTAAAAAAATCGACCTTAAATTGTTTATTGCAAATCTAATTATTTATCAATAGCAAAATTCGTGTGTACTTCGATAGATAATCTATATAAGAAGCTACAGTTAAAATTTCAAGTCTATCGGATAAAAACAGAGCTAGCTACGTTGTACGCCAATTTGAAAAACACTGTTTCGAGAAAAATGCGTTTAAAGTTTGAAAACGTATTTAATCATATAAATAATACGGCGATTGTAACGTCCTATTAGCTTCCCTAAGATTGAATAACGCCATGTATACACGTGTGGAATTTAAATTTGGAAGCATATAAAATGCTAAGATAATACCTAAAAGAATACCTTCCACAAAATATTGCCAAAGCCTCACCTATCAGAACAAGACAACTGTATTCCCCTACCGCGACCGTCTAGCTCCGCCTTCGACTCTGCAGCAGAGTTTGTGCGTTTGAACGACGCGCGGACTGTTCCGCCAATGCGCGCTTAGGTGCCGCCATCCGCTATTGCGCATGCGTCAGTTGTCCGTGCCGTCTAACCGACTTCGTCAGTTTGTCTGCTTAAAGATTGTAGGGGAATACATTACGTATGACGTCTGCTCTGCCTATCTACTGCTGCAACCCCTACCAATATTCCATGCATTTGAAATGCATGTAATAGAATCGCCTGTGCTTTCAAATTTAAGTTCCACACGTGTATATATATTTCGAGAAAGTTTAACTCATTTGTACCGACGAAAACTACCAATAGAACTGTAATAATACAGCAGAGCGGCTTTTTCGAACATTCTGGACCGCTGAGACGTGTTCGGAAAATAAGCTGTAAAAATTTGTTTAAAAGCTTGCCCCCCACCCCCCCAAATTATTTTTGAATATCTCAGATAGTTTATACATCAGAAAAAAATGGGAAAAAAACACTCAGTAGTAAAACCCCTTAAGTGGCACGTACATGTTTTTGCTGCCAATGACTCTCAAAGTAACCCCCAAAACTACACGGAAAATTTATAAACAATTTTGGATTCTACTGAACTCAACCAAAATTAACCTTAAGGAAGATGGGGGATCTTCCTCCACATAGGATTTATTAATTATACCCCCATCTTTTATTGCATTTTTCGGTTCCTTCTAACAAAAAATGAACAACTTTTATTTCTGGCATATAAAACAAAAGTACCTACTTAATAAATTATGATAATTTTTATTATTAAACAATAGTTAAGTTAAAAAGTTACATGTCTTGGAAGGTCCGATTATCTTTGGAAACACTGATTAAAATGAAAAAAATATGCTCGAATTGCTGACATGAGTGCGAATCAAAGGTAAACGTGTTCGGAGACACTCTGCACTTCCGGTGTTATTTGAAATATATTTTTTTTAAATAAATTTCCGGTAGTATTTGAAATATTACGTATGCTTTCTTTTAAATCTTCAATATCAGATTCATTCATCAATTTAAATTAATTGGTTTTTCAAATATCTCCAGTAAAAAAACAAGAGAGGTCAGATTAGATGATCTTGCTGGCCACTCTATTGTGCCTCCGTCAATAGTATGTATTCAATTAATCTCAATATTAATGTAACAAAATAGTCAATGTATCTTTCTGAAGTATGTACATTTGACAAGTGAACTCATTTGTCACTAATTAAAAAAAAATATTTCGGACAAAAGCCTACGTATTTTGAAATGTTGAATCAGAATTTACAAGAGTAAACGGGTCTCATTTGAAAAAAAGTTGCCTCCCGCCCCACCCTCACTTTCTGAAACATGAAACTTTATTTTAACATTCATTTTAATGTGTTTTTCCAAAAGTTCCGAAAAATTAGCACTTCGCATTGTTTAACAATAAAAATCAGCATAACTTTTTAACCCTTTAACGTCAAAACTACGGTTTGTGTATACCCTCTCTTTAGTACCGTGCCAAATACAAGAAACGATGGAAAACAAATCGGGAAATACCTTTCCGAGTGTTTTTGGGGGTGATCTTTCGAATGGCACAAAAAAAATCATAAAAATTGAACCTTATCCCTGTTTTTGGCCATTTAAGTTGAAAAGAGCACGATTTTTGAGGTCAATTTTTTTGACCATGATTTTTCTTTCTTTCGAAAATTTTCTTTCGACAGAAAACTGCGGAAAAGTGCATTCGAGAGTTGTACTGAAAAGTTATGTATTTAGAAAAAATAATTCCAACACGGGGTGTCCAATATCTCGGCCAAAAGGACACTTTGTCAGGGAAATGTGAGGGAAACTCATATTTTTTTTACTCAAACCTTGGGGCAAAAGTTTAGAGAACAAAAAGTGTTCAGATTCATTCGAGGAGCACTTCTGATTTTTTTTCAGAATTTTTTGGTCACGTTTTGACCATTTTCAATTTGGCCATTTTTTCAAAAAATCCGAAAATAGCTCCAAAAATTCTGAAAAAAATTACACATATCCCTTATATAATTCTCAAAAGATCGCGCAACAAAAATTCTTGTTTGTGTCCATTTTTCTCGTTAGGGGTTTTTGGTCAAACTGTAAAAAAATCGTCAATTCGCATTAGAGCTTGTATTCAGAAAAAAATTCAAATTCGTCCTTTTTGATACGATTATACTTTGTTGAGTATAATTCAAGACATTCATTATTTCAGAATTTTTTGAAGACAATTTGACAATTTTACCTATTAGCCATTTTCTGAACCCACCAAACCAGAAAACTTCAATAGGTTCAGGAATTTTTTTGTGCAAAACCTTTTGGACATGATTTAAGGAAGACATGCGAATTTTTCCAGAATTTTCGGTCTTTCCTGCAATTTTGGGTTTCGGCCAACTTTTGGAACATTGAAATGAAAAAATTGACAATTTGGGGACAGCCATTTTGGCGCAGATTCTATTGAGAATGAGTCAAGAACACGTGTATTTTTTTCCAGTTGTCTGGAAACGATTGTTAAATTTTAGGAAAGACCATTTTTTGAAACCTTCTAACGGGAAAATGACCAAAGTAGGCCAAAATTTTTTGTTGAGAAATTTGTTTAGGACTCTTCAAGCGAGGTGTGTAATTTTTTTCAGAATTTTTGGAGCCATTTTCGGATAATTTGAAAAAATGGCAAAATTGAAAAATGGCCAAAACGTAACCAAAAATTCTGAAAAAAAAATCAGGCGTGCTCCTTGGATGAATCTGAACACTTTTTTGTTCTCTAAACTTTTGCCCCAAAGTTCTCCAGGTTTCAGTAAAAAAATTATGAAAGTTTCCCCTGACAATGTGTCCTTTTGGCCGAGATATTGGACACCCCATGTTGGAATAATTTTTTTCTAAATGCATAACTTTTCATACAACTCTCGAATGCACTTTTTCCGTAGTTTTCTGTCGAAAGAAACATTTTTTTCCAGTCAAAAGTTATGTTACAAAAAAATTGACTTCAAAAATCGTTCTCTTTTCAAATTAAATGGCCAAAAACAGGGGTAAGGTTCGTTTTTTATGATTTTTTTTTTGCCATTTTTTTCGATGGTGCCATTCGAAAGAGCACCCCCCAAATATACTCGGAAAGGTCTTTCTCGATTTTTTCCATCGTTTCTTGTATTTGACACGTTGCTAAAGAGAGGATACAAAAACTGCAGTTTTGACGTTAAAGGGTTAAATACCCTATCATTTTTTAAATAAAATGTTACGAATGAAGGTTGTTTTCCGTCAGTTTACTTGTAAAAAAATTATATGGAAAACCAACTACACCCTGTATATTCCCGATTTCCCGGAATTAGATGCATGATACTTTTTTAATCTCAAGAACTACGAAAGAGCGAACAATCGAAAACCGTATTGGTCTAAAAAAAGTCTCTCACATCCCGTCGCAGTCTGTTAATATTTCACCGCAGCAGCCAGTAAAAATAAATTAGGGCAGTCCGGCTAGTCCGCTCGTTCGCTGTCGATGTCGTCGCTATATCGACGTTCCGTAAATAAACACCCGGAAAACTCCCTTCGAATGGCTAGGCTGGAATGCGACGCGAAGAAAACAGACAGCGACGAAAACGATATAAATAAAACCGAACATATAGGTCGGTACTTACAGTCTCTGGACATCCCTACGGCTAGGCATTTTTTAAATCGGCAATACTGACATCGATTCCTGTTCAGTCGTATCACGAGGCATTTGCCGTCTCGCAGGCATCTATACTCTATCTGCTTCTGGATGCTTCTCCTGAAGAAACCCTGAAACACAGACACAACACGTGACATTTGGAGACAGACGTGAAACTTGAGACCCTCGTTTGATGTTAGGGGTGGTTACCAGACGTAAATGGAATAATAGGAGAGCTGGTAGACATTTTTGGGAAGGTATTTGAGGCAATGTGAAAAGTTGCTCAAAACTTCCTTTAGTGATACCGAAATACAAAAATGCAGACCTGGCTGATGGGTTAGGGGGCTTAGGCGACCATTAAGTTTTTCAAGAAGCGAAATAATTTTTGAAAAAAATGTTCTTGAGGCACATTGAGATTTTAACATTTTAAAATTTAATATTTAAAGAGTTGAAAAATCAAATAGCCAGATCATTTAACCGGGTCAAAAAGTTTGCCAGACGTTTGCAAAATTAATTATTTTTCAAAAAAATCAAAAAATGTACTTGAGGCACTTTTTGTAGTGTATTATTCGTGGCTAAAAATAGTTATTTACAAAAAGACAGGTCGTTTCGGTGGGACATTTTACCCGCCAGGTGAGTGAGAATGTTCAACGTGAGTGCGAGTGAGTGATGCGGTGCGCAAGTTGAAGTGTGAGAGAGAGCGTATATCGGCAGCTGTCTCAAGAGCAAGCACGATGCAGTGTGATTGGCTCCCGCAAAATCACGTGATTAAGAGCATTCGTGCGGTCGTTTGTAAGAGTTGTGGAGTATTTAAAACGTTCTGTCGTATACTGCAACGTATTTATCTAACACGTGTTTTTATAAAAGTCCTCTTTTGTCGATGATTATTTGCAATGGATAGTGATAATTGTGTAAAAAAAGTGCGTGTTATTTGCATAAAAGACACTGAAAAAATAATTCTTTTTAATGAGAAGACATTGAAAAAAAGTAATGAAGTGCTGGAAATTAGAAAAAAACATGCACAAAACATACCTACCAATTCCAACCTAAAAGACGGTTATCATACCCATTGTTACAAAAATTTCCGAGCTTTAATTAAAAAATATCATGACATTTCATCTAGAAATTCTGATGTGCGTCCTTCCCCACAAGATATGGTATTATTTTGTTTTTTTTTTTTTTTTTTTTTTTATTAAATATACCCATAAATAATGTTAGTTATTCGTACTCTAAAAGTTTTAATATAACAAAATTACGACTAAGAACGTTTTAAATACTCTAAAATTATTACAAACGACCGCACGAATGCTCTTAATCACGTGATTTTGCGGGAGCCAATCACACTGCATCGTGCTTCCTCTTGAGACAGCTGCCGATAATCGTATTCTCTCTCATTTCAACTTGCGCACCGCACTACTCACTCCCACTCACGTTGAACATTCTCACTCACCTGGCGGGTAAAATGTCCCACCGAAACGACCTGTCTTTTGTAAATAACTATTTTTAGTCACGAATAATACCCTACAAAAAATTTCAGTGCCTCAAGTACATTTTTTGATTTTTTTTTTGAAAAAATAATAATATAAAAATAAATAATTAATAGCTGTATCTTTAATCAAAATAAAAAAACACAAGAATAAAAGGTTTTTATATTCACTTGGTACCTATTACTGAAAAAAACTATTTCTGAAAAAAAATCGCAAATATTTTGAAAGCTGTTACCAAGATCTTCTGGTGAGGCAGACGTTTTTTGAAAATTGTTTTCGTACTTTTCATTTGTTCGCAAGTTTTTTTGCCAATGTAACCTTCTACTTAGGTCTAGTAATCACCTCTGACAATATGATGTGGGTCCCATGCTTCCTTACGAAAATATGGGAATTTCAAATTCCACCAGCCGCCGCTGTTGTTTACAATTTAGAATATACATAGTGATTCACCATAAATAACCCTCCTCCTTAACTTGGTTATTTCTGGACCGATTCGAAAATAAAAATAGCTATTAATAGCACCATTTTCCAGCCATTTTTTACGTCATAATAAAAAATATGTGACCTTCAAAACAAATTAATTACAAAGCTGTACTTGACTTTTTTTAAATGAAAAACCCTGTATGTCACTGGACAATTTGATATCCCATGTTTTTCTGATTTCATATAAGGTTTAATATGCATATGATTATACACTGTAGGTTTGCTGATATTATTAAAAATACTCAACGATATTCATTTTTACCGTCAAGAAATCTCTAGGAGCTAGAAATATTTCGTTATTTGTCCCGTCGTTTATTTACTCCATTCCTTTGTAACTGACCGTTTCTCCAAAGTAACGGTACACGCAGAGTGTGGAGATGAGTGTTTCCGCTGTTCTGAAAGACTGCCACAGATGACGCCCGATGATTTTAGAGAAACTCGTTTTTGTGGCGATTCTCGTGTTCCTGTATCGACCATTTATCACTATAATAGTCTTTATACGGTTTGAAGAACACAAGGCCAAGTCTTTCTCGCTTCCTCGCTGCTCTGGAGGATTCATGGGCGTACGTAGAGTATCTCCAACAGAGAAGAAGAACTGCTTTGAAAGTCTTGTTTTATTTTCGATATTTTTCAGTAAACAAATTAGACGATAAACGAAACAACAAAATAATCGACCACAACAGCTATAATATCGCGCTGTTACAAAAGAAAAATATAGGATGGCCCATCTATTGGTTTATTTTTAAACTGAGTGTTATTTCTACATTGCCGACACTGACGCGCTTGACATTTGACATATATGTGGTGTCTAACCTCCGCTGTAAGAAATGGATCGTTGTACGCTTGAACAACGTTGGAAAATATTGAAAAATCATTTCCAAAGTGAATGTTGTTTTGTAGAAATAGTGAAAAAATTAAGAACAATTTTTGGTCGAAATGAAGCTCCGTTAGCGCCTGGTGTAAGAAAGTTCTTAAGGCAAGTTCGTGAAACTGGCATGCTTATGGATAACAGAAGTCATCCACGTGCTCGTCCGGTGCGCACAGCTGAAAGAATTGCTGCTGTTGCCCAAAGTGTACGTGAAAACCCAAGAACCTCAACTCGTCACAGAGCACAACTTAATGTCAGTCACACTTCTCTGAGGAGAATAATTGCATAAAGACCTCGGATTATTTGCTTTCAAGTTGCAACTTACTCAAGAGGTAAACGAAAATGACCATCCACTTCGTTATCGTCTCTCCGTGTGGGCTTTAAATGACTTTGAAAATGGCGCCGATTTCAATCGAAAAATCATTTTTTAGGCGAAGCTCATTTTCATCTTGGAGGACATGTTAATAAACAGAACTGTAGGATTTGGGGTTCCGAAAATCCACACGTAGTCATAGAGAAGCCAATGCATCCTGCAAGAGTGACCGTTTGGTGTGGGTTTTGGAGTGGTGGCATCATTGGTCCGTACTTCTTTCAAAATGAAGATGGTAACAGCGTTACAGTAAATGGAATGCGTTACAGAGACATGTTAAATGATTTTCTGTGGCCGCGATTAGACGATTTGGACTTGGATGAGCTTTGGTTCCAGCAGGATGAAGCAACGTGTCCCACAAGCCATGAAACAACCGATCTTTTGCACACTAAATTCGGTAACCGTGTTATCAGCTGTTTTGGAGACATTAATTGGCCATCGCGCAGCCGCGTTTTAACACCGTTCGACTATTTTTGATGTTAAGTTATTTTACATGTTAAGGACCGTTGTTACTCCAACGATCCACAAACAATTGATGCACTGAAGGAAAACATCAATCGAGTTATTCGTGAAATAGAGCCACAAATAATCGAAAATGTACTGCAGAATTGGGTGAAAAGAATGAACTACTGCCAAGCCAGCCGCGGTGGCCATATTTTTTTCATAAATAATGGGAAGGTATACTTTCTTGAATAAAGCAACAATCATTTAAAAATATTCAAAATTGTAGTTTTAATAGCAATTTTAAAAAGAAACCATCTGATGGCCCACCCTATATATATGATGATTGTTATATTAGACAGTCATGCTTGCAGATAGAGTAGGATAACGTTCATACGATTTGTATGTAAAACTTGTAACAGACAAAGCAACATTTCTTCAGAAGTAGTAGTGTAGTTCGGTGCTCAGAGAAACTTTTGAAAAAGTCGACAGTATGATCGGCGAAAACGTGCTTCTGGTCCCCTTAAAAACCATACGCAAAAAATCAGCATGTTAAAGTCATTAATTCGAGTATTTTTCATCGACATACGGGTATTCTGTGCGTCCTTATTTACGTGTAAGCAACACAGATCCTTAAGCCGACCCTGTCGTTTCGTGGAGCACACGAAATCCTCCGAGTTATGGCGATTGTCTCAGAACGCGGTAATTGCGACAAGCAAGAGAAAGGAATTCACTTCCGCCCGGTGAAAATACGGCACTATGGGAGTTATCTGTGAGATGAGCGATGCAGTAATCGGATAAGACCTTTCGCGCTGAGGATGGGAACATGTGATGCTGTATTTAAAACTCTTTAAAACCAAGAATACAATGTTTGGTATGACGGACGAAGAACAGAAAAATATTTTGTCTGTCTATTCACCGACGCAGCAAATGTCTTACAATTCAGCGAAATATTGCGCGTAAGTATCCCGGGTGGCTTTGAGGAAAACACAATATCAAAGTACCCAACCGTTTTTGGAAAAAATACATTGTTGTATTAGGAACTTGAAGATCTTAATGCAATTCCGATTTTGAGTCCGTTATCCTCACAATTGCGATAAGTTAATTTTGCCTTTGACTTCTCGGTTCTACATACCTACCAGTTTAATAATAATTAAATTCCATAGTTAATGAGTTATGGGTAATATGCTCAGTGTAATGTTTGTGTACCTAGCTATTAATTATAATTGGATAAATACCAGTAAATTAACAGTACATTAATACATCTGCATACGTTCATCTACGTTTCAATTAACTGGAAATTTAGTACTATGATTATTATAATTGTACAGGTACAATTGTACATAGTAGAAGAATATTAGGCAACATAGGAAATTAAAAAAATATAAATAAATAATACCACGGGTACACAAAAAACATATAATATTTTAACTGTTTATTTTAGAAATCTTTCAACATGACACAAGTCATGCCTCAAGAATTACAGCCGAGACTGAGACTTTTTTAGGGGATTTTTGTTCCTAGGGGAATTTTCTATTGTACAAAAGATCTTCCAAGTATTTGAAAATGAACTTCGCATTAATGAGATCTGTTCAGAAACATAGGTATCTACCGTTTAGGTATCTATAAGCACTCTCTCCAGTTCTACTCGCTGTGCACACACGAGAGCCGTCCCCATTTCTTGTATCCATCAACAGGTGGATAAAGATGTTTCGTTTTAACCAAACCTTTCTGTCATGGACAAAAAAATCATACTCTCTTGATCTTCCAATTTTGGTGTCACCTGGTATTTTGATAATAGTTTTTTTGCTCTCCGAACAACGATAACTGAATGGCGCAATAATGTCGTAAGTAATAAATGAGGTTACCTTGCAACCCTCGCACGAGGTCACCCCATAGTGGTATCCCGAGGCTTTGTCTCCGCAAACTTTGCAGGGCACGAATGACTTGGTGGTCGAGGAACTGTTAGAATCGGCAGCTACGTAGTGTTCTGAAACAAAATGGTCGCCGTTAGTACATGCTGAAGAACGAGAATACAATTTTATACACATTACTGCTCCTATCAGTTGCGATGTTATAAATTGCAAGTACATATACAGGGTGGCCCAGGGGTCATGTACACCCCCAAAAAGAGCTCCATTTTTTGTAGTAGGAATTTGAAATTTTACATACGTAAATGAATCGTTGAAGCTCAACTTTTAACCTATAGAGTGGATATTTCCTATTTCCGCCTTAACCGGAAGTGATATCAACTTTATTTTTTCAAATGGCAACCACCATTTCTTTTATGCGATTCGGCTAGAGTATCGGATTCTTTATCTGTCTGTTTTTTAAACAGAAAAATCGGTTAAAAAATGGCAAAGATACGTACATTATTTATATTTTATGAAGGCGGCTATGAATCAAATATTAGCGCTTGCTTTTTTAACAAGTAAGCCATGGAATTTACAAAAAAAGGGTCAATGTACTGTTGTAAATTAAAGTTGGATATAAAGTTACGCAGAATATCTTTATCTTTATGCAGAACTTTAGAAAATTTCATTTTTCCAAAAAAAGAAAGGGCCAATATTACGTTTTTACAAATGGCAATATTCATTTTTGATATTACAAGTTTGAAACGTTCCCCAGTTAGTATGCCATCGAATGCGTCTACTGATTGTAAAAATTACTAAATCAGTTACCTGTCAAACTCAACGCAAACTTTTGTTTTGCACAGCTCTTATTGTTTATGCTTAATCTTATTAGTTATTAGTCTGTAAGTTCTGACGTAATTTTCACATGCTGTATGTCAAGTTGACATTATGTGTTTCAAATTTATAAAATAAATAATGGACATTGTCATTTGAAAAACTGCAATAATGGCGCTTTCTTTTTAGGAAAAAAGAAGTTTTCTAAAGTTTTGCATAAACATAAGTTATAAAACATAACAAAAACTTTACATCCAACTTCAGTTTACAACAATAGTACCATTGTACCTTTTTTTGTAAATTCCGTGGCTTACTTGTTAAAAAGCAAGCGCTTAATATTTGATTCATAGCCGCCTTAATAAAATATAAATAATGTACATATCTTTGCCATTTTTCAACCGATTTTTCTGTTAAAAAAAACAGACAGATAAAAAATCCGATACTCTAGCCGAATTGCATAAAAAAAATGGTGGTTGCCATTTGAAAAAAAAAGTTGATATCACTTCCGGTTAGGGCGGAAATAGGAAATATCCACCCTATAGGTTAAAAGTTGAGCTTCAACGATTCATTTACGTATGTAAAATTTCAAATTCCTACTACAAAAAATGGAGCTCTTTTTGGGGGTGTACATAACCCCTGGGCCACCCTGTATAAGATCAGTATAATAATAAATTAATTGATTAATTAATAATTGAATCTCTGAACTCCTTGACTCCTTAAAATTGTTTTCAATTTTATTTTATCAGAAGAATTTTTGGAAGTTTCGATATCCAAAAAGGCCTATTTTCATCCATAATGTTTAATAATAATTAGATGGATATATACGAGGTGTGGCTATTAAATAACCGAACTGATGTGCTACCACTGCTACCAGCGCGCTGCGAGCGTGTCGCGACAAGTTTGAACAGAACTGTGTCTGGTGATACTTTCCCCACCCTGAGCTCGCTGGACAAGCCAGTGGGTCGTCGCTCAGTTTGACTGTAGCAGTCGTTTGAATTAGTCAGCGCACCAGTGACGCGTCGAAAAAATGTTAAGTGTTCAGATGGAGCAACGGGTTAATCTCAAGTTTCTTGTTAAACTGGGGAAAACGTTTACAGAAGCTTATGTAATGTTAAAAGAAGTGAACGGGAATGAATGTTTATCCCGCACACAAGTTTTTGAATGGTTTAAACGGTTTAAAGAGGGACGTGAAACGACCGAAGACGATCCGCGCCCCGGACGACCCTCAACGTCAAAAACGGACAAGAACATTGAAAAAACTTGTAAATCAATTCGCGGAGATTGTCGTCTAAGCATCCGAGGGCTTGCTGAAATAACCGGAATCGACAAAGAATGTGTTCGCCAGATTTTGCATGAATCGTTCAACATTCGCAAAGTTTGCGCAAAAATGGTGCAAAAACTCCTCACTCCCGAGCAAAAGGAATCAAGAAGGAACATTTGCGATGACATTATAAACAACAGTGACACTGATCCATGCTTGTTAGACACGGTGAGTACTTGTGATGAAAGTGTGGAAGCGGTTAAAGCAAAGGCGACGGAGGTTCTGAACCAGCTGACAGAAGCGGACTTCCAGCACTGCTTTCAACAATGGAAAAGTCGTATGGAGCAGTGTAGAGATCGCGATGCTCAAGGAGAGTACATTGAAGGCGAAAAAGTTTCTACTGCAATTGGTAACGAATCAAAAGTGTTACGACAGCAGTCCGGTTATTTAAAAGCCACACCTAGTAAATGAATCAGAGATTGTTACCAATGACACTCGATTGCTATATTGTTGTGCTGTCCTTGTTCTAGTGGTAATATAAAATAGTGAGGGAGTCATATTTAGCCAGAAAGCTAAAAACAACATGATACTCTGGATTAAAGAAGCATTAAGAAACATATAATATAATATGATACATGTAACTTATTATTTTTTATTATTTATTATAGAATTATTTTTTTTAAATAATTAAAATTAAAACTTGAATTCTTTTTTTTAATTTTTTTTTTGGTGAGTGACCAGACCATTTATATTAAATTGGGTTTAATACGTGAAAATTACAATGTCACCATGCTCAGTAAAAAATAAGCTTGACCAAACTTATAAAAAAGAACTATATATAAAAGCTATAACCATAACTAAAAAAAAAAAAAAAGACAAATATAATTTTGAGTACGTCTTCGATTTACTCGTGTTTTCCGCATGTTTGCAATATATACTGTAAATATACGGGCGTGTCTTTAAACGCAGAACTGTCACAATCAATTACAGTCCCCGCTGTACGTGCAGATACTATTTATAATCACAGTCGTCTATACTGAGAGAAAATTTTGTTAAAAAATAGTGAACTTAGAAATTCGTCAGGAATATTCAAAATATTGTAGTTTGACGTTTAAGATGAAGCAAAAATTACCAAACGATTGTGATATTTTTAAAACCAAGACAATATTTCTTATAAATTTCCCATATTTAGGAAACTTACAAATAAACCTTTCTTTCAATGTGCCGGACAATACAGAAAAGTAACCGTATCGTCGGCATTCTGACGAATGCAAAATGGAAGTTGAAGCGTCTGAAGAAATCATTACGTTACTGTAATAGTATCCATATATGACAATTTTTTTTAATGTTTCCGTTGGTCCCGCGAGAAATATTACACGTTAGAATGTACAGCACGCAACAACACTGCCATGTGAACATCTGTTGTACCTTTTTTTACGGAGTACTTTTTATGAAATGTTTCCTTGTTTATTCAAATGTAAAACAATTATTATTATTATTACGTAAGGGATCAGTACAAGCCCTGTTACTAAGTCCATGCTTATTGTGCTCCCACGCTGTTCAGTTCATTAATCCTGAATCTTGTTTCCTCAAAGAATTTAAAACCAATAGTGCATCTTTTGTTTATATTGTTGCAGCACCAAAGATCGAATGACCAACAACAGATATATATCAATCTAAAGTCCGTAGGATGACTAACAAAACAACAATTTTTAGGCAAAATCAACTTTTATTCATCAACATAGTCTTTCAAAGAGTGATACGTTCATTACAACGATTATCTAACATTTCTATGCCTTTCTTATAGAACGATTTGTCCAACCCTACAAAATACACTTCAGTTTCGGCGATCACCTCCTCATTGGAGCCATATCTCTTCCCGGCGAGCGTTTTTTGAGATTTGCGAACACGTATGGGCTGAATCTGGAACATACGGTGATAGGGAAGCAATTCGAAGTCAATTCGTGTAATTTTGCCACTGTTGCGACCGACTTTGACACGGTCATTGTCTTGGTGAAATAACACTTTTTCTTCTTCATTTGGGGCCGTTTTTTCGCCATTTCGTCCTCCAAACCACTAATAATGCTATATGATATTCACTATTGATCTGTTTCCTTTTCAATATAATCGATGAATACTATACCCTGTGCACCCCCAAAATACGGACGTTATAACCTTCCCAACCGACTTTGTGTTTTTGGTCGCTTTGGACACCAGCTGACCCCCGATTTGACGCTGGAGGCAGGATGGATCCATGTTTCATCCATTGTTACATATAGCATGAAAAAATCTGTTTATTTCACCTAAACATCTCCAAACAGCGCCTGAATCATCAACACGTTGTTTCTGATCAACAATGAGCAAATGCTGTACCCTACTCGAAAAGAGCTTCTCATGGACAAATATTCATGCAAAATAGTGAATACACTACCTCTTAATATGTTTAAGGTGTCAGCTATCTCACGCAACTTCACTTTAACCCATTTCCGCCCAAACTACGATTTTTTACTCGACTTTCGACGCTATAACTTAATGCATAAATGTCCTGGAAAAAAATCGTAACATAGTGTTTTCGAAAGCTTAAAACCCTCCCCTTTCAGTTAGCATAGTCGAATTAGACCTAGAGTTTGATTTGAAAAAGGTATAATCGATTTTAAAAAAAAAAAGTACGAAATTTTCATTCCTTTTTTTTAATTCGTATTTTTTGAGTCGGAGAAGCTTTTTGTGGTTGCTCAAATCATGACGTCTAGTGCCATTAATATCTGTTCTTTAAAAACTGTCATGGAAATTTTTTGGGAAATTCCACTCGGAAAATTGAAGATGGCTGACCGAAATGAAATTTTTTTTTTCGATATATTACACATTTTTTTCTCGAATAGTATAGACTTTATAAAAAAATTCCTAAGAACAAAGATGTCTTAAAATTGATCAAAGAATGCTCTAAATTTTTTTTCAGAATTTGTCTCGGCATTTTTTGAAAATTTTGATTTTCCAATTTTCCGAAAAATAAAAAAAATTCCCAAAAAATTCTGAAAAAACACTATTTAATCAATTTTGAGACATTTTTGTTCTTAGAAATTTTTTGATTTTGATGATTTCGATTTTTGAAGTCCATAATTTTTGAGAAAAAAAAGTTTCAAAATGAAAAATTGAAATTTCCATTTCGAGTACATGTTTGATCTTTATTATATAATTGCCGGAAAAAAATGTACCAAACTGTATTTTTCTCGTTTGCTTACATCCTATTTATACTTCTTCAAATTTTACTTCTCATTCTGTATAATCCAGGGACACGAAGTTACTGGTTTTGTGAAAAAATGTGATCATTATTTATGTAAAACCTGTTCATCGCAAATCCATAATAATAATTGAACTAAAACGTAGAGCAAGCTCGATAAGCACCCCGAACGGAGAGGCAAGGGGACTCACGTAAATCAAACACCCCGAAGAAGACAAAATCTCACCACGTCCAAGTTCGTGTCCCTCGTTTTCTCAAAAACTATGGACTTTATCAAAAAATTTCTAAGAGCAAAAATGTCTTAAAATTGACCAAAGAATGTTAAGAATTTGTTGAGAATTTTTTTTATTTTTGGAAAATCGGAAAATCAAATTTTTCAAAAAATTCCGAGAAAAATTTGAGAGCATTCTATGATCAATTTTAAGACATTTTTGTTCTTAGGAATTTTTTGATAAAGTCTATACTATTCGAGAAAAAAATGTGTAATATTTCAAAAAAAAAAATTCATTTCGGCCGCCATCTTGAATTGACCGAGTGGAATTTCCCAAAAATTTCCATGAGGTTTTAAAGAACAGATATTAATGACACTAAACGTCATGATTTGAGCAACCAGAAAAAGATTTTTTGCGACTCAAAATACGAATTTAAAAAAAACTAATGAAAATTTCGTACTTTTTTTTTAAATCGATTATAACTTTTTCAAATCAAACTCTAGGTCGAATTCGAAAGCCATCTGAAAGAGGAGGTTTTAAGCTTTCGAAAACACTATGTTACGATTTTTTTCCAGGACATTTATGCATTAAGTTATAGCGCCGAAAGTCGAGTACAAAATCCCGTCGTTTGGGCGGAAATGGGTTAAGGTCTTCCAAAACGATTTTGTGCACTTTTTTTATGTTTTCTAAAACAACTGCCGAACTTGGGCGACCAGAGCATTCAGCATCGTCGGTGTTTGTACGGTCGCGTTTAAAATCAGCAAACCACTTGAGAATTGCTTTGCTTTGCTTCAACGGTATTTTTTTCTTATTAAAAAAACAATACTTAATCAACACGAAATTCAGATTTTTTCCATTGTTTTGAAAATTAAAAAAAGTAGCGTCACTAAAACCACTTTTACTTGTAAACTAATGGTCGAAATGTCATGAAATTGTTACACATATGGGCTGAAGATCGGTACTATCTAAAAATCATATGAATTTGTAAATAATAGCGCCATCTATATATCATCTTGCGAACTTATTGAGTACTGTACACTCGACATCTACATATCCGATCTCCATATTTCCGAACTCACGATACTTCCGAACTTTTTCCCACGATATTTCCGAACTTGTACTTCCACACAACCGAACTTATCGCTGATTGGTTGACGACAAACAACCGCGAAATTTAAACGAAAAAAAAAATGTAAACACAATAATGCGATTGTTATCAAACATTTCGATTGTCACAGAATTCAGCAAGAGGAAATCGCCCTCCCTCAGCAGCACACCTGAGACATGTTCTCCAAGAGTTCTTCTTTGTACAAACCAGTGAAAAACACTAAATTTTCGTCTTTTTTTTCAAATTCCGACAAGTAAATTTATTTTTTTCCAAGAATTTCTGTCACTGACGATTTACAAATATTGTACATCTTACATAGTTCAACATTTTTAACACCATTTATTGCGTGATTTATCAGTTCCAATTAGCTTTTGCTCCAAGGTTAGCCTCTTAGCAGGCTCTTTTCTCTGCAAATAAATAGTACAATTATGTTGGTTTTGTATCACGGTTTTCTTAAAAATACATATTTTCTAATCATTTTTTCATTTCAGTTTTAAATTATTATGAGTTACGTCAACAAAATGTTCAATAAAACAAACCTTTACTTTGAATTACAAAATAATTACCTGCATCACTATCTCCTTTGCACCTGTCAACATTTTTTTTTTGTTTAAAAAACGTTCTTTTATTAATATGTACACATGTATGTATTACATTTGCATAAAAACCTCGAAAAACAAAGAAAAATACATAGAATGAGCCAGAAAAACCCTTTGCGCATGCGCCAGCGTTCAGTTCAGTTCGGTTATCCCGAGGTGAAGAGAGTTCGGAAATGTGGAATTTCGCGGAACGGAAAAGTTCGGATATGTCGATGTCGAGTGTATATCGTGTTAATCGATTACGATACTTTCCAGTAGGAGTGAGCGACCAAAAAAACGTACTCCGGAGTTAGTATAAGAATTCTTACAGATTGTGGAAAATCTTTGGACGTCTTTTTTTGAACGCACAATACAAAGAGTCTTATATTGAATAAAAGATAATTTCCAATAATTTATTTTCTCGGCTGATTCGTTGATAGAAGTACCGTTCCTTCTTGGTGACAGAGCAAAAAAAGTAAAAAAAAAAATATTAAACAACGCGTGGGAATGTTTCGACGCAAATGTGCGAAAACAAATAAAGCTATAAATAAGCGAATTATTATTCCAGGCGCATAATTGGCACTCGTTTTAGCACATCGAACGGTACTTAATATATGAGCATCGACGACAATCAGCGGACGCATGCGTTGATTGTGTAAGAGAGACGGGAAAGTTGTTGGGGTTTTCGGGAAGCGCGGGTCATCAGAAAGAGATGGATTGGTGGAAATAATGTAGCCGTTCTTTGTCCATCTGGTTGTTTTTATAATCTGCCATTAAATGTCTTTAGATAAATGACGCAAAAGTAGGTACATTGGGCAGACAATTCCAACGAGATTATACGAACATATACATATTTCCTCCGTCACCCAGTGTGTCTTTTACAGTTTCGTGAACATTGATACATTGATAAATTAAAATTGTATCAGGAATGTAAGAAGTAGTAGATAAGACGTTTAATTATTTATCTGTCATTTTAAATTAATGTGTTCTTGCTATTATTCCAGGCGTTTGTACCCTTCAGTATTGTCTAAAGATATCCATCCAAATTCATATGTTCAGTCTAGTAGGCAGGGATCTAAAATCATCAAAAACTGTTCTTGAAATATATAGGGCTAGTTTTGACGGTTTTCAATGTATTTTTTTTTGCGTAGAACACAATGCGAATGCAATAATTTTTTGAATTAACAATTTGTGAAAAAACCGTATTTTTTTTCACATTTCCGCTTATATTTCCTTTCCTTGGCATATTTTAGATATCATATGAATATAAGAAGTTGTAGCCTATTGAATTTCCTAAATTTTAAGCCCAACCCGAAGTCTCCAAGTGATATTGTTAACTTTCAAATGACTGCTGAAGTTGAAAAAGTGCTTTTGTTTCACCATTTTTTACTGCAAAAGTAGGACGACTATGGTCATTAAATTTCTTGGGGGACTGCTGTTTGTAGTATGAAGTTACAAAAAAATATCAGCTCGATCCGTTAATAACTTTTTTATCGTAATTAATGATTGAAATTTTTTTTAGCCTTAATTGACAATGACGCCATGTTTTTGTTTATAGTACGATATTGACCGGGTTGGGCTAGAAAAATCATAGATCTTTTCAAGTTTGCGAGACTTTTTCAGATTTTGAAAAATATTAATTTGGGCCAGTTTTATAACGTTTTCTACGTAACTACCTTTTTTGACGCGACGTATGTATTGTTGAAATTGATAAAATTGAAAGTAAGGGTACTTTCGATTTCAAGACGCGTATTAAAAAAAAAATGGGCGTCAAGGTATTATAGTCACAATTCCAATAATTTCGGAGCGGCAACGCTAAAACAATATATATGTCTCGTCAAAAAAGGTAGTCGCGTAGAAAACGTTATAAAACTCGCCCAAATTATTATTTTTCAAAATCTCAAAAAGTCTCGCAAGCTTGAAGAGATTTATGATTTTTCTAGCCCAACCCGGTCAATATCGTACAATAAACAAAGAAATGGCGTCATTGTTAATTAAGGCTTGCAAAAAAATTCGATCGTTAACTACTCGAAAGTTATTAACGGATCGAGCTGATTTTTTTTTGTAACTTCATTCTACAAACAGCAGTCCTTCCAATTTCATCATCATAGTCGCCCTAATTTCGAAATAAAAAAATGGTGAAAAAAAGCACTTGGAGACTTCGGGTTGGGCTTAAAATTTAGGAAATTCAATAGGCTACAACTTCTTATATTCATATGCTATCTGAAATATGCCAAGGAACGTAGATTCACAAATTGTTAATTTAAAAAATTAGCGGACGGTTTCAGCTCTACGGATCCGGCGCACTGTGTTCTACGCTAAAAAAAAAATACATAGGAAACCGTCAAAACTAGCCCTATATCTTTCAAAACACTTAAAAATATCTGCCTACTGGACTAGTTCTTTTACAACTTTCATCGTATCTTGACAAAATATACACTAGCGCCTTCGCCATTTTCTTTAGTTAGCTTAAAAGTAACAAATGAAGTGTTATACATTCAAAGACATCTTGATAATTAAATAAGGTTAGAAATTTAAGATAGAATTACGTATTTTTTGCTCCTTCCAACTTTGATGACGTTTTTTTTTTTGGATGCTCGTTATTTTTTCTCATACGTTTTGGTTTTATTTTGTTTTACGACAACGATAATATTAAGCAAGTAAATATCAACAACATATGATAGTCACAATATACACAACTCTGTTTTGGTAAATTTAAGAAAAAAATGTTTCAAGTAGAAGTTGCGCAAAATGATGTAGTGCATCTTTGTAAAATATTTCTAATCATACAAGATGCTCTATTTCATGTGACCGCTACACAACTTCGGTATTATAAATGCAACACCCTGTATATTTGTACACTTTTTTAACATTTCTTTATTAAATTGTTAATAACAGTTATAGAAGAAACCGCCTTAAGTGGAACGCCCTGTATAATCAAACATGATTCATTATATCAAACTCACGCCTATTTACATTATTGTAAGTAGAATAATTTTCAATTCTGTTCTTTAATCCATAAATCACATATAATTAATTGCGACCTTGAAAGATATCCGCCATATTATGAAGGAACGAGCACGATGCCCATTCTTATCGCTCTTCTATAATGAACTCATAAAGCACTAATCATCAATTAAGTAACTTTATACACAGCGATTATTAATCCGATACCACGCTGCCACTGCCAATTAGCAAGTAATAAGAGGTAAATTACGTTCGAAAGTAAATTTAAATTGTGTTCGGAATGTGGTAATTTCAGTTATGAAAATCCACAGATCGCTTATGTCAACTCGGTGTTTTTCGTCGATTTTATTTTATAAATTGTTGCTAAAATGTGTGGTCATGGTGATGTCAAGTAAAAACCGATAAAAGTATGACATCCAATCAATTTGATATGTTATAATTAGACATCATATCCTTCTGCAATTTTTAGACAAATTGATTCACTGGTTTTTATATATGACCGCTGTCTTTATCTTTTATTACTATTTAAAACAAATGATTTTGAAGAAGCACATCATGTAAATCGGAAACGAGATTTGTAAAAAAGGGGTAGAACAGAGCACTGAGAAATCGATATTTAATCCTAATATTTTGCAGGACGTGACCGCAAAAAAAAAAATTAAATAAAGTTCCATCTTTGCTGATATTTGGATTCCGTATACACAAATAAGTTAGTAAACTAATCTACTTACTAATTGCTATCCGATTTTCCATTGCCTAGTGGCCATATATTGCGTAAAATATATTTGCAGAAGACATATCAACGTGTCATGGGAAATATCAAAGAAGACATACGTAATGAATTTCTGTGGCTGACAGTGGACGAAACAATAGATTTTGCGGTAATAAGGTCGTTAGTGCCCCCGATATTGATACCTAATAAACGGGTTTTGCAAACAGCGGCTAAAAGTATAGAAATAGTAGTAACACGTGTAGATGTAAACAATAATAATGTACTGATGTTAGTGACAACAAAAAACTGTTAGTGATATCTACAAACAACTGTCCGAAATTCGTGAAAATAATGTGCGTGTTGTGTCGTCCTCTGTCCATGTGAACTATTTTGAATTTGCACCTTTAACTTTAGTAGATATGGAACGATCATTTTCCCTCTACAACCATATATACAGGCCAAATCACTCAAACTACTGGTCGTGGCAACGTACGCTTAAGCAATGAAGACAGTCGGTATATCTGAATGACACAAGCAATAGGTATGTACATATATTATTAGCACATTTTTGCTCCTGTCTTTTTCATCTCTCATATGTCATTTTCCGTCAATAACATGACGGATTACGAGTCCGGCCCGGCGTTACAACACACGTTCGGAACACTAGTTATAATATATTAAAACTGAATATCCTAGCGTCAGTTGTTCTTTTTATCAATCGATCATTTCGACACTTTTTAGCAACCTTGTGTAATCTCGAATTCCAAGGAAGAGCAGCTTGAAAATTCTCGAGTTCCTAGAAAACTTGAAAATGGCAAATTCTACCCTGCATAGAAGAATATGGTAAAAAAAAAATCAAAAACCTCGGCTTACAGTGTATTTCCGCTAAAAACAAGTTTGTAGACACGATATGCACAACACATTTAGCTGTATATCGAGAGCAAAGATCGTTAACACCACGAAAAATATGAAATAATCAACATGGATAATTCATGACATTTATTCAAATTTATTCCGGATTCCAAACTTTGCTGCATTTAATGGCCGAGTTGTTTCGGTGAATAAATAACGGCTAGGAAAAAAACCCGCTCGCGAAAACAGTTTATTTTCGAATAATCGATCATGTTGATAGGATAGAGTAGGGTAACTAATGTTTATTTCCATCGAATCTTCTTTTTTGCCGATAAAATTCAACTCTGTTACTCTTCTATAGTTAATCATGACTTTTTCACTCCTGTGTATTTTATTGGTGTTTTTTTAACGATCCTTAACAAAACAGCTGCTTTTGACAGTCAGTTACTTTCAAGTAATTGCGATAAAGTCATCGTTAGAGTTCGGAAATCCCGGCTTACCGCATGTAAAACTGCATTTACCTATCCATCGTTCCCGCATTAGATCGGCGTACTACTGCGCAGACGTGAGTTCCGGGACATCGGGAAGGATCGGTCAGTGGCGTGGGTATGCAGGGGGTAAGAAATACACGCGTATATAATTTACAAGGCGCTTAAAAATACGGTTTATACTTTCATTATCATGGAGATTTAGAGTGTCGAGCCCTGCGTTGTAGCACAAATTTCTGAACTTTAATGATGACTTTCGTTGCTGACTGTAAGTTATTTTCTTATACGCATAAAACTACCTAATAACAAACTTTACCTTTACCTTAATTTACCGACGACGAGAAGCCTGTTTTGCTATTGATTTGATTGCAGTAGTTCCGTGTCAGCTGATGCCGTTATACAACCTCCGCTGTATGCAATAGATTGTTGCGCGTTCCGTTTCTAACAGCTTTAGTCGTACAAGTTTCAACGCCGAAAAAAATAAAAAACAATTGTTACATAGAAATATATGAAATTTCGCACTCTTTTTGTTCACTGTCAGAGAATGTAATGTAATGTTGTTATAATAGGTACACAAGTCTGACAACTGTGTGTACATTAGCGAAGAGAATCCTTACCAAAAGTTAATTCGTGCATCTGTGAAATTATGTTGGTACCAATTTCACCCAATGTGCTCAGTAAATACGGAATTTTTGAAGAGCACATCTGAATAGCTAGTATTTACTCGTTGGAAGATGCCGTTTCAGTTACTATGGAGCCGTGGTCTACAGATCAGCGCGTGTTTGTTTACAACACCTTCATTGAAACGGGCCGTTCTGTGATTCAAACACTATTATTAACAAAAAACTTTATTATTGGCCCTTACTTTTTTCGTGAAAAAGGACGCACAGTTACTGTTAACACAGATCGCTACCTAACGATGTTACATGATTTTTTTCTGACGCAATTGGGAAGACGACACATTAACCTCAATACTGTATGGTTTCATACAGTATTGAGTAGCTTGCCATACATCCAGGGCAGCAATGGCTTTTTTAAGGGAACATTTCCCAGTTCCCAGGATCTTTGATTTCGTTGCGTGGAGATGTGGAGTGGCCTCCTCGGTCCCCAGACCTGTAACCTTATGACTATTTTTTAGCCCTTTCAGAAAGTCCTTTTAAACCCTTTCAGAAACAATCACCCGAGAAATTCGAAAGGTTCCACGTGAAATGTTTCAAATGAGTATGGACAATTTCTCGTGCTGTCTACAGGAGTGTCTAGACAAACACGGGCACCACCTAACTGGTGTAATTTTTCGCACCTGATTGCTTTTTCTTATTTTACACTTTAATCGTTTAATGGAAACATTTCAACTATGTATTAAAAAAAATCAAATTCGCCTTTCGTTGAAAAATAAGAGTGTGACATTCTTTTAAAAAATTCCATACCTCCGGACCCTATACATTATTGTCATAGATCACGTCACATACGTAATCAAGACACCTTCCCAATCCCAGAGGGACTATTCTAGGGGAACTATCTGGAGACGTTAGGTTTCACAAAACGGCTTGTTAAACCCTACAAGCGAATGTCTCGAGACCTAAGTACAGACCTGATTTGTACGATTCATTTTCTATCTTCGTAGCCTTAGATATTGCAATGGAACGACTAAAAAATACTTATACAATAATAGATAAGAGGCAACAAGAGAGTCGCTAAAAAAGTGAAACACTCTGTACGTGAGTACAGCGCGGCGTTCCAGGAACGCCACAAACTCACTTCTGGTGTCCCCAAATGCGTATCACATCGCAGAAGGCTGTGAATACGGAACGATTGCGGCATAATTAATAAGCGTTTATTTACCTTGCCTTTCTCAAGTGCACGGCCACAATGCCTCGTTACCCGCTCTCGAGAACAATTATGCTCTGTTGTACGCGAGCAAGTGAACACGTTCTTTGCCTTCCATTCAGGTGAATCTATAATTAGACGATACGATGTTATTGTGCGAAGAGAACGCCTCTGTTTTTCTTTTTAATTGCGTAACTGACAATGGGTCGTATCGTTTACCTGCTGCTTCCTCATCTTACATCAATAATCTTAACTGAAACGACTCATTCAATCTATCTAATCTTATACTCTTACTTTCTTAATCTTTGCATTAAATGCTGTGCAAATTGAAAATATACTTAACCCTTTACGCCCAACTGCACTGTCAAGAGATATGAACTTAGAGGCTCATATTACTGATAGAAAAAATAAAGAAAAAATGACTAAAACCATGTATTCCTATGTTTTCGAGGATTTCATCCTCGATTTCATCCTCTTTAGGATGGAATCGTTAAAATTTGCAAAAAAAATTGATGTAACCTTCAATTTTGAACAAAAACTATTAAAAAACGCGATTTTTTCAAGATCCTTTTTTTAAATCGCAATATCAGCTATGTTATCGTCCTTTATACTACTCAAAAAAAAAATGCAAACGTGCACTCTGAGACGTGTACTTGAAGGAAACGAATTTTGAAATTCTGACACCAGGATCGTGATCAGCGATCCCAAAAACCCCAAACGGACTAATAATTTTTCAAAATTCTTCTTTTGCGTCAATGATCCCGCACCTGGTAAAAAACGAGAAAAATCCCCTGGGGAAAATTCAAGGGGGACCCTTTGAATTTTGCCATATATAGTTATTCTAACCTCAAAAATGAGAAAATTATTGTTCTCATTGCGTTTCCTTCAAGTACAAGTCTCGAGTGCACGTTTCTGTTTGTTTTTGAGTGTTATAAAGGACGATAACATAGCTGATATTGCGATTTAAAAAAAGGATCTGGAAAAAAATCGCGTTTTTGTAATAGTTTTTGTTCAAAATTGAAGGGTACATCATTTTTTTTGCTAATTTTAACGATTCCATCCGAAAGAGGGCCCTCAGATTAGTAAATAGTTTTTAAATTATGTACTTTAATTCAACAATAATATGAGCCTCATAATTTTACCGCTATTCAGTAGCAAACGCGATCGAAAGCAACGCTCCGTTTATACAGGTCACGTCACAACAAAAATTAAAGTTCCGTTACAGTCCAGCACTATTCATTTACCCATATTTTTTTGCTTTAGAACAGAGAAATTTGCGCAAACAATATTCCGGGAGATCTGACTTTCACTCGGCCAACTCTACCAATGACTAAAACTTTTAAAAAATTTAATAAATTTGGTCAAATAGTCGCTTTACTGGTTGTAATCCTCAAAATTTTATGGTTGTGAGGAGATAAGAAAAGAGCCAGCTCCCTTATTTTCTCAACGATCTGGCTACGTTATTTTAAGTAAAATTGTAAGTATTTGTTAGTCAGAAATTGAACTATTCTTATATCACTGGTAACATGACCAATAAAAATGGCCATAGTAGTGTTACTTTTGTTTCCTATCAAAGATCGATGGTATTTTTGAGAACCAGTTGGGTTAATCTGGTTACCGCTTTTGATTTAACTTCGATATGAAATTGCTACATTAAATAAAAATTTTTGTCAGACAGCGATTGATAATTTTTTTTAAAGAAGCGAATATGTCGGAACCCAAGTACGGACCTGACTTGGATGATTTAGTTATAACTAGGGCCCGAATTAAGAGAAGAGCTATTTGACCTGTATATATTGGTTGTAGAGGGAAAATGATCGTTCCACATCTATTGAAGTTAAAGGTGCAAATTCAAAATAGATCACAAGGACAGAGGACGACACAACACGCACATTATTTTCACGAATTTCGCACAGTTGTTTGTATCACTAACAGTTTTTTGTTGTCACTAACATCAGCACATTATTATTTTTTACATCTACAGAGGACAATACATGTGTTACTACTATTTCTATACATTTAGCCGCTCTTTGCAAAACCCGTTTATTAGCTATCAATATCGGGGGCATTAACGACCTTATTACCCCAAAATCTATTGTTTCGTCCACTGTTAGCCACAGAAATTTATAACGTATGTCTATTTTGATATTTCCAATGGCATGTTGATATGTCTTCTGTAAATATGTTTTACGCAATGTATGGCTGCTAGGCAATGGAAAATCGGATACATATTTGGCAAAAAAAAACGTCTCAAGTAATTTTTGTCGACCACATTCCACGCAAGGCAACACGCGCAAAACATTATGCACAAATCAAACCAAAATTCCTCTTTTCTAACCGTACCAGGTATATTTCTTTGATGGATATTCGAATATAAATGTCTCTTACACTCTCGGCGATCAGGAAATATATATTGCCGATTGCAAGGAATACATAAAATATGTGATCCGTCTATTATAAAATCCTTGTAAATTTCGGTCATCTTTTTAAGTCTATTGACAAATGGTAACGACTGTGCCATTATTACAAAAATACACACAAAATCAGGTAATATGTAAATACAGTACACGAATTCGCGAGTGATTAACTCGCAACAAAAAATTGTTTTCAATGCGGCGGTCGATCCGTTTACATCACCGGCAGGTGGCGATTGGAATAGCTCGCCGTCTTACGGAGAAAGTGTATTATGAAGTCCCGGGTTCCCGCGAAGACTTCGTTCGGGATAAAATTATATGCACTGACAGTGGCGTGGGTATACAGGGGCAAGAAATATGCGCTTAAAAAATACGGTTAATACATTAATTACAGAGGCACACAAAAAAAATTGTCTGTCCGAGAGGTGCCAGTCCCAGTGCCAGAGATGTCCCAGATTTTTCCTAACCTCAAAAAAAGCATTAAAAACCCGGAAAATCGACAAATGAGCATAAACGATGTAAAAATCTGTTGGTCGATGAAAATCATGCCCAGAATTATGTATTCCCATGTATTTTTGGCCGCTGAACACGATCACACAGCCAGATTTGCTCCATATGGTCACAGATCTTGCCTAACCTCAAAAAAAAAACATCAAAATCGCACAAAATCGAGAAAACAGCTTATTTAAACTATGTAATATCTGTTGATTGATGAAAATCATCAAAAATTGGTCCGACACAAGTTTGAGGTTTAAAAGAGGGGGGGGACCCCATAAGGGACCTCATATCCCAGTAACTTTACAATTAAAGCTTTTAAGCTCCAATAACGGCATACCTCCAACTTTTAAACCCCCCCTGACCTTATAACATAAGCTGTCAACACCCCGTGACCTCATAACTTGAAATTTTAAACCCCCATAACCCCACAACCTCAACTTTTAGACCCCCCGTCTACGCAAAAATCAATTTTTTCGAGCCCGATAACTCTAAAACTGAAGCTCTTATGCCCGATATCTCTATAACCTAAGCTTTCAATCCACATGACCCGATAACTCAAACTGTCGAACCCCCATAACCCCATAGCCTCAACTTTTAGACCCCCATGTACTCAATTTTTCGAGCCCGACAACATTAAAACCAAAGCTCTTATGTCCCAATATCTCTATTGGATATATTAGAGAGTTATTACGGAGAGTTGAGGTTATGGGGTTATGGGGATGTGAAAGTTCAAGTTATGGGGTCATGGGGATTAAAAACTAAAAGAGCTTTAGTTTTAGAGTTGTTGGGCTCGAAAAATTGATTTTTGCGTAGTTGGGGGTCTAAAAGTTGAGGTTATGGGGTTATGGGGGTTTAAAATTTCAAGTTACGGGGTCACGAGTTATTGAAAGCTTATTTTATAAAGTCAGGGGGGTTTTAAAGTTGGAGGTATGCGGTTATTGGAGCTTAATAGCTTTAATTATAAAGTTACTGGGATATGGGGTCCCTTATGAGGTGTCTCCCCCCCCTCTTTAAACCTCAAACGTGTGTTGGACCAATTTTTCTTTAATCTACCGTCCAAAACCTGTAAAATAAAAAAAAATCACAATGATTGGAGTTTTCTGTGGGGAGTTATCTTATTTTGAGAAAAATTTTACCGTTTTCGCCCACTGTGCGGCATCGTATTCAGCGGTCAAAAATACATGGGAATCCATAATTCTGGGCAATGATTTTCACCGACCAACAGATTTTTACATCGTTTATATGCTCATTTGTCGATTTTCCGTTTTTTTGACATTCTATGTCTTTATTATGGGATTATGGGCGTCATGCGTCACGTCACGCACCCTACCCACCCGGCCTGCCTAACCTGAAGGGGCAAAATCTGGGGTAGGGAAAAACTCTATCGAGCATCATGTATGTGACGCATGACGTCATGGGTCCAAAGACAGAGAATGTTCCATGGCCTCACGTGCGTAGCTGCGTGAGTTTCAATCTTTCATGATTTTTTTTGAGGTTAGAAAAATCTGGGACGATGTGGAACAAATCTGACGGCGGAATCGTGTTCAGCGGCCAAAAATACATGGGAATATACATACATATATACAGTATACCTCTCGGACAGACAACTTTTTTTAGTGTGCCTGTGTTATCATAGAGTTGTATAGTGCCGGCTCTGCGTGACAAAATACTTTCCCGGACCTTAGTTATAACCACCCCGAAACTGCATCGCCGCGGAACGAATAAATAAAAATAATAATTAGATGTAACAAGAGGCAGCCCCTTTACCTTCTCATCGATCCAACCGCGCGAAACTAATTTACATTTTTTTTTTCGCCGCCTCCACCTCCGCGTGAAGAAACTGGCACACGCACGGCCGGCTCCTCGCAATTACATAATCGCGAATTAAAATCGCTCCTGAACTTGACCTTTGCGCCGGCGGCCGAGAGTGGCGCGGCCGACGACGGGTCGCTCTCTCGCCGACGCGAGGTTTTCTTTCGTCACTTGAACTTGAAACGGAAAGTGCAGCCTAAAAAGCGCGCTCGTTATATTGTATTCAACTCTCTGTATCTCTGTGACGTAAATTTATGGTAGCTATACCAATTTTATGTACGGTTAATGTTGCTAATCTCGGGCAGAATCTTTGTTATTGATGCAGTTTTATGGTAAAGTGTATTCAGAGTCAATTGGAACAGGTAGAGGAAGAGGGAGTTCTCAATACTTTTATATACAATACTAGCGACTAGCGACCCGCCACGGCTTCGCACGGCTTACGACATCTCATTAGAAACCTCTAAAATTATCAGTGTTTCTCTACTATATTATGCATGTATTATACATATAAACCTTCCTCTTGAATCACTCTATCTATTAAAAAAAAAACCGCATCAAAATCCGTTGCGTAGTTTTAAAGATCTAAGCATACATAGGGACAGACAGACAGCGGGAAGCGACTTTGTTTTATACTATGTTATGATTATGAAGCGGCAGCCTAATGCGTACATAGGTGGATATTAAATACATATTAAATGATATATTTTTATGTCATAGTTAGGCGAATTTACTACTAGCGTCTAGCCAGCACCAGGTCACAGGCGATCCGACCAATCAAACCGAAAAAGAAAAACGCGCATGCTTCTAGACAATTTTACTGAGAAATAAAATAGAACTGTAAATCCTGTAATCAATTTCCATTAAATAATAAGACAATTTTTGTCTGTATTTCCTTAAAAACTAAATTTTAATATCAAAAAAAAAATCAAGCTAGTTAGTAAGGTGATTTCTTTAAACCTTCCATATCAAAGTTTTGTGACTTACTGACTTCAAGTTTGCCGCCTTCACCGCGTTACACAGGTATTTCTCATTGGCCAGGATCACCCGTGACCTGGTACCGGCTAGACGCTAGTCGTTTGTTGTCGTACTTGTCGTTTGTTAATTTATATTTTGTATTAGTATGCGAATTGTTGTTCGAAGGAGATGTGCTGGCGTATGTGTTTAAGCTTACATACATACGTAAAATCATTGGCAAATGACAATATTGATTGATGATACGCACTTTTCTAATCAGGCACTAGACCAGAATAAAATATAAAATGGTATTTCAAATTTTAACTCAAACAGCCCTATCGACAAACCGAATGCCTTTCATACGCCTGCGCTAGCAGTGGATTGCGATTGGTTCTCACCTCATGTTTACATCTACTGAACAAAGAAGTTAAATTATCAATTGCTTTTTAAACCATAAATTGCTCAAAAAAATCAATTTAACTTCTTTGTTCAGTAGATGTAAACATGAGGTGAGAATCAATCGCTAGCGTAGGCGTATGAAAGGCATCTGGTTTGTCGATAGGGCTGTTTGAGTTAAAATTTGAAATACCATTTTATATTGTGTTCTGGTCTAGTGCCTGATTAGAGAAGTGCGTTATTACGAGCGTATTGTAGAAGTACTACATACATTCATAAAAATAAAAATGGATATTTATCACATTGACGAAAAAGTTCAAATAATTAAATAACAGACGGTATGAGGGCGGCCGCCGACAACCGCAGAGATCCGTGACGGGGCAAGGAGAGTGCATTAGTGGGTGGAGCTTAGAGTGAACCATTGGACCGTTCGTTCTGTCTTCGTTCGCTGCGTACGTTAGCTGTTGTCATATCAACATAATATTCCAATTAGATATTTTAAAATTGTTTCACAGTTGTTTAAAGTAATATTAACTGTTTAAAATTATTTCATAGTAGTTGGGTTGAAAAAGATAACAGTAAACTTTATTATACGATACGCAACGCAGTCTGAAAATTAAATTGGCTTATATTAATTGATCGTACATCAATGCATTTTGTAAATATAGGGTTTTTATAAAGACTTATTATGCAGAGCTAAGAGTTACAGTTAGTTCTGGCACGTTGCTCTTTAGATTTTCGGTAAGATCCCCTCTCAGCTTTCTGTACAACCAAGCCAACCCCCCCCTTTGAAGATGAAAATTTTTTTATTTTTCTATGTTGCATTTTTATTACTCATATTTCTTCTTGTAAAATATTTTTATATCTTTCTCAAAATTTATTTGTTGCAAGATGTCTTAGGGGCGGAGGAACCTGGTTATAAAATTTAAATATCATATAAGAAAACGATCCCTGAAATTTAACAGTGTGATAAAGAGGTGGTGAAATATGGACCCCAAACCGGGTATGTACATTATGCACATCACAGCGAAAAGTTATTTTGTTGTAAAGGTATTATGGTGGTGATTTAAAGATAATAATTTTATGAAACAATGATACCATATGCAATCTTTTAATTTATAAGAAATGCGTTCGAATTTTCTTATGCCATAAATATACCGAAGACAGGAATTTTGAGCTCTCTGGATGCGATTTACATCCAAAGAGACCAAACAGGGTCCATATACAGAATCGCAATCGCAGTAATTAAAATGACTAAGAACCATAGTATCACACAATATTTTTTTTTGTTTGGTGATCTAAAATATGACTCCTAAACCTCAAATCAGTATCAAGCTCAAGGCCCAAGTTTCTCGCAACATTTACACCCGAGACATCAGTTCCATCAATGGTAATCAATATTTTTTCTGAGACTTCCTTTTTATTTTTTCCAAATACCAATATTTGTGTTTTTGCAGGATTAATTATCAAATTATGCCTTTTTGAAAATTACACTACTTTTGACAATTCTGAGTTGATAAAGTCATTTGTGAGTTGAATATCGAAATCAGGAATCGTAAACAATATTTGTGTGTCGTCAGCGTACAAATAAACTTTACAGTTATCTAAAGCTGTACAGATATTGCTTGCATAAATGCAAAAAAAGAATAGGCCCCAGTACAGAGCCTTGAGGTACGTCACATGAAATAGATTTCGTGTCAGACATTCCTGCATTAGTTTCCATAAATTGAACGCGATCACAAAGATAATTTTTAATAAATTTTATGGCCTGAAAGGAGAAACCCATATAGTTTAGTATACTGTAAAGTAGCTGATGATTGACCGTGTCAAACGCTTTTGTGTAATCGAGTAAAATTAATATTGCTGTACTTCCTTTATCTATTTCCCTAAAAATATCACCAGTTACCTCCAGTAAGGCTGTTGTGCAGCTATAACCTCTCCTAAAGCCTGACTGGCTACATGGCAAAATATTATATTGATTACTATGCATTTCAATTTGGCTCTTAATAGCTTTCTCTAAAACCTTTGAAAAAGCAGGTAACACTGAAATTGGTCGTAGCTCACTATACTACTTATGGTGGCCTCTTTAGGTAGTGGACACACTTTTGATACCTTCCAGGCAAGTCATTGTTTTAAAGACACAGGTTTGGTGAGGTACCTCACTGTGTTTAGAGACGTCATAGCATTTTAAGATCGTTCCTAAGCACATACAACAAAGATACGACGACTACACTTTCTTACACCTATTTTCTGCTGCATTCCCGTGTGACACCAGCGCCGGCGTGCACCTTTACAATTTACGATCGTCGCAGTTCTTGGAAGCACAATGGCCGTCCGCTATTATGTATATCTGAAAAACCCGGGGCTTTTAGCTAAGTGCATCACGTCTTGTGGTACGCTAGATAGACAACATAAATTGCATCGTTTACCATAATACCACGTATCGATTAACCCCCTTGACTGCCACGGCAATGTCTGTGCCCCGACTGCCAAACTTAGAAACTTTGACAACTTTAACTAGACATATCATTTCCAAGGTATTTTCACACACTGAATTAGTGTTGCAAAAATTCGAATTAAATAATTTGAATAATTCGATAGTAAATTAAAAGCAACTAATTCGATTAACTTTTTCGATATATCGAGATAAAAATTAGTAGTATTATTTAGTATTAGTACTCCGACGGGAAATGGAATTAGGAATTATTCAACTGGTATATGCCTATACCTATCGAATATCTACGATGGAGGTCGAGTCCGAGAACATCTAACTAACGATGTTCTCGTGACTGGAAGAGAGAAGAGATAGTAATAGTAATATGGCAGTTACTAGTATCAAAGGGAGATGAAATGCGAGATATTTATTTACTTGAGCAGGAAAATAATAACTAATTGGTATTTCGAATTAATAATAGAATATTTTCGAGAAATATGCAAAAATGGCAATATGCTAGTTACTAGTATTATTTTCTAAGTATGTACTAATAAGTATATAAATAGAAGCAAATAACAGGACAAATATATACTGGGGGTCCAATTATGTTTATGATAAGTATATAATTAATTATATATATAAAACTAAAAATTATGGTTTAATTTATTAGACGGCTTCGGCACAGTTAAAAGAATATATGGCTATATGGTTCATATTTCTGCGAATTGTTTAATAGCCCCTAACTGGGACGAATTTATTTATAGGTATAATTTAAATTTATAATTCTACTAAATAATTCGAATTATTAATTCGATTTTGAAATATGAATTATTACTAATTATTCGATTGTGAAAATAATTCGATTATTCCCAACGCTACACTGAATATCATAGCGTTGTCAGCACAAAACATGTTGTCAGAATTTGGTCTAGATCCTCCAGAATGCCAATTTTGGGAAGAAATTGACCCAAAAATGGCATTTTGCTACTTTTACCAGACATACCATTTCCAACGTATTTTGATCCACTGATCATGATTTCATCTGAATTTGTCTCGCACACGCCAAATTATCATAAAGTCTACATTTTGTCATTGAATCACCTCATAAATCCTCAATCTACAGTTCTCCAATATCACAGCTACACAAAAAAAGTCATGATCCTGGATATTGACCTTACTATCCATATGTATTTTTCGACGCTGAATTCGAATCCAACCTCAAAAAAGTCAATACACCCTCAAAATTTTGAGATACAGTGATAAACGCCTCTAAAATAGGGTAAAACAAACTGTGATATATGATGACAAGAAATACGTGCAGAAATTACTCCTGATGTAAAACTATTAGTTTGCGTAGGTTGGTTATTTTAGATATAATTATTGTCATGACAAGACATTTATTTTAAGGGTGAAAATCGAGTAAAATAGAGGTTGAAAGGGGCAAGAAATGAAAATTTGACAAAATACGCAATTTTTTTCCAAGAATATATTTCTGGGGGTTTTCGAGGTTGCTGATTTCAAATTTCAACATGCCAAACGCAGGAAATGTACCCCAGAGGTGAAAATCGAGTATAACAGAGGTGGAAGGGGGGTGCGAAAAAGTTTATGTGACAAAATACACAACTTTTATTCCAAAATTATATTTCCTAGGGTTCTGGAGGTTGCTGATTTCAAATTTTAACATGTCCATAGCAGGAAATTTGTGTGAAGTGTGAAAATTGAGCAAAATAGAGGTTTAAACGGGTGCAAAACGTTAATTAAACATTATACGCAACTTTTACGCCGAAAGCCTGTTTCCAGGGGGGTTTTGAGGTTGCTACTTTCAAATCTCAATATGCCAAGAACAGAATATTTTTTGCGGACATGAAGAAAGATCTTCGTGTCCGCAATTTTTATACAGGAGTATAAAAGAGTGTAAATATGATAAATCAGGTATTTTTTTTCTTAGAAACCTAGCTGTTGTAATGAACTGAATTTTATTCTAACATTTATAATGTCCGCAAATATTTGAAATCAGCAACCTCCAGAACTCCAGGAAATATAATTTTGGAATAGAAGTTGTGTATTTTGTTACATAAACCTTTTCGCACCCCCTTCAATCTCTGTAATACTCCATTTTCACCTCTGGGATACATTTCCTACTTTTGGCATGTTTTAGAGCATTTACTTATAGGACAAAAGTTTGTAATTTTCCGGCAGTTTGGGCCAAGTCGAAAAAACAAGATTTTTGCTCTCGGCAGTGAAGGGGTTAATAATAATCATACACTTTCAAGGATTTTGAAGAGGTTAAAGATATCAAAGAAAAACTCGTAATGTGCATCAATTGATCCAGATTGTTTTTATTATTTGTATTTCGTTGTTTAAGATCCAGCATCACAAAACTCAGTTTTTGGCCAAACTGAGTTTATAATTCATTTCATTCAAATTTTCGCGCCTGAGCGATTGGAGGACTTAGTTTCTCGATTTTTCCACCTGCAGCACTGCTATCCGAAGTTTTTTACCAACTTCATACGACTAAAATCTTCTGGCAACACAACAGACAGCAGTTTTTTTTTGCTCTCCTCTAAAGTTGTAAAAAGTGAGTTATGTGTGTGATCTTAAACGACGATTAACAACATATAAATAATTTCTGTGCTAGCTCTTCCTGAAAGCTATTTGCAAACCCCCGAGTTATGATTTTTTCGCATTCTATACCAAGGCCACGTCCATCTCCACCTACTAACGAAATCCCACCGCGTCCTCTTTGTCGATTACCTTGAGAGCAAATCGACGACAAGAATAAAAAAGCCTCCTAGATGGCTTCAGATACCGGCGGAATATACAAATTAGGCATCCGTCCTGCTGCTTCGAGAGAAAAAAAAAAAAGAAAAAAGGAAAAGAAACAAGAGACCTAGGAAACAAAATAAGTTACGCAAGCAGTCGGAGAACTGGTTTGAAGGCCAGGCCGGCGTACGTTCCTGATTCGAAGATTTACAGGCATTAGAACGCCGCAGATGTAGCGCGGGATGGTAAAAATTTATTCGGTGAAATATTTGCTGTCTTATTGGCTACTTCCAGTGTAAATACTATCATAATACTAAACAAAAATGTACAATGTATTAATATTTTTCCAGTGTAAAAGATAAAAATGTGGAAAGAAGGGAAAAATAATCTTTCTAAACGGAAAAAACGAACCCCCCTGAAGGGGGGTTAGTATTTATTCTCTATTCAAAATATTTTAAATTTTATTAAAAATTAAAAGAAAAAAAAGTTTCTCCACGTAGGAAATTCGTTACATTAATATAAAAAACAAATATTAATACAGTGAAGATGTTCAAAATACATGCCTCCAGCATCTTGGCAGCATCCTAGACGTAACTAGAAATGTCTTCTAACGTTAGTTAACATCTGCGGGGCAATCGACCTAATTGCAAGTGTTATTTTTCTTCTTAAGTCAGCTGAATCGTCGGGTTTGGTTTTGTAGACCATACTTTTTACATATCCCCATAGGAAGAAGTCTAACGGCGTGAGATCAGGTAATCGTGCATGCCATTCGACCGAATCACGTCTCCCTATCCAGCGAATTGGAAATGTGTGGAGTATTGCCGATGACTTCGTATTGTTGGTGCACCATCCTGCTGGAAATATCCTTACCTGAAGTTGTGGTTTTCCTTTGCTGGATACAGTTTGTCATGTCGGTACAACATTTTTGGGCAGTTTCTCCATTCAAATTGCCGTCAATGAAGAAGGGACCAATGATATGTATTTTCTCCGATTATTCCTGCCCAAACATTAACTTTCTCAGGGTTTTGCGTGTGTAGTTCCCTCATCCAGTGAGGGTTTTATCTCGACCAGTAACGACAGTTTTGGCTATTAACATGCCTTGAACTGTAAATGTAGATTCATTCTAAAATAAAACATTTTCTATTTGTAAAGCATTGTCATCTATCATTTGCATCATTTGTACACAAAAGAGAATTCGTCTATCAAAATTGTCTTCCGCGAGCCCATTAGTTGGTACCAGTTTATATGGGTGCATCGGATTTTCTGTCAATACGAAATACGAATACCATCTCTCTGAATTGCAACACGAAAACTAAAGCAAAAAGTTTAACACTGATAACTGTTAACTACTGTTACAATATAAGCATTAGGTGATTTCACTAAAGCGCACTTCTTAATTTCAGTGTGCTGTGTCTGTCTCTGCAAAAAAATTGGCCGTATTATTAGTAAGTTTTTTCTTATAGTAAGGATGTCGGCAATTCGACATTTATTTTATTTTATTTATTTATTTATTTTATTTTAATGTAACGAATTTCCTACGCTGGTGAAACTTATCTTTTTTTCTTGTTAATTTCTGCAATAAAATTTAAAACCATAGCAGTTTTGAATAGAGAATGAAAAGACCTCTCAAATGAAGTATCACAAGCCCCTACTTCCAATTTGAAAATTTAGGGGTTGTAGCTGTCACCTGAAGGGGTTATATTTAAGGATGACATTTTTACGTCGCAAGATGTCATTTTAGAATTAGAAATTGACTTGTCTCAGGATTTTCTAAAAAAATGTATATAATGTAGCTACTGAATTTATTCCATTTGGCTGTTCACACTGTATACCTTTGGAAGTTATTGGTGATTTTAACGAGATCCACGAAATATAAAAGGTGTTAAAAGACTCTTGCGTTGTCGGGACTCTTAAACGAAGCCTGCACTTCGCGTCATCTGGTAATCTTGGATTGAGGCATAAATCGTCCAGATCCACTCTCGCGATGCTAATGGCTGTGTCGGTTCGGCGGATCGATATTATTGGCCGTCGTCCCGGAACATCGCAATGAGGAAGCGAATGAGACAGCGCGCGCACAACTCCGCGCAACATCTCGACAACTTCTTTTTCTTCGGCCCCGGACAGGTTTTACACGTATCGGTGGGCAAAACGCATCGTCTCCGTGGGCGTCACACGCGGGGAGGGTTCGTTATGTGTAATTAACGCACTCAGGATAGAGATTCAGACCAGAGATTAGACCGCATATAATAATGACAATAATAATACACTGACTTCGAAAATAAGTCTTCTTTTTCAACGTGACGCATCCGTTTTTCACTTTTCCTTTTCGCGTATGGAGCGATCAGTTTTCTATTCTTTTCCGAATACCAACGGCGTATCTCAATAACAACTGCCCACAGCTCTCGAATTATCTTTCTAACATTTTTTCCAATACGTTAATAACTACACTAGGCGTAGAAATTAAGGGACATAAAAATCCTAAATTTTTAGATGATTTTCACAGAGCTGTAACTTGGGGAAAATGGTCATAAAAAAGGAAATTGAAGCTCCTGTTTTTTTCTAAATTTTATTTTTTACAGTAATTAACGTTTATTGATAATGAAAATATGGATTATTGCTAAAAACATTTTAACTTAAAAATTTATTTTACCTAAACTATCAGGATTTTTTGGGATACTTTAAATTTGAAAGGTTGCGGTCAATATCCTTAATTATTTGCAAAGTTATGTCAAATTATGTATTTTTTATCTCTTTTTCAGTCAACAATTTCGCTTCGAAACATTTTTGTTTTAGCAAAAACCAATCACAACAATTTGTAAAGGATACTTTGCAGTTTTCAAAACCTACTTGAATTTTCCGTACGTTCATTATTTCCCGAGTAATTCATTACCAAAGTCATAAATCAGTTTTTTGCTTGCAACGGCGATAACTCAACGAAAAATCATCGTACAGGGTTCAATAATAGGTCAAATTAAAGGAAATTAAATAATCTAAAAGTGATCTGTGCTGAAATTATCGAAAAAAATGTAAAAGTCCGTGGACCTGTTAAAAGACAGAGCAGAAATTTCGATGATTTTCTTATAATTATTCAAAAACTGCTAATTAATTTTAAACTCAAGGTTCAAAAACTAGAAACATGGAACTTCAATTTCCTTTTTTTTCTCTACGACCATTTTCCCTCAAGTTACGACTTTGGGAAAAATCACCTAAAAATTTGGGATTTGTTTATATCCCTTTAATTTCCGCGCCTAGTGTAGGTATATTGTACACAATGGACAATAGAGACAATGGAAAGCAAGAGCTTCTCCCCGACATAAAAATTTTCACTAGTAATCTCCCTAGTGCTTGAATTGTAATTACCGAAAATTTTATATACAGGATAATTGACGAGTCGCGTTCAGTAATGAGACTGGCAACGTAGCGCCCGATCTAGCAACACTGCGGAGACAGGACGGAAGGGGCAGTAGGTTAACATGTAATTCACCTTCATTCCAAGTTTGAACTTGTTAGAGTCATTTGTTTGTTCTTTGTGACTGTTTTCGTAAACCGGTTTTTTTAATGCGTTTTAAAAATGAGTGACACTAATTTTGAGCAATGGTGGGCGTCGGTTTTGCTATGAGTGAAACTAATTTTGAGCAACGGTGTGCTATCAGGTTTTGCTGCAGACTTGGACACATCGCAACGGATACTTTTGCAAAACAACACGCCTATGGAGACAGTGTTTTTTCAAGAGCCCGGGTTTTTCGGTGGTTTAAGGCGTTCTCAGAAGGAAGAGAATTGATTGAAGATAAACCACTCAGCGGAAGGCCTTCATCTTCAAGAACCGATGAAAATGTCGATGGGATACGGGATCTTGTGCGTTCAGATCGTCGGTTGACGACAAGAAAGATGAACGGGAAGAATTAAATTTGAATCACACCACTATTCATCAGATTTTGACTAACGAATTGAGGGTGAGAAAAATATGCGCAAAAATGGTTCCAAAAAACCTTTCGTAAGAACAAAAGGACATCAGGAGAGAATAATGTATTGACTTTTTTGGAATCGATTGAAAATGATCGGCTGGTGATGAAACTTGGGTGTTTGAGTACGACCCGGAAACCAAGCGCTAAAGCATGGAATGGCACACTTCAAGCTCTCCAAGACCTAAAAAAGCAAGAATGAGCAAGTCGAAGATCGAATTCATAATGATTTGTTTGTTTGATAGCCAAGGAATTGTCCACAAAAAGTTTGACCTTCTAGGCCAAACAGTAAATAAACACTTCTAGGTACATAAAGGTTCTTGAAAAACGAAAAAGGGTCATGCGTGTGAGACCAAACATCCAGAACAATGGATGTTGCATCACGACAATGCGTCTTGTCATACAGCCATTTCAGTAAACGAGTTTTTAGCAAGTAAAAACATTCCTGTGGCTCCTCAGCCTTCTTATTTGCCTGACTTGAGTCCTTGTGACTTTTTTCTCTTCCCGAGATTGAAAAATAACCTCAAGGGACGTCATTTTGGGACCATAGAACACGGATGTAACCGACCAGCTAAAGGATATTCCACTATACGAGTTCCAGTACTGCTATGAAAAATGGAAGAACCGTCTCCAGCGCTGTGTGGCTTCCCAAGGAAGATATTTTGAAGGAGAGAATAAAAAAGAAAATAAAAGAAAACTCATTGCTTAATTTACACACCTCATACACACGTAATACCTATCTTATTCGCTGTTGAACATATAAGTATAAATTATTGATGCAAACAGTGTATAATATTTTGTTAAAATCCGATACTTATAATTTTTCTATGTTAAATCTACAAAAATGTGAGAATGCATGTGGAAGTGGCGATCCCTTAAACAACGGTTTTGTTATTAGAACTCCTTAACGTCCCGTTTATATTGTACCGTTTCTAAAATCTATACGAACATAGCCGGCTCCTTTAACCACCAGCCAGTACCGACAAGCTTCGCCTTTCGAATACCGTCCAATCTAAAATTAAAAACAGTACCCGTTATAGCAGTGATTATTATTAGCGCTTCGCTGTAGAAATATAATGGCAACGCCAGTTTGGCAACGTGCTACGCTCTCGCATAGAAAAACGCCAGTGCACCGTCTAGGTGTCACTGACACGTTATCCTTGACGGCGTATTTTTCGATTCGGGCCCGACTTAATTATGTAATTCATAAAATCTGCGTGGAATGCCCTCCGCCACATGATATTTGCAAATATTGGCGGTCGGTTCTTCGCTGACGCCCACCTTGTCGGTTGGATTTGTTATTTCGTCGTTCGCCGGTTCTGGCGATCGAGGAGGTTCCAAGAAAGGATTTCGTCAATAGAAGTATGGCGCTGTAAGTTTAAATCCAAGTGGTACCGGTTCCACAAATAGTGGCATACGCAAATTACAGTTTGTTAGTCTATAAACAAATTACGTCTTATAAAATACTCTATTAACATGTCTTTTATCAACAGGATATCACCGGTAACACTACCAGAATAATCAAGTATACCCACTACCTATTTTTTCAAAAAGCACGCTCACTTTTGTTGTCATCTTAACCCGTTTCGGCCGAAAACGCCGCTCCCAGTACATCGTTCTTCAGCGCCTCATAACTAATACAATTTGCGACAGAAAAATTTGACAGGGATATATTTTTGAAGTTTAAGATATGCCCTTTCCGATGGTGTCCATGAAATTCCTCCAAAAAATTATTAATTATGAAAAAAGCAGTTTTTTTAAAACACGATTTTCTTTGCACATTTTTTTTTAAATAAAATTTTCAAGGGTTTTACGGTCTGCAATGGACCTGGAACCTCACTGACCGCTGACCGGTGGAATAAATGTTTGAACTTTAAGTATACTTGGTTTAAAATCTACGTTTTTGAACTTATGTGAACAAAATTCAAGAATTTTTTATTGAAAAATGATGCACTTTTACAAAAAATTGTCAAGATTAAAAAGTTCTTAACGTCACTCAATGAATGCACTAGAATTTTCAAAATTTTTTGAGCAATTTTTTAGATTTTGCAAATAGTCAATTTTTGCAAAATTTAAAAAATTGCTTAAAAAATTCTGAAAATTCCAGTGTATTCTTTGACTGATTTTAAGAACTTTGTATTCTTGACAATTTATAGTAAAAATGCATTGTTTCCGAAAAAAAACTTCTAAAAATCAAATTAGTATCTAAAAGAATTTTTTTTCTCAAAAACAATGCATTTTTACAATAAACTGTAAAAATGCATACTCTGGAAAATTTTGCAAAAATTGCAAAATCCAAGTTGCTCGAAAAATTTGAAAAAATTTTGAAATTCCAGTGCATTCTTTGAGTGTTTTTAAGAACTTTTTATTCTTGACAATTTGTAAAAGTGCATCATTTTTCAATAAATAATTCTTGAATTTTTACGCAAAAATTTTGCAGTTCAGTCGCCATCTTGAACGCATAAGGCAAAAAATCGATCTTTAAGCCACGTATACTTAAAGTTCAAACATTTATCCTACCGGTTGTGAGGTTCCAGGTCCATTGCAGACCGGAAACCCCTTGATAATTTGATTTAAAAAAAATGTGCAAAAAAATCGTGTTTTTTTAAAAAAACTGCATTTTTTCATAATTAATTTTTTGGAGGAATTTCATGGATACCATCGGAAAGGGCACGTCTTAAACTTCAAAAATATGTCCCTGTCAAATTTTTCTGTCGTAAATAGTATTAGTTATGAGGCGCTGAAGAGCGATGTACAGGGAGTGGCGTTTGCGGCCGAAACGGGTTGCGTCCACATCCTGAGTACAGGAGTAGAATTCAAGTAATATATAATTTTCCAACGGCAGCAAATATATTTTATAGTACCATCAACGACCAACTTACATAAAGAACCAATTTCTCGGGACCGTTGATTACGTAATTCAACTGGTCCAAACGACGACTGCAGGAAACAAGTTGTGCGTATTCTCTGCAAAATACTCAAATTGTTTCAACAGTAGAATATTGTGAGGTAATTAATACTGATTTGAATAAAAACCACAACACCCAGCATTAGTTGAGCAATTTATTTGAAATAGATGTTTAAGTAAAAAAATAAACAACAATTAAAACATATTCAGTAATAAATTCAAATTATCGATATCGTCTTGGGGTGATATCGATATCATCTTGGGGGTGATATCGATATCGATATCACCCTTATATACGAAGCCGAAGATCGTTGAGATTGTTTGGGGTATGAGGTAAATGACTCATTGTCAGTCCGGTGCCGATCATATCCCAAACATGTTCGATAGGTGAGAGATCGGGTGAACGCGCAGGCCATGGAAGCACGAGCATGTTCCAAAATCTGTGCGTAACTCTTGCCATGTGAAAACGGGCGTTATCTTGTTGAAAAATTAATGCAATCAACCTTCGAAGATATGACACTGCAACAGGTTCTAAAACATCTGCTATTTAATTAACTGCATTCAAAATCCACTCCACATTATAAACAACTGTAACTGTCGTCAATATACTAATGTCATGAAATGACAATAAATAAGTTTTCAATTGCTTTTTACAGCCTACGTCTTGGTGAGTGATTTTTTTCCATATGCCTAATCAATTTTTAAATATCTTGTAATCAGTTAGATTTATTGGGTTATTGGGTTTTGAAATTATCATAATTTATGGCTTAGTATTTAACGCTGTGTATAATATATAGAAATTAATCCCTATGTCAGATATCCTATAAAACCTTAGTATTCCTTCTGTGAAATTTTAGTCTTTTAGATAAAATATTATTTGAGATATCGTGAATAATTGCATGGCTATGATTTCGAGTACAAAAAAAATAATAAAAAAGGAGAATAGTTACGCCACTGATAACAATTCCTTTATACGCGTTCGATAAGGTTGACGCGCCGATGTTTATAGTTGTGTGTGTGTGTGTGTGGCCGAAAAACAAAGTAAAAAACTAAACGGAGTGACGTGCCAAATTGATAACTGCTGTCAGATGGTTATTAGATGTTTAGGTGTCGTATTATTTTCCGTACATGAGTAATAGGCACTCAACTTGGCTCCTTCGTGCTCTCAGCGTGTATTTTTCCGTGTCTGTTCCGTGAAGCGTTCTAACCGAGATGAGCTGCGCAATCATCATTGTTGAATGTTTGTTATTTACACTTAATGAGAATTGTTTATGAATAATCTTAGGAGAAAGATGACATATGAGGGAACAAATTGTACTGAAGCTACAAGATATGTACCTACTAGCCCCATACGAGCATCACAAGTCTGAATCACCGGTATGGTGTTAAAGGTCAGATTATGGACAGGTGATAAGCAAGTCAGTGAAAGAAGCTTTAAAACACAGATCGCTCATCTCATAACTCAATTGTTTTGCCTATTTTAGAAATTTTAATAACAGGTATATTCTTTAATATAATAGCATAAAGAAGTCTTTAGCATGAAGTCTAAAGGTAGCCATTATAAACCTTTTAGTTGGCCATTGACGCTGGATTTATAGTATTTTCAAACGAGGGTTTATCACTTTTTAATTGTTCTCTTAACTGTTCACCCAGCACTGAAGTCTTCTCCAACACAATGGATACTTATAGTCTTATTAACATATTTATTGCAAGAAACTACCGAATTGCGGAAACAATATATTTTACTGTTAGAACAGGCTTAAAAACGGCGGTTGAGAATACGTTGGAAATAAGACAATGTTTATTTATAATAATAGGTAAAAAAAAAACGTTTGGCAGTCTTGACTGTACGTTTTAAGTCTTGACTGTGCTTATCTTGACGAAAAAATTGTCTAAGTAGAGAATATATCCAGATCTTCGAAAAATGTATAGTTATAACGTTTTTGGGTTCAAAATCGGCATCCTTCTTCTTGCTTGTTACAAGCAAAATACGCATTTTGCAAATCTCTAAGAAAAGTGTGCAAATATAGCTACTATTAATATATAGAAAAGGCAAGTATTAGCAGTTAAAAGATTCGGCGTGGAATTGGCTGCTGCCGGCCGCCTGAGCGGATTGGGCATAAGATACAAGTATTTATCATCGTCAGCAGTGGCAGCTCGTGACTTTTTTTTGGGGAGGCAAACATATTTTGTAAAAATGTTTGTTTCCTAAATTTTTGTGATGGTAAACATTGTTAGTAATATGCCGCATAAGTAGGAGAAGGACCTCTACTTAGTCAATGAATACATTAAGTACATTTGTCTAACATAATGACCTATTATTACCTAATATATTTTATTGGTACAGCAAAACCATCGGGAAGGTGTAGAGTTTCCGTCAAATTATTTTACAATTAAAAGATGCAGTGAAATAAAATACGGATTTCTGGACTGCGTCAAATTAGATTTGACGGGCTGAACTGATCAGATCACTTTCATAATATTTTGTTTGCCTAAAACTTGTAATTTACAAACACACCTAATATGTTCCTGACTTTTTGAATATGTGAACTAAACGAGATAAAGTTTTAAGGTTTTATCAAATCCAGACTTTGTCCAAGCATCTTCTCCACGATTTGAAAATCAACCATTTGCTTAACCACTTAACCATTTGCTCTGATACTCAACAGTATCATTGCAGGTTCGAATATTTATTTGAGTGTCATGAGAACCCGTATTATTATTTTTATGAAACAAACTGCTACACCCGCCAGTTACGTCCATTATAATTTCGTATAATTAATTAAATAAGACGTTCAAATAATGACTTACCTAAATTCTATGGAACACTTTCAATAATTATTATTACCCTCCTATACCACTCAAAACACTCAAAAAAAAACCCGGCAAGAATAACGGCACTTTCCAACAAAAATTTCCAAAATACAGAACAATAAAAGATAAAGATAAAAAAGTTTTTGTAGGTTAGGTCGTTAGATTCATGAAATGAAATGACTAGCTTTCTGTGTTGTCACGTGCGAGAGGTGGGAGGTGGGCGTGTTTGCCTCCGCTATTCAGTTTTTTAAATTACCTTTAATGCCACTGGAGTTAAGGGTTAAATTTGTTGGCAACTCAGGTAGTTGCGAAGCTTCGCGCTTCCCTATTCCTTATAAACACATATGTGAAAACATTGGCATCGGAGGCTTGCCACCACGGCGATAGACCAGGCGCTGGGTTGTTAATGAGAGCTAATATGTTGCAAATAATAGTGCAGGAACTCATTTGACATATGTTTGTTAATATTTTTATTTTTATAAATTAATGTTTTACCCGATATATGAATTTAAAAATAAAAGGTAATTCAAGTATTATAGGTAGTAGATTAAATATTAATTTTTTTTAAATAAAATGAAAGTATAGTAAGTTTATAAAAAAAAAACTTATTTGTAATTGTTACAGGGGAGGCACTGCCTCCCCTGACGAGCCGCCACTGATCGTCAGTTAGTGAATAAAGAATTAAGTGTAATTTTTAGGTGTCCCATCTAGCAGTCTATTAAAAATTATCACATAATATTCCCAGCATTAATATTGATGAGGTTACCTTTTTTAAGCCACGAACATATGTATGTATCAGGAGTAAATTACTGCTGGTATTTTTGCTATGACATTCGACATGTTTTTCCGCATCGTTAGGACAGTTTGTAATCTGCAGTATTATTTAGGATAATTTATTATCGTCTTGCATGACGGTCTTGAATATTCCTGCGATTTATTTATAGGTTAAATCGATTTTGAATTATCGTCCTGCCCATATTTCGATTAATCTAAACTTTAGGGAAAATGGTTAAGGAATAATAAATAAATTCAAAGCAATCATTGCTTTTAAGCTTAAAATTAGGATTAGATTATAATATACAGACAGACTGGCAAAGAAGCGTTGAAAACTTCCTTTCTTTTTGTCAAATCCATAGGCTTTGAGGTGGCATAGACATCTTCGGTCAAAGTAAATAAAAAAAAAATAATTGACCGATTGTTGCGTGATATTTCCATTGCTTTCTGTATGCCTAACATTCTATCAGATGGTTCGATCAACTCCGCACAGTAGTGTTTTGGTATTCTGAATTTTAAAATCGCTTACATTTGAACAACTCAGTGACGGTCTGGCTGGTGTTGCGAACATACAAATAAAAATCAATAATAACTAAGAAAGAGGAACTAATCAACAGATAATAAAAACTACAAATAATATACTTTTTAAACGAAATACAAAATTTTGAACAAATATAAATCTATTTAACGACATTTTAGTGACTAATACTGTGTTTACTAAAAAAAAACCTTTACAAACATTTAAATATAATTTACATTAATTTTTAGTACTTTACACCTGGTCCATTCAACTACATTATTTTGTATACATTTAGCAAGTGAATATAAAATTATGTAAATATCACAGAAAATAAACAGTACTAAGCACATTTAACTCTTTAACGACAGTTTAAATCAGAGCATTTTCACGTATTTTATGGCGGCTTTAAAAATTATTTGATAATTAATATTGACTATTGACGGTTTACGTTCATGTAACCAGTTTTTGTTTTGACAGATATTCGAATAATTACTTGATTAAGGATTTCTCTGTAAGACAGTGGCGCAGCTTGAGGATATGTAATGTAATTTTACAGTACTGTACCTAATAGTAATTTGTCATGTTGCTGATCTACCATACGCTTAATGATTTATGTTCTATACTTTTTACGTATTATATATACTAGTTCAGAATAGAGATGTGTTCATTAAGAAACATAATATTTCTTTTTATTTTACCAATAACACAGATCTACAAAAAAAATGTTCTATCTTTGCGATCAAACCTATCATTTCCTATGTATTTTGATGCACTGAAACCAAATTTGGCAAAAAAAATTCTACCGCATCAATTTTTCTCTCCACCCCGATATAAACCCCCATAAACTCTTATAGAGGAAATAAAAAAATATATTTATAGTGGTTTTTTGGGTCGCTGATCACGAATCTGAAGTCAATAATAAATTTCGACTTAATGACAGCTGTCAACAAGCTGTCAAATTTCACTAAAAAGTAAAAAGTTAACAGCTGTCATTAAGTCGAAATTTATTCTTGACTTCAGATTCGTGATCAGCAACCCAAAAAACCACCATTTTTTTTAGTTCCCTCTATAAGAGTTGATGGGGGGTTATATGGGGGTGGAGAGAAAAATTGATGCGGTAGAAATTTTTTTGCCAAAATTTGGTTTCAGTGCATCAAAATACATAGGAAATTATGGGTCTGATCGCAAAGACAGAACATTTTTTTTGTAGACCTGTGTAATTAGCCTTCTGTGATTTTACCCTCGAAAATTATCACATATGGCTTTCTTCTTTCGACATCAAAAGCATGCTGTTAATTTCTAGGCCAACTACCGAACTCAAGACATAAAATACAAAGAAACAAAAACAACCCACTTTTCCTAATGATTGCCAGTGGCGTAACCACATTTCAGGTGTCTCGTCAAAATTTATTACGTCGTTAAATTTATTTTTACAATAGCAAAATATGTAATAATATACAGGGTGTGACATTTAAAATATTGAAATTGATGTCACGTGACCGAAATTTAGAAACAAAAAATATAATTATGTCAAAATCACCATATACACCACCGTTCAAAAGTTTGGAAGCAATCACACTTTTGAATTTTATACAAAATATTTATTCTTAATATAGTCCAAGGTACCGCCTGTAATAAAAATGAGTTTTCTATGTCAACACAATTTATAAGAAATACTTTGTTATCTATCTACTTGCATTTCTCAGAAATCCTTAATGGCATGAATCTTCATTATGCAGGTGTTCAACAATGTTTTTGTTTGCAATGTCCCTGGTCAACAGGCTGTCAGCTAGCTGTCAAAGTGCAATAACAAAGTGCAAATCTTATTTTTTTTGTTATGACTATGCTTTTTAGCTTTAGGTAACTCAGTTCATACATGATGTGAATACAATAATTCGACAATTGGCAGCTATCAACAGGCTGTCAAATGGCAGTTATAAAACAAAAATCTTCAGTTTTTGTTATAATTTTGTCGCTGAATTTAAATATGATATTAGTTTTACGAAATTGAAAGTTGGCAGCTGTCAACTAGCTGTCAAATAACGATCGAAAAATAAAAAAAATTAAATTAAAGTTATAACTTATGTTTTTAGGTCACTGAATTTAAATATGATGTTAGATTAACGAAATTGACAGTTGGCAGCTGATTTCAGCACCCTGAAAATCATTAAGTCATAACAAAAATTGAAGATTTCTATTTTCTGATCGCTATTTGATAACTAGTTAACAGCTGCCAACTGTCAATTTCGTAAAACTAACATCATATTTGATTTCAGCGACCTAAAAAACATAGTTATAACAAAAAACTGAAAATTTTTGTTTTATAACTGCTATTTGACAGCCTGTTGACAGCTGCCAATTGTCGAATTATTGTATACACATCATGTATGAACTGAGTTACCTAAACAGAATAAACTCATAACATAAAAATAAGATTTGCACTTTGTTATTGCACTTTGACAGCTAGCTGACAGCCTGTTGACAGCTGACAATTGTCGAATTATTGTATTCACATCATACATGAACTGAGTTACCTAAACAGAATAAACTCATAACATAAAAATAAGATTTGCACTTTGTTAAGGCACTTTGACAGCTGTCAAGTGTCAATTTGGACAATTTGACATCGTATTTGAATTCATCAACCTCAAAAACATAAACCTAGACATTAAAATCGAAAAAAATAAGTTATTTAAAAATATATAAACACTGCACGAATAAATAAATCTGCGGTGGAGCTTTGGAGCTTTCAAGCTTCGTAGCAGCCAAAGTATTGATTTTCGAGCTTTGTGCCCATTGAGACTTTTGCATGGGATGACGAAACCTAAAACATATCCAAAATTCAGACGATTTGACCGAAACCCAATTTCCATAAGATTATTGCGGGGTCCTTTTAGTTACAATAGATTTTTCCTTATACTTAAGATAATTTTGCTGCAAGCTAATTCGCGTTCACAATAAAACGTTTAAAACATTACGTATTGTCATTTTATTGAACAATTTCTACGTTTTGGAAGCTTTTGAACGATAGCGTATTTTCGTAAGGCAGTGGGGAACCCACATCATATTTTAAGAAGTGACTACTAAACCTAAGTATAAGGCTATAACAGCAAAAGAAACTTCAAAGGAAACTTGTAAAAAAAAAATTATTCTAGTGTTTTTGCAATATCTTTATTTTGCTTATGGATACAGCTACTATAAAATCTCAAAAACGAAATATCATAGCCTTGCACTTAGGTCTAATAATAGAATATTATGTTGGTATACCTGTATTTGGTTCTGAAAATACGAGAATCTCAAATTGCACCAGCCGCCACTGATGTACATATACCTCATAAGAAAATCGTATTTACTTTCGTCACAAATAGCCATTAAACTCAATTAAAAATTGAATTCGAGATCCCACTTCTGAATTGACCGTTCGGGAAAAATATTCGCAATATTTTTCCTGGCCCCCTTAAAGTTACGACTGGCCGCCGCTGCGCCAACTGCACCGATATTAAAAATTTGGCAGTCATCGGCCTCTGTGCCTGCCTTGACTCTACGCCCCGACCAGAATTTCGATGAACGCAATGCCGTTGCACCACAGATATTTTACATGTACATATTTTTTTATCTTCCCCCTCTCGCTGATCAAGGTTGGCTGTATTTTAAGGGCGCCGCACCGCGATATAGGACCATTATCTCCAGCGTTATATCATGATCTACGGTGGTATTCCGGGGTAATTTATGAGGCATTATCGCACATTGTGACACGCGACCGCTATGCTGGACACAATCATGTTTGCTCGAGGTTGGTCCCACTGCTGCTGGATTTCCGAACACCCAAAACAATACGCTAGGGCGAAGGGAGGAGGGCGGATCATTGCAAAATCCGCCACTAGTTGGTCCAGTTTAGGTATTGAACATTAGTGCACTGCTATAAATAAATTATTTTATAAAGTGACTTATGGAATAAGTTATTCTGGTTTCGGTTGGATCAGTGGGGGCTGCTCCGTACGGGCCCAAATAACCTTCCAAATATAATAAGTGAATACGTTAACAATACAAAGGGTGGGCCATCTATTGGTTTCTTTTCAAACTGAGTGTGATTTCTACATTGCCGACACTGACGCGCTTGACATTTGACATATATGTGGTGTCTAACCTCCGCTGTAAGAAATCGTTTTATGCTTGAACAACGTTGGGAAATATTGAAAAATTATTTCCAAAGTGAATGCTGTGTTGCAGAAACAGTGAGAAAATTGAGAACAATTTTTGGTCGAAATGAAGCTCCGTCAGCGCCTGGTGTAAGAAAGTTCTTAAGGAAAATTCGTGAAACTGGCATGCTTATGGATAACAGAAGTCATCGACGTGCTCGTCCGGTGCGCACAGCTGAAAGAATTGCTGCTGTTGCCCAAAGTATGCGTGAAAACCCAAGAACCTCAACTCGTCACAGAGCACACAACAACTTAATGTCAGTTGCACTTCTCTGAGGAGAATATTGCAAAAAGACCTCGGATTATTTGCTTACAAGTTGCAACTTCCTCAAGAGGTAAAGGAAAATGACCATCCACTTCGTTATCGCTTCTCCGTGTGGGCTTTAAATGAGTTTGAAAATGACGCCGGTTTCAATCGAAAAATCATTTTTTTCGGACGAAACTCATTTTCATTTTGGAGGACATGTTAATAAACAGAACTGTAGGATTTGGGGTTCCGAAAATCCATACGTTGTCATAGAGAAGCCAATGCATCCTGCAAGAGTGACTGTTTGGTGTGGGTTTTGGAGTGGTGGCATCATTGGTCCGTACTTCTTTCAAAATGAATATGGTAACAGCGTTACAGTAAATGGAATGCGTTACAGAGACATGTTAACTGATTTTTTGTGGCCGCGATTGGACGATTTGGACTTGGACGAGTTTTGGTTCAGCAGAATGGGGCAACGTGTCACACAAGCCGTGAAACAATCGATCTTTTGCACACTAAACTTCGGTAACCGTGATTTGGTAAGCCATTTTGGAGGCATTAATTTGCCATCGCGCAGCTGCGATTTAACACCATTGGACTATTTTTTATTGGGACATGTTAAGGACCGTTGTTACTCCAACGATCCACAAACAATTGACGCACTGAAGGAAAATATCGATCGAGTTGTGCAATAGAGCCACAAACAATCGAAAATGTATTGCAAAATTGGGTGAAAAGAACGAACTACTGCCAAGCCAGCCGCGACGGCCATTTAACTTTAATTGAAATTTTTTTCATAAATAATGGGAAGGTATATTTTCTTGAATAAAGCAACAATAATTTAAAATTATTCAACGATGTAGTTTCAATAGCAATTTTAAAAAACCATCTGATAACCACCCCATGTATAAAAACAAATACACGACTTATAGGGGTGCTACATACCATATATTTTATAGCACAAATCCACCCAATATTTTCATAATGCGTCTGAGAGGCATCGCAAACCTGGACGCGTATTTGGAGTTCCCAGATTATGTAATTTATGGAGAATTATGCTTTTTTGTAAATTTCCAACATATTTTTACTTCGCGTTGGTCATCAATTTTATGATTTCCAGATGAACAGTCAAGTACAATCTTAGACAACTTTTCCGTAGGTTTGATTTTTGAAAAATCTTGGCAGAACTAATTCAATCCATTTTTCCTGGAATAAAAGTTATACAGAGTGTTCCATTATTAAGGGATCACAGCGAAACTATGGATTATTTGATTAAAAATATTACGATTTAACGAAGCTTACTTAGTCTGAAAGTTATTGGTAACCAAGGTACAGGGTGTAAAAGTTATAATTTTATTTTAGATTTCCATAAATAAATTCTTTAAAAAACAACATTTTTTCACAAATATGTGAGTGATTAGGAATTTTTTTGAGGAGAGGAATTTTAATTTGACAATCAGTTTTATTTAAATTGTAGAGTAAATTAATTAAATCGGAGCATTCTGCATATACAAAAAATGGCGTTTAAAGAGCGTAAAGGAAAAAGTTTTTTGCGCTTTAGAATATTTATCTTTTTATATACCATTTCAATGTCGCTCAGAATGGCCGTTTTAGAGATATTTGCGTTTAAAGTGTTCAGTTCAAAGTTTAAGGTGGCCAAGATAAAACACTCAGCGTATACATGAAAAATATTAGGTAATAAAAAATTGCATTACCTTATTTAGTGTGGTCTTTTTTCAAAACGTGTTTCCTTTTATTCAAAAATCCATATTTTTGGTTCACTTAAACAAAATCCTGAAAATATTCAAAGTTAAAGTAGGTATTGCCATCTCTCTTGCTTGGCGCGATAAGCTTGTGTTTTAAATATCACAAGTTGTTGCGTAGTTCCAATTAACAGGATGATATTTTCAAAATACTCATATCAAATAAGAACTTTCTTTATATCCACAGGGGTGCAACTTTGAATTAAGATATGTTTGGTTTCATCGACATATTTTGACCTCTAGATTCACTTTATTGTGCTTGATTTAGAAACACCCTGTATGTTGTTTTTGAAGATATTTAAAAATATTGCTGATTGTTAAAAATTGTTACTTACAAACATGTCCAAGTTTCTCAACCGTATTATGGTATAGGTTACTTTATTGTGAATACATATGTTTTTTAACTTATTAGTTTAGCTTTGCGGTAATCTCCCACTGATGGAATTTTTGTAATACCTAGAAAAAAACAATTAACTCTCCGTAAAGTGACCCACCCATCTATTACAGTGCGCAACTAAAATATTACCAATTCTAATGTTAAGTTGCTTTGCGCGACCACGGACAGTAGGTACAGTTAACTGACCTAAGATATCGCTATATTAGTTATAGACGTCAGGTGTTAAGTTACAGTGCTATAAAAATCGCCTTACGATTGAACGGTTCTATAGGTTAGTTTTCAATAATTACAGCCGATAAATTGTTTTCGCTCGAGACTTAATTGCAAAGGCTTTAAACGAATAGGTATGTGAAACGCATTAAGCATTACGCTGGTTTTTTTTTGTGTGCATTCCTGTTACCACAACTCATTTGTCGAATTACCCGCTTTGCGAGAATAGTTTTTTAGAATAAAAGATTTTCTTGTCGGTTTGCAGTTGCTTATTTGATTTAAAGGGCCCCGCACAAAACCTTAAAATAGTACGCCCTCGGTTAATTTTTTTCTAATAGCAATTTTTTTGTTCCTTGGGTCGTCCTAATCAAAAGTCTTACTGGGCGTAAAGTGTAATAATGGACAGATTTCGAGATATCGTCTATTTTGTCTCTTGAGAACATAAAAAAATGTTCTTTTTTTAAACATCTGCAGATTAGGGTTATATTATTCTACCGGAAAGCAAGCGAACGGTGCTCTTTTGAGTTACCGAACATGGATGTAACTCTAGGTATAATATTTGGTCATACACTGGCCAAAAATGATCCATTTTTGGCCACGTTTCGCGGTTTCATGGCAATCTAGTGACTGGGTGGTATTTTTACCATGGAACTTTTCTACAAGAGAAGTATTTGAATTGAAGAATTTGGATAACTTGCACGGATCATACATATGCTCCGCGTAGGTTATCCAAAAATGACAAGCAATAATCCATTGGACAGTATGTTTTGCATAATTTTTGGTAACAACAATAATTGGATTCCTGATACTGACCTTTCTCATGATAATGAGCTCAGTTTTGTTAAACAGGTGGATAAAAAAAGGGAAAAACACTCGGGACAAAAAAATCTCGGTATGAATCAGAATGACTGATTTTGTTAATATGAGAAGGATATAAAAAATAATATTCCTTAGAAAAGTTCATGGTAAAAATACCACCCAGTCACTAATTGCCATGAAACCCCGAACGGGCCAAAAATGGATCATTTTTGTTGACCAAAATGCCAATGGGTCCGGTAGAAAATTAATCGGAATTTAAAAAAGAAAATGTTCTGGCTAGTTTTTTTTATGGGATCTTTTTATAGTTGTAATATGATGTTAACATAACATTTAAACATTTCTATTAATGAACAAATTAGTGATATCAAACAATTTTCTTGTCAAAATAACCGTATTATCAGTTTGACCAACCAAATATCAATTGGAGGTTGTTTGAAGATTGAAGATTTCCTCTTCTTTGAAACTGGACGATTTTCTTCGCAATATCAATATCTCACTTGACGTGACATTGAGATCTATATTTATAAATTTAATTAGGATAATACTTGCTCCGTCAGTTTCCAAACTGACGAATACATCTGAAAAGATTATCTCTATTACTAAAGTCAAGCTCTCTAAAAATTTCACCTCAATCAATGCAATGGTTCCAAAGTTATGGTCAAAAAAGTGGATGGAGTTATTATTGACCCACGCTGTATGGGCAGTATTACTCTAAAATAAATTCCACAAAAAAAACGTCAGGGAATTACTCGAATTAAATGGTATAGACGATAAAATTATTAAGGAATACATTCGGCTTACTAGTATTTGTATGAATCAAAATTGTTTTCAGTATAATGGTGAATATTTTCAAAAACATGAGGGAACGGCGATGGGTAACTCCTTGTCACATTTCATTGCAAATATTTTTATGAGTAAAATTGAGACAAAGTAAAATAGATAAATTCGAGTATTTCCCTAGAGTCTGGTTCAGGTATGTGGACGATATCTTCGCGGTATTTAATATACAAAGGCAATTAATTTAGATAATTTTGTTGCTAAATTAAATAACCGTTTCCCGACCATAAAATTTACATATGAAATGGAACACAATGAAGCGCTATATACCATTTTTAGATGTATTAGTTATTAGAAATAGTGAAAATATGTAAGTTAGAGTTTGATGTATTTTGGAAAGAAACCGCAACTCTCAGATATATTCCCAACGATTCACACCACCCTTTTCAACATAAAATGGCAAGTTTCAATTTTCTAATTCACCGTTTGTTAAATTTCCTCCTCAGTAAGGAGAGGTTTGAACATGAGAAACAATTAATTAAGAATATAGCTAAGAATAACGGTTACTCAGCCCTTTAATAGATAAGTTAATAAGGAAGCATACATTTAAGAGAACCCTGTACAATTCCACGACATTTCGTAGAGATACTGACAATTCGAAATTTACTTCGTTACCATATGAACCTAAATTCACCCGCGGACTAGATAATATTATTAAAAATATCAATTTGGGTTATAATTCTAAAAATAAACTACAGACGCTTTTGGGTAACCCCAAAGACAAAATCGACAATAACGAAAAGTCAGGAATATACGAAATACGTTGTAAAGATTGTGATCAAAAGGATATTGGGCAAACTAAAAGATCTATTTTGATTAGATTTAAAGAACACATGGCTCATTTGAAATATGGCAGAACGGAAAAATCTTGTGTTGCCCAACACGCTTTTGACAACAACCATAGGATAGACATAAATAATTTAAAATTAATTAGAAATGTAACAAACAGTAGACAATTGGATACTTTTGAAAGTTTAGAAATCATTAAGTGTAACAGTTGTATGAATAAGGACAATGGTCCGATACCCACCAGTCCACTGTTTGCTCTGATAAACAAAGACAGTTACGGTTCAGTGAACTAAGGCAACACATTTAGTATAAATAGTGCAAGTGTGTAGGTTAGAATTTAGTTTTAGTCTTCTCCTGAAGATACCAACTTAAATGGCGAAACGCGCGTCGAGAAAAGTATAGTAGTTCGGTGTTTCGTGGAAAATGTCCAGTTTTTTGTTTCTACGCCGAAGGTTCCAGTACCCACTCCAAAATTCCACAAGATTAGTGTATGTTTTCTTTCCACATAGCGTACATTCCGTCAACAAACTTCTTATCTCCAAAATTTAGAGGTTTCTAAAAGCCTAGAACTAATATTTATTATTAATTATAGAGCCTAAATTCTAATAGTAATAAATAAAAAACTAATAATAGCTAATATTCATTATAGAGCCTAAATCCGTACCTGGGGGCCTGGTCCCCCGGCGCCGGTCCGGCCCTGGCGTCGCGAGAGAGCCGTGCATCGGCCTGGAGCTCTTGTTTTTGGGCATCGGGTTCAACGGCCGCCTCGGAATCGACAGGAGCTCCAGGCGAAGATGTAAAACCGGTTCGTGTTAAAGTAAAGAGCGCGCGCCTCGTCATATGGGTACGTCACGTCCGGCAAGCCGGATAGATAGATTAGCATCTACGTATGGACCTGGACGGGCGCTCTCTGTCGTAGAGGCGGTCGTCTCTCTCTTCCACGGAGGACGCCGAACGGCAGGAGGAACCGGCCGCGCGTACGGGAGATTGTAAAATAATGAATAATGGATATATAGGAAACTCGCGTAGCATGCGATGGGGGTTACCCCAATTTTATTGCAGTAGTCCCGTGTCAGCGGGTATTGTCGTATAATCTTCCCTATATGCAATATGTTGAATAGTTGATGATGATATGATTTTTATTTATTTATTTATTTATACTATTTTACAGGTATAATATAAACCCAACTACAGAACAGGCGGGTAAGAAAAAATAGTTTGTAAAAGACAAGAAAAATATATAAAAGTAAAATATAAGAATGCGTTAAATGAAAATGAGATACAGAATAACGAAAGAGCACACAATAAAAGTATATAGTAAACAACAATGGCTCAATTGGTGTATTAGATATAATTAATAATCATAAATAATTAATCTGCGGCCCGTTTCTAGCAACTTCTAGTAATGATTAATGAAAATATTCATTTTTATAGTGGGCGTTAGTTGCATCGGCGGTTGCTAGTCAATTTTTTAGAGATCGTTGAAAATACATGCAAAGTGTTTCCCAAATAAGTGTAGGGTGACCATCTACAGGGTGTTCCATTAATAAAAGGCGGATTTTTTGGGTACAAATGTTGCTATTCAAATTTACCTTAGTCAGAAAGTGGATAGTAACCAAAGTACAGGGTGTCAAATTTATAATTTTATTTTCGACTTTCGTTAATACGTTTTTTAAAAACCAACATTTTTGCACAAAATTTGAAAACGTTTTTTTTGGGTCTAGGAATTTTAATTTGTTAATAATTTTGCCACATATAGTAAATTCTGGAGTAGGTACTGGAACCTTCGGCGTAAAAACAAAAAACTGGACGTATTCCACGAAACACCGAACTACTATACTTTTCTCGACGCGCGTTTCGCCAACTAAGTTGGCATCTTCAGGGAGAAGATTAAAACTCTAACCTACACACTTGCACTATTTATACTTATTTGTTGTCACCGTTCACTGAACCGTAACATCTGTCTTTGTTTATCAGAGCAAACAGTGGACTTTTGGGTGTCGGACCATTGTTCTCATTCATGCTACTGTTACACTTAATGATTTCTAAACTTTCAAAAGCATTCAACTGTCTACTGTTTGTTACATTTCTAATTAATTTTAAATTATTTATGTCTATCCTATGGTTGTTGTTAAAAGCATGTTGGGCAAGACAATATTTTTCCGTTCTGCCATATTTCAAATGAGCCATGTGTTTTTTAAATCTAGTCAAAATAGATCGTTTTGTTTGCCCAATATACATTTGATCACGGTCTTTATAACTTATTTCGTATATTCCTGACTTTTCTTTATTATCGATTTTGTCTTTGGGGTTACCCAAAAGCGTCTGTAGTTTATTTTTAGAATTATAAACCAAATTGATATTACTATTCTTAGAAAACTTTATCTAGTCCGCGGATGAATTTATGTTCATATGGTAACGAAACAAATTTCGAATTATCAGTATCTCTAGGAAAAGTCGTTGAATTGTAAATGGTTCTCTTAATTTTATGCTTCCTTATTAACTTATCTATTAAATGGATTCAGTAAACGTTATTGTTAGCTATATTCTTAATCGATTTTTTTCTCGTGTTCAAACCTCTCTTTACTAAGGGGGAAATTTAACAAACGGTGAATTAGAAAATTAAAACTTGCCATTTTATGTTGAAAAGGGTGGTGTGAATCGTAGGGAATATATCTAAGAGTCGCGGTTTCTTTCCTATATACGTCAAACTCTAATTTATTTTCACTATTTCTAATAACTAATCCATCTAAAAATGGTAGCTGTTCATTGTGTTCCATTTCATATGTAAATTTTATGGTAGGGTTTTTTACATATAGTAAAGGTCGCTTTTTGCGGCATTCTGATTATATAAAAACCATGTAATTTTTTGCACACTAGATGTTACTTTGTTACTTTTTTTATTAAAAATATTACATTTCTCATCATTTTCATGCAATAAAGGTTTAAATATCGTTCAGTAAATATCCTTCGTACCATTTCGAGGTCATTTGCAGTTGAAGCGCTCAGTACAAGCCATTTTAACAGCGATTATGAGATGTATAATTTTTCGTGGTAGATTTTGAGTAAAGAAATGCAAAGAAGGTGCTTTCTAAAGGAGCGTCTAGACAGAGGCAACATAGGGCGACAACATTGTCAACTGCGACATGTTTCTTGTAACAAGAAACATGTCGCAGAAATAGGAAACCAAGTGTACACATACACGGAACAGCTTTTTATGAAGTTTCTAGGTTTTTGAAACGTGGCGCAAATATCGGTTACGTAGTGTCTACACAAAAGGGACAAATTGGCAATACATGTTTTAACAATGTGGAATGAGAATGATATATTAATAGCTGCAGCAGCTTTCGTTGTGTTGAGTAAAAAGAAACGTAAGCAAAAAAAGTGTTGGGTACGGCCTTATTTACAAGAGAGAGCAGAGCGCACGGAGGAGGGACAAGTCTCATGGCAAGTTTGATTACCGACGATCAGTTAACTTGCGGTGGTCATTTGAAAAACTTCTTTCGATTGTCAAGCAGCGACTTTGAGGTTCTTCTCTGTAAAATAGGACCAATAATTACAAAGGAGGACACAAACTGGAGACGTGCAACACCTGCTTGACTTTGGAGTCCTCCGTCCGTACAAGAATTCACCTTGTTTTTGTCTTTCAGAAAAAGCATATAGTTTATACCACTTTGAGATAAAGTAAGATCCAGCGCCAGATTTTTTTGTATTTTCTATATTTCATCCGCTCTCTGTAGAACTGTCCAGTTAAATTCTTAATTTTTCGTTTAACCTCCGGTACGTCGAATTCCACAGCAAGGGATATTTCCTTCAGAGCCTCGTGTCTTTTGTTTGCGCATTTGTGATTTGGATTTCTTAGATTCCACAAGCACTCTGCTTCTTTTGTACAGCTCCAGTAATATTATTATCTTATCATGTGTCCACAAGGTCATATTGTTAAACTATCTGTACTTCACCACGTGAGTTTTATTCACTACACAATGTGTACGAGACGATTATGCGATTGAGCGAAAGCGACTAGTAACTGCAAGTACACAAACTGTCCACACAAAAGAAACAAAAGCAGCAAGTCGCGTCTTGTCGACCCCTGTTCCTCAATTTCCTTTGAGTTTACCCCTCGGCAAGCGAAACACGCGACACAGAGAAACATTGGTCGTCGCGACATGAGCAACCAGAAACATTCGGCAACAAGCGGCAACTTTGTTTCTAGAAACTAGTCATCAATGACAAAAGTTGCTGATTGTTGCCTCTGTCTGGACTAGGCTTAACTCCAATCTGTCAAACTTTCTTGCGGGTCGACACTTCGATAACATATGAGAATATAGACATGCTATTCAGTTCCATTTCTCAACTTGAAGACGGCCGTTTTCGCAGTTTTTATCCTTTTTTCGAGGTTAAGGATGAATTGTAGCCGATGTGGTTAATCGGGAACTGGATTTAGATTCAGCGACATCGAAAACAAGTAGTCGTGGTGGAGTAGTCTAGCGAACAGCACCTTTTTTCCGCCGTGCGTCTGTGCCATTAATGCGGAAACTTCTCTTGCTTTATAAATCTGCCCGAGCTATAAGGCACTATTTACATAACGTGTAACATTAAAGTCGAGAACGTGATGTGCATGCGCAAACTCGCTGTACAGAGGCTAAATTATGAAAATGGATTACTCCTTTAGCGTCGCATCGGTTTTTATTCAACATTATCGAACGAGACAACGTCGCACAGGGGGTTAGAATCGGAAAATCCTGGCCAAAAATCGAGAAAGGTAGAAAATTTGTCAAACTATATCGAATTTTATGTTTTTTTGGGTCGCTGATTTCAAATTTTGTATTACTTTATTTTCAAAAAAACAAAATGACGGCCCGAAAGTAACCGATTTTTGCGATAAAGCAACTTTTAAAAATCCAAATTAGAGTATTAATATTTTCTGTAAATAAGATTTCAATTCAATACTCTCCTCGAATGGGAAACAAATAAAAAATGGCGGACCTGCAGCAACCGCATGTAACCATTTTTTCGCGATAAAAGGTACTTATTATGATTAGAGCATTGATATTTTCTGCTTATATAATTTCAACTAAATCTTACCGAAAAAAACAGGTGGAGAACCGGAAGTACAATTTTCTTAAAAAAGCTACATATTTTGATTCGAATAAGATTATTTATATTTTTCATTAATAAGAGTTTAATCTAACTCCCTGAAGAAATCGAGGGCCAAAAGTAAGAACTTTTTGGAACCTACAATTGTACGTAACGTGTCTTCAGTGAGGTTTTCCCCCCCCCCCCCCCCCCCCCCCCCCCCCCCCCCCCCCCCCCCGCCCCCCGCCCCCCCCCCCCCCCCCCCCCCCCCCCCCCGTAAGTTACATTAGGTTACTAAAATTATTTTGTGTTAAATATTGATCGCAGAGAACCTCAGTTAAGTTGGATTAGGTTAATTAGTATCAAATAAAAAAATATATATATCACGGAACATTGAGACACCCTATATTTCTCCTTCCACTGGTCAATAGTGTACACCAGGTATATACATTTCTCCCCTTGGTTGGGACTTACTATTGTATCGGGGATGAACACCTGCTTTGACGCAGGTACAGTTAGAATTGCCCCGAGAACGCCCTATTGGACGAGCCTTTCTATTTTTGCATTTTTCACTGAAATAAGCAGTTTCAAGCAGCCAATTTTTATGAATTTCTTATTCCACTAATATTTCCCACGTGTTAAATTGTGAATTAGTGTTAGAACGCTGTAGGTACAAACTATTTTCCTACTTTTCTTTCGCTACCTTAACATGCGCGTTTGTATTATAAGCGCAGAGTTAACATTTATTTTCCATAATAAGAAATACAAAAATTTGAATTTCAATGCATAGATAATATTTTACATCCCTTCAAGAGTAGCCTCCATTTTTTTAAGTCGGAAATACACCTTGTGGTAACAAAAATTCACAACACACGAACGTTGAGTATTTCGGGACCGATTCTCGTACCGTTACGCACTCGAAGGTGGCCAACTTCCGACTGAAGTAGAACGGCAGGTATAAAACCTAGGTAGCTGTCGTTTCAGTATTACACGCAGGAAACCCTGCTTCACATAGCTACATATATGAATTAAAACAGAATATAACGAACTTGGTTTTTCGATTTTTGGCCAGGATTTTCCGATTCTAACCCACTGTGCGTCGGCGCTTTTTTAGGAAGTCAGAGGATCAGTTTCTTTCGAAAAGGCTGCACTAGCGCTGCGAGTTTTCCATTAGTCATTAGTGAAAAGCGTGTTCAAAAAAACATAAAACAGTTTATGGTTACTTCTACGCAGAAATCTCCAATCTTACTTCGGATTTTTCAGGATTTCTTAACACTGAATGTTGATCAAGTCTCAGGAGACCAGTTTTTGTTGGTATGGGTGCTTATACAGTGAGGTCTATAAGTAACGGATAAATTCATTATCTACGTAATTTACAACTTATGAGTAAAATCCTGAAACACATCAATTTTTAATTCTAGAATGACATTTTTTTGAGCATAATGTTATACCTCCCCTCCCCCCCTTGAGTGACAGCTACCACTTTAAAATTTTTAAATGTATCGAGGGTGCGTGTGATAGCTCATTTGAAAGGGTTCTTAATTATCTATCAATATATCAGCTATATAAGGTTTTTTTTGAATTTTGTATATTTTTCATCAAGAAAATTAACTTTGATAATTTCAAAATTATTATTATTATGAAATGTATACAATCAAGTGCATATGTAACAAATATCTGTCAAATCTGACGTTTTTAGTTAATTTTCAACGTTTTTAGTCAGGTTGATCATTATTTTAACAATGAGTCTTTTGGATACACAAAGAATTGAAATTTTGATATTATTAGGATGTGGTGATAAAACAAGAACGCAGAAGCAGGTATGCGAAATATTCAATACTAAGTATCCTGACCGCCGCATTTCCCAGTCTACGGATAGTAGAATAGAAAACAAATTTCGGTAATTTGAAAATGTCACAGATATTCCTAAATCTGGTAGGAAACGCATTTTAGACGATGAACAGAAATTTGATATATTAGATATAGATTAGTTAGATTAGATTAGTTAGATTTCAAGATAATCCACGCATAAATCTTACAAGACGAGTTGCCGCCGATAATGATGTTAGTAAAACGTCCATTTTTGCGTCTTCCAAAAAACGAAAAATACCGCCCATATAAAATCAATTGGTTCAAGAACTTAACGACGATGACCCTGATCGCCGATTGGAATTTTGTGAAATCATGGCAAACAGATGCCAAGATAATCCTTTATTTATAAAAAACATTCTTTTTTCTGATGAAGCAACGTTCGTCTTAAATGGAACAGTCGACAAACAGAACTGTAGATACTGGAGTACAGAAAATCCATATTGGATGATGGAAGCCAATACTCAATATCCGGAGAAGGTGAACGTTTGGGCCGAAATTCTCAAATTATCGGACCATATTTCTTTGATGGCACGTTAACTGGCGTGCGTTACATGGATTTCTTGCAAAATTTCTTAGTTCCAGAGTTAAGAATGCTTTTCCCAGATGATGACAACCCCAATGAAATTGATAGTTGGTTTCAGCAGGACGGAGCTACACCACATTTTTCATTGGAAGAAGAGCCTATCTGAATCAAGTTTCTCCCCAATAGATGGATCGGTAGACGCGGTGAAATTGAGTGGCCTACTCGTTCTCCCGATTTGACCCCGCTTGACTATTTTTTATGGGATTACTTAAAATCAAAAGTCTACTTCAGCAGACCAAATAACGTAGAAGATTTAAAAGACAGAATAAGGCAAGAAATTAATCAAATCACCCCGGAAACAATGTTTTAGAAGAATTTCAGCAACGTCTCCATTATTGTCAAGAAGCAACGGGCGCCCAGTTTGAACATTTGATTTAAACTGTTCTTCTGTTCTGTTTCATGTTCTTTTCTTTACTTAGTAACATTAAAAATGTAATTTTTATCAATAAAAAAAATTATAGAAATTAACAAAATCTTAATTTGCTGGATGGAGAATTAAAAACCCTTTCAAATGAGCTATCAGACGCACCTTCTTTCCATTTAAAAAATTTGAAGGGGTAGCTGTCACTCCAAGGGGATTGGAGGGGGAGGTATAAAATTATGCTCAAATCTTGTCATCACAAGTAAACACTGCGTCTAACAAGCCTGGATCAATGTCAATGTTGTTTAGAATGTCAGCGTCAAATGTTCATTCATTCTTGATTCCTTTTTCTCGGGAGTGAGGAGTTTTGACACGATCATGCGTAATATTTACGCATGTTGAACGATTCATCCCAAATTGGTGAACATATTCTTTGTACGATTCCTGTTATTAAGCAAGCCACTCGGATGCTTAGACGACAGTTTCACGCATTAAATTACCAGTAACAAAGTTTTCGCTCGTTTTTGACGTTGAGGGCCTCCGTGGCGATCGTCTATCGGACCTTCACGTCACTCTTTCCATTGTTTAAACCATTAAAAAACTTCTGGCAGTGATACACATTACTTCCGTACACTTCTTTAAACACTTGCATAATCTTCTCGTAAAAGTTTTCCCCAGTTTAACAAGAAACTTGGATTAAGTCCTGTTGTTGAATGACAGCACAAAGTTTTTCGACACGTCACTGGTGCGTAGACCTAATGGCAAACTTACGCTTGCTGAACAGTCAAACAAAGCTGATGCCACTGGCTTTGTCATTCATGTGATGCTTCATGAATAGGGCAAGTATCACCAGAAAGTTTTCTGTTCAAACTTGTCGGCCGACACGGGCTTGGACCGTCTGCGGTCGTTTCACGTCATCAGTTCGGTTAAACTTTAAAAGACATACCTCGTAATATTTAAAAATGAAGAGAGTTCACGCTGGGCATAATTTCTACTTAAGTTATCAAAGAGATTTTCCAAGTGTCTCGAGTACTAGCTAGGTAATTTCTACGGAAGCAAGTTATTCAAAAATAACCAACCAATAATATTGTTGAAAAACAGCTGAAGGTTGTCGAAGAAAGTCATGCAGAGATATTCCATTCCTCGATTTATGAATCCTGTTTTACAAATAATTGCTATAGAAAATAATTAATTTATGGTACTTTCTCTAGGCAGTGTTTTACAGAAAGTATCAGTTTTCACTATTTACGTTATTACTTTTTAATAATACAATTCCAGAGAAGAAATTCTCCGTATATTTGATATATTGTTCGTGAGCTGTAGGCCCTGGTATGTATCTTTGATGACACGTTGAGGTGTACCAATTACGAAATTGGAACTGATATTTTTTGGGAATAATTGACTAAAACTTTATTTGTATTTCAGTCGCAAATGTTGGGTTTGTACAAACCCAACATGTCTTAAAAGATGCTGGGCAAAAAAAAGATACTTTGAAAATTACGTTGGGGTAGATAACAGCCTTGCAATTTGCTTATAAATTATTTCAAGGGAAAATTCGAATAATTAATTTGTTTTATAAATACTGTTTCTATCAAAGCAATGTAGGATCCCACAGCAACGAAGCAAAAAGAATAAATTAAATATCAAGATGGCCAAAAATATTTTTCGTTTGAAATAGTTTTCTATAATACAAATGATTAAAAATAAAGAGGCATTATTACAGAATTTGGCCGGACTATTTTACTGACGTCGCTCTCAATTTTGGCTTAAGGTTTGCCTAAAATCGTTCACAATCAACTAGCGGAAGTACAGCACATTGGGCAAACGAAATGATCGATATTAACTGGATTTAAAGAACACTTCACACGCCCAAATTAACCAGTGCGTTGACCATCAAGCTTTTTTTATTACTCATGTGAATTGCACTTGTGATCTTTTCAGTAATGGGAACATAGGTTAGGAATGAATTTGAGTTAGGAAAAATGAGAATCGCGTAAATCATGCGTTCGCCGACGTCGCCCACCTCTAAACGCGGTCGATACGGCCCTGGACAAACAGCGCTTTCAGTTAATCGGTCCTGCGTTAAGTAATTTTCAAGGACAATGTCACGTTTGTTGTGTTCAGCCCGGGCAGCACACAGAGAGCTGAAGACTTCGTTTTTTCCCAGCTATTTTTGGAGAAAGTCGCTCCTCGAATACAATCTGATAGTCTAAGCGTGGGATTATTTTATGTATATACATATCTATTCTTCCTCTCATAATTTAAGTATAGTTTCCAGTTTCGAAACGTATCGCCTCGTTGTTGGGCTAGAATTAGATATTAGCTATTAGATATTCAAGTAAAAACTGGATCTTATAAATGTTTAATGGAAACGATAATTATTGATCATATATTTGAAAGATTAATACTTATATATACAGGGTCCGGCAAAAGTCGACGGGGGTCAAATCAGGTGAGTAGGCCAACCGTCTTAACTTGACCTGTGTGATTTATTATGGGGTTATGTTATTATCATAAGCGATGGCCTAATAATGTAACCGATGCAAGAACAGGAATTATGGGTCTAACGAGAGTAACAAGGGTTTAGGTGAATAAAAGAAAATCTTGTATAAACAGATTAGAACTGTGTATGAAGAGTAATGGTAGACATTTTGACACTTTTAATATGATCGAGGCAAGGTGGTTTTCATGGCAATTACTAGGAATTAAAGTATGAACCGTACTTTTTAAGCTCGTCTTTCTTGCCCGTGTATACATACGCCACTGACCAATCCTGCGAACGTGCGTAGGGAGTTCGTGTCGGTCCACTGCATGTGGGTTCGGGAAGAGTTACATACAATTTCTTTCTTTAATTCAATCTTTCAAACTATGTCTTTACAATTTCAGTATATCGCCGAATATTCCGGTGTCGACAAGTGCCGAGTTAGTATTCTACATGACGCCTATTTTATATGTCGTGAGTGACTCACTCGAGAGTTCGTGTAATGTATTTACATATTATCTGAATTTGTGTGGAATTTTGCAATAATGGCACACTCGTTACCATTTGTCGTCTATATATATTTCATAGTCGTCAAGACTGTGAAAGACATTTAGATCCTAATATCCATCAACAAAATATACCTGGCACTGTTACAAAAAAGGAATTTTGATTTGATTTGTGCATAATGTTTTGGGCATTCGTGAAACGTAGTCGACAATATTCTTTAGCTCAAGCATAGAAAACAGTCGGTGTTTCTGAATAACACAAACGATAGGTACATTATTAACACATTTTTACTCCTGTCTTTTTGGTCTCTCATATGTCCTTCCGTCAATGACATGACGGATCACGAGTCCGACCCTGCGTTTTGTCACACTTTTCCGGACCCTAGTAATTACTGGTTTATATTATGGGTTGTGATTAAATATTAAGTTACTGGTCGTATCAATTTAACTGAATTGCGAAAAAAACTCATAAAAACTACATATTATATACAGTCGTATGTAAAATAGTAGTCTGATTCTAAAAAAAAAAAATGTATTGAAAAACAGAGTGCTACCTACTTAAAAAAAAAACAAACATGGCTGCCGCAGCTACAAAACGTAATTTGAATTTCCATACATATCAGATTTATAGAAGATTTTCGGTAAGGAATTTTCGGAAGGGTAAATCGCTTTGGTTAATTTTTTTATATAAATGATCTATTAAAATTATAATCTATTACAAAAATGAATTATTTTTAACAATTATTTTTATATATAAGTATATACATTTGTATGTATGTATCTATGCACGCCGCTGTCGCAAATTAAAGCCACGGACAATTTTAGTATGCAAAATGAACATAACGATATTTAGAGTCAACATATTAATTACTAATAAGTAGAAATAAAACCCTATCGAGCCTATGTGGCATTAATAAAAAAAAAAAAAATTTCTCACCAGTAGCAGACTGGTTGATATTTTTGAACATAATTAATCTTCGACAGAAAAGTTTAAGAAGCTAATCACCAGAGACACTGTTGATATCTTTGTACATTATATTCAATGCAAAATGAGGTTTTTCAACGAAGACAATTGTCATGTTCTATCCGTTTGTTACAGTTTATTTTTTATTTTTACATTTATTGTGTTTATAAGGAGGTATTTATTTAATAGAATATAGAAGAAAAATATTTGACTTACATAATTCACTTTAATTTTGATTTGGAGGTTTTCAATCTAGTGATTTGTTTGATTTATCTCAGATGATACACTTCTACTTGATGTGGACATTTCCTCAAAACATATACGTATATGTATTTATATCCATCCTATGCGCGACATATATTCACATCATGACTATATCCATAGTAATATAGTAGTAATAACCATGAATAAAATTAGGAGAAACATATACAGGGTGTTCCAAGACTTCGTGGTACAATATAGTAAAGAAGGACCATAAAAAAAAAATTATATGAGGAATTTGAATTATTGTTTTACAGTGTACGCACTTTTTCTCAATTGTGGACAGTTGTTTGCGCTCCTTTGCTTGTAGACCAAACAAGAACACGTTGAAATCGAAAATACTAGCGATATTTTAATATAATCTAATCTAATTAATCTAATCGTCTAATTTTCTAGAATTAAAATGGTATATTCCTTATGGTTAATCCTTATGTTTACAAGGTTTTGGTTTTGATTTTGAATTATTTGTAGTGGCTAGAAAAAATATAAGTAGACATAAGAAAATAATTAATATGCCAATTTAAATGACCCTCCCTGTATGTAATTTAATACCGACCGAAACGTGAGCACGTTAATAGGCAATAAGAGGATTAAGGAAGGGGGAAAATACTTGCTAGATGAGAAATGAATGGGCCTCGCTTACTTTCGAGGAAGCTCTTTGAGCTGTAGCAACTCGAGTTTTGAATACTTTAAAATAATTATTATTATTAATGGTTCCTCTCAAAAAAAAAAAAAAAAAACTAGATCTACCGTTAGCTAAATAATAAACGGAGTAGCCAAACTGGATCTTAGGTGTTTTTTTCCCCTGTATTAAATGTGCATACAGGATGGTTTTAAAACGATAGCAATAAAGTTGGTAAATTTTATTGAGTTCAGAAACAAAAAACGAACCGAAGGCACTGTCCAAATTTAGCTGACAATAAGTAAAATATTCCGAAAATATTCATATTTGCTGTCCTTCAGAATAATAGTTATAATAGTACGAGGTGTGTAAATTAAGTAATGAGACTGGCAACGTAGCGTCCGATCTAGCAATACTGCGGAGACGGGACTGGGAAGGGCGGTTGGTTAACATGTAATGCACCTTCAGTACAAGTTTGAACTTGTTAAAGTCATTTGTTTGTTCTTTGGGACTGTTTTCGTAAACCGTTTTTTTTTCTAATGTGTTTTAAAAATGAGTGACACAAATTTTGAGCAATGATTTGCTATCAGGGAAGAGCCCAGGGTTTTCGGTGGTTTAAGGCATTCTCAGAAGGAAGAGAGTCGACTGAAGATGAACCACGCAGCGGAAGGCTTTTGTGCTTTTAGATCGTCTGTTGACGACAAACATGATCGGGGAACAGTTAAATTTCAATCAGACCGCTGTTCATCAGATTCTGACTAACGAATTGGGGGTAAGAAAAATCTGCGCAAAAATGGTTCCAAGAACCTTTCGCAGGAAAAAAATGATATCAGGAGAAAAAGGTGTCTTGACTTTTTTGGAATCAATTGAAAATGATCCCTATTTTATGGAACGTGTCATTACTAGTGATGAGACTTGAGGGTGTTTGAGTACGACGCGAAAACCAAGCGCCAAAGCATGAAATGGAACACTTCAAGCTCTCCAAGACCCAAAAAAGCAAGAAACAGCAAGTCGAAGATCAACTGCCTGCTGATTTGTTTTTTTTTTGATAGTCAGGGAATTGTCCACAAAGAGTTTGTACCTCCAGGCCAAATAGTAAATCAAAACTTTTACAGAGAAGTTCTTGAAAACCTTCGAAAAAGAATCATGCGTGTGAGACAAATCAAGAACAACTGGATGTTGCATTACGACAATGCTCCTTGTCACACAGCCATTTCAGTGAACGAGTTTTTGGCCAGTAAAAACATTCCTGTGGCTCCTCAGCCTCTTTATTCGCCTGATTTGAGTCCTTGTGATATTTTTCTCTTCCCGACATTGAAAAATCATCTCATGGGCCGTCATTTTGGGACCATAGAAAACATTCAAACGGCTGTAACCGACCAGCTGAACGCTATTGCAGTATATGAGTTCCAGCACTGCTATGAGGAATGGAAAAACAGTCTCCAGCGCTGTGTGGCTTCCTAAGGAAGTTATGTTGACAGGAGACAATACTGAATTGTATTTCTATTCGAAAATTTTTTTTATATGGAAGATCTTAACATAATTAGATATAATTCCAGTAGAGAAATTGTTACAGTGGCTTTGATCAGATGATATCAACTACTTTTTTATTTTGTAAATCGTTAGAGGTTTTACGACCTCATCACAAAAGTAGTTCCAAGATCGTACCTACGTGAGCCTTATAAAAAATTTGACAAGCACGTCTAGCAAAATAACAACCAGTAAAAATGATTTGAAAACGCGTTTTATTCCTTTTTTTTATTTTTGCCACAAAATACCGCTCTAATTAAGGGTGCCTATCTACAGAATATTAATCTGTTATCGTGATGTATAGTCCTTCTATTTTTAATTGAAAATGATAAATACGCCTGGGGAACAAAAAAAGCGGTGCAACTTTATGATTCCATGGGCGTGCATATATCTTTTATAAATTCGAAAATTGTGAAGTATTTTTTTTTCATTCAAATCAATATAGGAGATTAAAATTAGCCTGCATACAAAACTCTTAATATTTGTAATATAATTTGCTGTAAATAATGCTCATTTAGCCAGACAATCTCAAAAAATTGTCTGTTAGTAAACCTAGCTGAAATACACGTCACTGGCGTCTTAAACAAGTAGAATTCCTAAAATCGTAAATCATTTTAACGACGTCGTAAAATTTTTATGGCACAGTGGACCGAATAAGTATTTAAGGAGTATTAGATACAAAGCAATCCAATAGTATATTGGATCGGCATTCAAAATTTTCTTAAGTATAGTAATATACATAAAGTTGTTTTAATTTACAATTATTTTTTCCAGCAATTTTAAACGCTTTATTTAAATGCTACTAATAAATTTATATCTATGTATTTTTTTAAATATTTCCAAACTAGCTTTCTAAGAACGTCACGAATTAATAGTTTACTGAAGTATGAAGTATACTTGTATAGTGAGCTTAGCAATTTTAGAAAATATATCTGACAAACTTGCATTTTTCTACTTATTTTCAATTTAGAATGGAAATACAGTACGGAATGTCTTATCTAAATAAAAGAAAGCCGGGCTAGTGAAATGCAAATAATGGTATCCGTAACAGAAATCAGTACAAACCGTTATGTAATCGAATGCAAGTGAATTTAAAAAAAAAGCGATTTGCGATATATCTGCAGCAAGCAGGTAAAAGCATTGCAGCGTGGTATAATATACACTCGAAAACTAAACATTATGTCACGACGTGAAATAATAAAACTCTTAAAACTTACATAAATCGTTACCTGGTGAAAGTACGTCCAATTAGCGGTTGATATGAGCTAATAAATAAACGGGTCATAAAAAAATAATTTTACAGGGACAGTCGTTTAAATCAAGTCACAGTTTTAATAGGCAACTTTTGTATAGGGTGGGCCATCAGACGGTTTCTTTTTAAAATTGCTATTAAAACTACATCGTTGAATATTTTTAAATGATTGTTGCTTTATTCAAAAAAGGATGCCTTCCCATTATTTATGAAAATTAATTTCAGTTAAATGGCCACCGCGGCTGGCTTGGCAGTACACTCAACATCCACATATCCGAACTTTTCCGTTCCGCAAACTTCCACATTTCCGAACTCGCGTCACCTCGGGATAACCGAAATGCTGGCGCATGCGCAAAGGGTTTTTCTGGCTGATCCTTCGTACTTTTCTTTGTTTTTCGAGGTTTTTATGCAAATGTAATACATACATACATGTGTACATGTTAATAAAAGAACGTTTTTTTTAAACAAAAAAAATGTCAGGTGCAAAGGAAAGAGTGATGCAGGTAATTATTTTGTAATTCAAAGTAAAGGTTTGTTTTATTGAACATTTTGTTGACGTCACCTATAATAATTTAAAACTGAAATGAAAAATGATGAGAAACTTGAATTTTCAATATTTTTTCTTTAAAAAAGTCTATCAAAATTCGTTGGTGTTTTCTCTTAGTTTATTAGGAAGCGTTTTTCACCACTAAAAGAATGCTGTTTGTTTATTAATCCCCTAATTTTCAAAAATGTTTTTAAAAAAATGGATAAACAGTTTAACGCGCATTGAAAGTGATATCACACTCTTTTAAGTATTTTGTCTTCGTTTCTCTTCAAAATTCGATTTAGCAGTCTTATCCTTTTTGAAGTTTTGCGCTTCAACAACATTCACCATTTTTGACCTTTATCATCACTGCTGTCTCTTTGGACTAATAGAAAAAAATACTTAGGTTCTCAACTATAAAATACATCCTAGAATTGTAACAATCCGCCTTATTCTCCAGACCTCACTCCATTAGATTTTTTTACGGTCTCCATACAATTACAAGTACAAGGAGAGAAAAGTGACGAGGGACACATCTTGACGCCAGTCCGGCCCTGTTCTATATTCTAACAAAGGCCGTTCTGCAGGCCGCCGGCGCAAGAAACGTCCTCCTGAGCTCGAAGACGGGCGAACCCGTTCGCGGAGCTTTGTTCTAATACAAAGAGAACACAATAAACGCCAAGTCGCCCGAAGGTAACTCGACTGAATAGAGGCGAACTTTTAAAACGAAAAAATTATCGGGCCTTACAAAAGGTTCCCCGACCCGATTGTGCGGAAACAAAAAACTTCCGATATGCGTCGGTGACGGCCCTTCAAAAGCGGAAGTGGATCGTCGGTTTGGTTTGATTTTATTTAAAACGAGGTAAAAGTGTAAAGAAACTGGAGCATACTTGGGGTTCCATGTTATGATTTACCAGATTACAGTAATTTAAGGAGGTTCGTCTGGAATTGCAAAAATAATTAAAAGTTGATGAAATTGTTGATATATATTCTTCAAGTAATACAATTATCTTCAGAATTGTTTGGGATTTTTTCACCATCTAGTTTGCGAGGAAAAAATCATCAATAAATGAATTTTAACATGATCTCTTATGGACGTAGCTACTGAATTTGAGAAAAACTACGGTTTGAATAATTAGAAAAATCTGAAACTTGTACACGCATAGCAATAATGTCTAGGTAGAACATAGATTTACATGGACATCTATCTGATTTCTCATTTGATTTATCAAAATTTCCGCTTGGCCGAACCATTACCGACAAACTTTTGAGGTTAGAATTACTTTCTGTCAACAATTTTCGCCGAGTAGCCTAGCCAACTGCTGAAAGCAAACCTTTCAAACCGTTCAGCATTGCCGTACTTTCCGATTATAAATTGACTTTTAAAAAACGCGGTCAATAAATTATTTCATTGTCCAAACTTGGTATATAATAATAAATTATTAATTTGTCGTGCATTACAAACAATTTTTCAAAAAAATAAACTTATGACCTTATTATTAATTTCGAAAATAACGTTTATCCGGTTCTGTATTAAGTTCAACGAAAATGTACTGCGAAATTACAGGTATAAATACAAATATATTGAAGATATTGAAATTCTAGAAATAAATGTTTCCCAAAAAAAGCTATAAATATTAGGTGTGTTTTTCTACTGTGTTTAGAATTTACTTTTCCTTTAAATTGAAGGCAGGACCTGATGAATCCTCTTTTAAAAATTAAAGGAAGATACAGTTTTTTATTTTTGAGTTTATCAAAAATTTTGGTATTGGATAAAATGGTTGTTTTTAACAGGTCTACATACTATTAAAATATGATTCAACTTAAGGAGTAACACCACTCTAGGATTTTCGATAAATCGTTTTTGTTTTGTTTTTGGCTTAAAATGTATTTTAGGATCATAAAAATCATATGCTATTGGTCTTATAACGAAAAAAAAAAAATTAAACGGTTTCATTCTCGATTTTGCCGCAGTGTTAATCGGATTTGTTGCTTTTATACTGCCTTAACCTTTCAAAATAATAAGTGGCCCTATTACCAACGGAGTAAAAGGTTTTTCGGGTTCCTCAGAAGTCCACCAGGGTGCGCAAATACCGTAACACATGTATGTGTAAATTATTTTAAACTTTAAACATCATTATCTCAAAATGACTTTTCGAACTGGGCGGACACTGCTAAAAGACTATTCCATCGATCGATTTGAAATTTTAACAGTAGCTTATCAATTATATTCTCCATAAAAGTACGTAGCCGTTTTTTGATAGAATGTAATTTTTTTATAAACAATTTACTGCTGAATTTTTAGGGCGAAATCGATTTTTTTCTTCGTTAGTGCATAGTTTCTACAAAAATCAATTTAAAGAAAAATCCGTACGTACTTCTCTAGCCAATAATATGTAAATTAAGAACATTTTTGGTTTTTTGTTCCAGGTCTAAAACTTTTCGAGAAATGTGTCTACCCGTGGAGGGCTTTTTGATAAAGGTGTTTTTAAAGATACTCTGTATCGCCGCTATTTTGTATGAAACTAGCAATATAATTTTTTTTTTAAGTTTAATAGGTACATGTTTAAGTAACCTTTCAAAAAAGTCCTATTCCTCTTCTCATTCTCCCACAGTAAATTATCAAAATTGGGTCTTTTTTTCGACGGCTAGAGTGGTGTTATCCCTTAAGAAACACCCTCTATGTTGACATTGTACTATTGCCTCCATGATGTAAATCATTAATATTTAATACATGATACTAGAGTTTGTGTCATTTTTATTGCTCCAGTGGAATTAAATAGCTGCCAAAACGACGAATAAAATTTTAAATTCTTTTACTTTTTAGCTTTTGATCGATTGTTCTTAATATGTTATTATAAGACAGTAACTGCTACTACCCATTGCTCCTAAAACATTGCTGTTATCATCGTAGTTCACAATTATATTCGATTACCCTTTAAAAAAAAAATGATATTTTGGTTAATCAGCCGCAGTTAGTATCAACCACAACCAAAAAAAAAACAATACCTTGCTTGATACTAATGGAGGACGCAGCGCCCGGGGGCGATAGCAGGACCGAACTCGGCGCAGGGGCGGCGCTGCCCCTGCCAGCGGCACGTGGAGGGGACCGAGCTGCTGCTGCTGCGGTGGCGGCGGCGGCGGCGGCGGCGGCGACCCGGCTGTGGTCGATCCCACCGAGCCGGGGTCGCTGAAGCCCTGCGCGCTGTTGTCCTCGGGGGTGTCGAAGAAGCACAGGTTGAACTCCTGGCCCGCGTCGAACGACACCTCGGGGTTGATCTTCTCCGGAGAGGGGGGCGCTGCCTAGGTTACCGCTCAGCGACTGGTCTATCTTGAAAACGTCCATCGCGATACGGGGACAGTCTCTGGAAAAGCGAAAGAGCGTGGGGGACGTGTCGGGGGTGGGGGCGGCGCGGACCGTGGTTTTTTCCTTCCATGGTGGTGCGTCGGTCATCGGCATACGGGGTGTCCCGGAATATAGTATACAACGTACTAGCAGAAATTCCTCGACCCAAAAGAAAACGATTTAAGACAACTTGCATATAGCCAAAGTTGTTCCTTTAGCCGCTAGAGTCATTTTAGCCAGAGGAAGAAACGCTACTAGTTCGCTAATTTGACCGAGCCTGTATTTCCTATAAAAAAGAGTTAACAATAGTGCCGACTTGAACAGAGTATTTTCTAAATATTGAACCGAATGATACCGTATTCGAAAGTATTTTTATTTATATATTTTTTATTATTATTATTAATTATTGATCTATATTTAAATACAGGGTGTCCTAGAGAATTATGACCCATTTTGAACGTAAATCTCTTTTGACAGAGCGAACTTAGAAGGATGCTGTTTTCGCCAGTCGATTTACTTTTTCATTAAGTTCTTTTTATTACTATGTAAAAAACTTGTTATTTGTCCTACAGGGTGTTGAACTGAAATATGGTCAACTTCAACGTAAAATTCGCTACGATTTTGAATGCAACACCCTGTATCTATTTAAAGCAAACAAAAGCTACAATCTTCCGCTATACAAAAATGTATAGTTTGTTACACTTTACCTTCAAAAAAGACCATATTTTTAAAACACCCTGTAGGATAAGTAGCAAAGTTTTAACATAGCACGAATAAACCTTTTTGAGATAGTAAATCGACTGGCAAAAACCGCATGTTTGTGTTCGCTGTATCAAAATATATTTACGATCAAAATGGGTCAGAAGTTTCTGGGACGTCCAAACACAATATTTTTAAAAATAAAATTACTCATTTTGAAAGTAAAGTGTAACAAACGATACATTTTTCGAAAGCGGAAAACTGCAGCTTTCATTTGGTGTAAGTAAACGTACATAGGGTGCCGCATTAAAATTAGTATCAAATTTTAACGTTAAAACTGACCATATATCAAAAACACCATGTGAGACAAGTAATAAGTTGTTAACATAGTACGAAAAAATAAATCGACTGGCGAAAACCGCTTCTTTGTAAGTTCGCTCTGTTAGAAGATATTTACGATTAACGAGGGTCAGAATTCTCTGGAACACCTGTTACTTTGCCACTCACGTGTATAAATCAATCAATCATTATAAGATTTAGTGCAGTTTGGTTTGAAATAACGGGCAAAAGTTGACCTCAAAGTAAGGCCAAACTTTGGCTTTGCCAATACATACGTATGTATTTGATAGGTTCAGACCTATATTTGTTTTGGCGATCTGGCAAATTCCATCTGACAAATTCAGGCAGCTTCTATCTTCGAAAATATTTTGGTGGGGCTATATATTAATTATTTCTTATATTACTGAATATTACTAAATACTTTGTCGTTGTTGTTGTTTGTAAATACGGTTTTCGTAGAAAAGATGTGAAAGTTCTTGCAAATACGAGGTGTGTAAATTAACTAATGAGATTGGCAACGTAGCGCCCGATCTAGAAACACTGCGGAGACGGGACTTGGAAGGGCGGTAGGTTAGGTTAGGCTCATATAATGCACCTTCAGTAGAAGTTTGAACTTGTTAGAGTCATTTGTTTGTTCTTTGTGACTGTTTTCATAAACCGATTTTTTCTAGTGCGTTTTAAAAATGAGTGACATTAATTTTTGAGTAACGGTGTGCTATTAGGTTTTGCTTCAGACTTGGACACAGCGTAACGGATACTTTTGCAAAACTTCAACACGCCGACGGAGACAGTGGTTTTTCAATAGTTCAGGTTTTTCGCTGGTTTAAGGCATTCTTAGAAGGAAGAAAGTCGATTGAAGATGAACCACGCAGCGGAAGGCCTTCATCTTCAAGAACCGATGAAAATGTCGACAGAATACGGGATCTTGTGCATTCAGATCGTCCGTTGACAACAAGAATGATAGGGGAAGATTTAAATTTGAAACACACCACTGTTCGTCAGATTTTGACTAACGAATTGGGGATGAGAAAAATCTGCGCAAAAATGGTTACAAAAAACCTTTCGCAGGTACGAGAGGACATCAGGAAAGAAAGGTGTCTTGACTTTTTGGAATCGATTGAAAATGATCCCCATTTTATAGAACGTGTCATTACTGGTGATGAGACTTGGGTGTTTGAGTACGACCCAGAAACCAGCGCTAAAACATGGAATGGCACACTTCAAGCTCTCCAAGACCCAAAAAAGGATGAGTAAGTCAAAGATCAAATGCATGCTGATTTGCTTTTTTGATAACCAGGGAATTATCCACAAGAGTTTGTACCTCCAGGCTAAACAGTAAATCAACACTTTTACAGAGAGAGGTTCTTGAAAAACTTCGAAAAAGGATCATGCGTGTGAGACCAAACATCAAGAACAACTGGATGGCTATTCCAGTATATGAGTTCCAGCACTGCTATGAGGAATGGAAGAACCGTCTCCAGCGCTGTGTGGCTTCCCAAGGAAGTTATTTTGAAGGAGACATTACAGAATTGTAATTCTATTCGAATAAAGAAATTTATAAAAAATCAGTCTCGTTACTTAATTTCCACACCTCGTATATGTATCTTCTTATATTCTTTGTTATACTTAGATATGCTGTCACCCACACGTGCAGCTAATGTACAGTCTATTTTTTAAAAGTTTTACGTCAATTTTGTGTCGTCGTATTGAACGCGCTATACGCGAAACCGAAAGTGTCAGGCTCTAGGCGGCGCAACGACGGACAACAATGAAAATAAAATTCCTTTCGATAACCCTTTTTCGAACGTCGTCGGAACAAAACCAATCGCTCGCCAGCGGATCGTGACGCGTTTCCAACGGTGTTTTTTTTTCGCGCCGCAACGCCGAGCGATGAGCGCTCGATTACGTTCACGTTCCGATCTAGTTACCTCGGCGCTGCGCCGCCGCTCCGACAAAATTGAGAGCACAAAAACCGGGAGGGGAAAAAAGAAACGTTTCGTGGATTGCGTTTTACTCGCGTTCACTTGTTATTTACGGTTTCAAGGTCGCGTCGGGAAGGCACTCCGCGATCTTCCTCGCTCGAAAAACACTAACTTCTCCCAGGACGTTAATAAAGCAAGACAAAGAGCCCTGGAAGATCGTTTCTAGAAAAACGACTTATTTTGATAACTGTTCCTCGAGCTGTGGACTTATAATTTAACGCTATACGAGTTATCGATAAAACGTAGCTTGCTTACTTCATCGATGGCCGGAAATTACTTTTGTTGCCGTTACAAAATAACTAACGTATTGCGAGTTAGCTGGTAAAATTGCACACACAGTAAGGACTTGCAGATGTACCTCACGCAAAGAACATTTCTGATTGTTGGGTGAAAGGCCGTGCTCAATGCAGAGGCAACTAGAAAGCTGATAGGTTTTCCAGGAAGGAACCTCTCGTAGCCTGTTACCTATCTCAGAAATAACGACAAATTAATGAACTTAGGAATGAAACACGCAGCTTCCAACTTGCTAGGAAGCTTTTGAGGTACTCCAACAAAGAGGCGGTCATGGTACGAGGTGTGTAAATTAAGTAGTGAGACTGGCAACGTAGCGCCCGTTCTAACAACACTGCGGAGATGGGACTTGGAAGGGCGGTAGGTTAACATGTAATGCACCTTCAGTACAAGTTTGTGACGGTTTTCGTAAACCTGTTTTATCTAGTGCGTTTTAAAAATGAGTGTTATTAATTTTGAGCAACGGTGTGCTATCAGGTTTTGCTTTAGACTTGGACACAGCGCAACGGATACTTTTGCAAAACTTCAAAACGCTTAAGGAGACAGTGTTTTGTGGTTTAAGGCATTCTCAGAAGGAAGAGAGTCGATTTAAGATGAACCGCGCAGCTGAAGGCCGTCATCTTCAAAAACCGATGAAAATGTCGGTAGAATACGGGATCTTGTGCGTTCAGATCGTCGGTTGACGACAAGAATGATCGGGGAACAGTCAAATTTGAATCACACCACTATTCATCAGATTTTAACTAACGAATTGGGGTTGATAAAAATCTGCGCAAAAATGGTTACAAAGAACCTTTCGCAGGAACAAAATGTCATCAGGAGAGAAAGGTGTCTTGACTTTTTTGGAATCGATTGAAAATGATCCCCATTTTATGTAACGTGTCACTGGTGACGAGACGTGGATGTTTGAGTACGATCCGGAATCCAAGCGCGTACGCATGGAAGGGCACACTTCAAGCTGTCCAGAACCCCAGAAAAGCAAGAATGAGCCAGTCGAAGATCAAATGCATGCTGATTTGCTATTTTGATAGTCAAGGAATTGTCCACAAAATGTTTGTGCCTCCAGGCCAAACAATAAATCAAATTTTTACAGAGAGGTTCTTGAAAAACTTCGAAAAAGAGTCATACGTGTGAGACCAAACATCAAGAACAACTGGATGTTGCATCACGACAATGCGACATTTCAATAAACGAGTTTTTAGCCAGTAAAAATATTCCTGTGGCTCCTCAACCTCCTTATGCGCCTGCCTTGAGTCTTTATGACTTTTTTCTCTTCCCGAGATTGAAAACTCACATCAAGGGACGTCATTTTGGGACCATAGAAAATATTCAAATCAGCTGAAGGCTATTCCAGTATATGAGTTCTAGCACTGCTCTGAGAAATGGAAGATCAATCTCCAGCACTGTGTAGCTTCCCAAGGAAGTTATTTTGAAGGAGACAATACTGAATTGTAATTCTAATTTAAAAAAATTAAAAAACCATTCTCATTATTTAATTTACACACCTCGTATATCAGGCGATGACTTTGAAGAATCTTCGTTTTGCAACAGGCGTAATTGGTGACCCTAAAACCCCAAAATAATGATGTTTGAACAAAGGCGAGGAACCTTTTCATTAAGCCAGTATATTATTACCTGGATTAATCCTCTAAAGGTTAAAGGGCAAATTACAAATTGCATTGTAATTATTCTTACTACTCAACTAGTTTTTGGCTTAATAGTTCAAATATCTCTAGTTTGATCAAATATGGGCTTAAAGGGTTTTTGCAGTAAGCCCACGATTTGTTGGATTCGAAGAATCTCTGTTCTCCGTGTAGCTGCTACGCCCAAAGAGCTTTAAAATAGGCTCGCATCTGATATTTTTATCTTTCCGTATCGACTGCATTCTCGTAACGCGTCTAATTTAGTACTGTTCAGTGTTCGCCATCTGGAAATCAACCGAGGAAATGCCGCGTTGCGAACAAAGAAACTGAGTTTTTTTCAGTCACACCTGGTGCGTTCGGGGCGTTCTAGCGTGGAAACTGGGAAAGCGTAGGCGCGGACGCTGAAAAGTTGCTGACGAAAGCTGTCGCGTTTTTCAACGTCAGCTAGATATTGGGCGCCGTGGCCAGCGTTGCACCCCTATGAAGTTAGCACCACTTTTTTGGAAAATTGAGTAAAACCTTAGAGTTCTGAGTAGAAAAAGCATAGTTCTAGAGTTCCTGGCCGAAAAGAACAATAGTTCTGCAAAAATAAGGCCAGAAATCGAAAAAATGAAATAAGGGTGCTAATTTCACGCAGCACCACTTTTTTTATCAAAAATGAGTTCTGATGACATTTTTCGGTAGAGAAAAATGAGTTCCGGAGTTCCTGGCCATTTTTAACAATAATTCTATTTGTTGAAGTTTTTAAAAATTCAAATTCGATTTTGGCAAAAAAACACCATTTTTATAAGTATTGACTTTCGTTACGTTTTCAGCGGAGTTCTAAGTAGCACCCGAAGAGTTCTGACGAATGGCGAAAGAAAAAATTTTCTTTCGTAAAAATTGCGATTTGTATTGCAAATTTTAACTTCGAAAAATCGACATTTTATTATAAAAAAAGTACAAATGAGTTCTGACGAGTTCTGATCGGAGTTTTGAAGCGAATCTTCATTTATAGTTAAGTTGATGATCCCGAATAACTATTTTCACGTTAAACTGTTGATATTTAATTAAAGGTTATGTTGATTTTATTTTAGTTTTATAGTAGTTTTATACTAATTTTATACTAGTTTTAAGCCTACACTTGAAGAGCACATTTTTAGTTTACGTAAATATCTGTAGAAAAAATGTAAAAAAGTGTGTTCACGTATTGCATACGTCTACTTATATAATAAAATGTATATTTTTCAAACTTAAAAATTACATTTAAATTTTGTTAAAAAAATAAATTTTTTTAACAAAAACCTTCAATCAGCCAAGGAAGACCCCCTTTCCCCCCCCTTTTTTGGGGGGTGAAATTCTGATCATTTTTTCTGATTACAGCTTGTAAAATTATGCGTCTAATAAGCACACAGTGTGGCAAAAAAATCGTAGACATGAAAAATTTTTAAAGTTGAACCAAAAATAAAAAAATTCAAAAAAAAGCCTTGTACGCCACATATAACTAAAAAAATAACGGTTTAATATCCCTCCACAACTCGCTGTGTTTTATATTATAGTAAGCGTGTAAAATTTTGAATTTGTATGATGTCTTTCGTTCAACTTAAGAAATTTTTATGTCTAGGAATTATTTTTTTCAAAATGTCTCAGTTAGTCACATGGATACTCTGAAGATTTCATTTTAATATGAGTCCAATAACTTTGAAAAGGTGTTAAAAATTTCGAAGTTATTCACAGTTTTCGTAAAACATCGCAATTTTACTTTTTTAACGATACATTTTCACGTAATCGACACCTTCATAATCACCTTCAACTTGAGCTTATTAGAGGCAGAATTTTACAAGCTGTAATTCTGCCGGGAAAAGAATCAACACTAGTACAAAAATTATCAGAATTTCAGCACCCTTCAATAAATGGATGTATGATGAGTTTCTTTGCTAACTATGTAGAGTAGGGTGGCCCAAAAAAAATGGAATTTTTTTTATTCGTGTCGTGTGAAAATATATTAATTTATCATGTTATAAACGCCCCCTTAAAAAATCAGCTCAAAAAAAAAATTTTTTTAGAGGTCGCTCAAGGTTTTTAAAAATTTCCAAAATCGTCAAAAATTGAATTTTTTGTTTTTCATTTTGTTTTCCTCGTCATGTTATTATTTTGTAGGTTGAAAAAATGTCGATTCTGAAAATTTGAAATCAATATTTTAATTTCTAAAGGTCACTAATAATTTTTTTTACTAACTTTTCTAAGTAGTGTACCTAAAATTTTTTCGAGCCATCTAAATATAAATATTAACGAAGTAATTTTTCTTTATTGAATTTGACGTACAAAAGAATAAAAACAAAACACGAGACACTTAAAAAATTTCCCGAGACAAAATTGACGACTACATTGTAAGTACCAAATCTTATATTTTCTTATATTATCTTATATTATAATAATTTAATTTAGTTAATCTTTATAATTTTTTTTAAGTGTCTCGTGTTTTATTTGTATTCTTTTCTACATCAAATTCAATAAAAAACAATAATTAGTTCGTTAATATTTATATTTACTGTTTGCTCAAATTATAATTTACTGTTTGCTCAAAAACATTTTAGGTACACTACTTTGAAAAGTAAAAAAATTATGAGTGACCTTTAGAAATTAAAATTTGGATTTCAAATTTTCAGAATCGACATTTCTTTCAACCTACAAAATAATAACATGAAAAAAAAACCCAATTTTTGACGATTTTGGAGATTTTTAAAAATCTTGAGCGATATCTAAATCATTTTTTTGAGCTGATTTTTTTCGGGGGCGTTTTTAACATTAATTTTTTTTTCACACGAGACACGAATAAAAAAAATATTCCATTTTTTTGGGCCACCCTAATGTACAGGTATGTACCTACTTATACAGTGCGCGCCTAAAGTACGGAATAAATTCAGTAAATGTGAAACAAAAAATATTTGGAAAAAATCCTCGAACAAGTCGATTTTGTTTAATAGAAACAGACATTTTTTGAGGGAACGTCTATTTTCAGATGTAATTTGTTTTTGAGTAATGACGTCATCAACTTATTTTTCAAATGGCAACCCCCTCATGTTTTTAACTTAATTTGAAAGACCTTTTCATTGTCGATTTAACGGTATAAAAATGTTGCCACCTTACATAACAAAATTTTTGAGTAAATGACAATTGAATGTTACAAAATGAAAAATATATTTTTCACAATAAATAAACGAAAATTTCTTTAAAAAGCAAATGCAATTTTAAATTAAGTGTTCGAAATGCCGTCCATCAACTTCTTGGGAATACGCAAGCCTGTGTACAAATTATTCTTGTACATTCTGAATGACTTCCGGGGTAATGGATCCCATTTCATCTCTAATGCGATGAAATGGGATAATAATCAAGTGGTGTAAGATCTGGGGATCTCGCAGGCCATTCTATCGGTCCTCGTCTGCCAACCCACCTCTGAGGAAAGATGACGTTTAAATATTCACAAACTGAGCGCGCATATGCGCGCGGGGGTGCTCCGTCTTGCTGAAACCAGAGTGTGTTATCTGGAATGTCAGGATCATTCTCGTTTGGAAAAATACAAGCGCTGGAACTAGATCATTTTGCAAGAAGTTCAGATATCTTTCTCCTGTGAGAGTTTCTTTAAGGAAGAAAGCCGTATTATTCTGTTTGCAACTACCTATATTCCGGCCCACACATTTAATTTCTGCGGATGTAGAGTATGTGCTTCGATGATCCAATGAGGATTCGTCCGACTCCAATACCTGCAATTTTGACGGTTCACTACGCCGTTTAGATAAAACGTGACTTCATCGGAAAAAAGTATTTGCTGGTGTAAATTTGGATTTGTTTGACAAAGATTCATCATAGATCCACATAATTGCAGTCGCCGGCCGGGGTCGTCTTCGTTGACCTCTTCTTGCACAAGCTGAAATTTGTAGGGATGACAATTTTCTTTCCTCAGGATACGTAGAACTGTCATCTGACTAACTTCATTTTCTGAGGCAACTAGTGTAGAGGTACTACTCTGAGGGTTCTCTTCCATATTTAACACAATGTCAATCTTTTTATCTTGGGTAATTTTTGGACGTCCTGATTTTGCTAGATCTTTAACATCACCAGTTTCTCTAAATTTGGACTCAATCTTACTAACTGTGGATTGGGTGATAGGGTTATCTGGATATAATAAATTGCATACCGCCTGCTGAGTTCTGGTCTTATTTCCACATCCGATGAAAATCAAAATTTCAATTATTTGTGTCACAGTTAAATGTGCCATATTAAAATTGGAATTTTTATAAATACGTTACACTAATTTTTCGCACAATTTAATGACAAATCTTCTGATTAACTGACAGTAAAAACCATGGATACGTTAAAAACACTTTAATCTGATAATTTTTTTTGCTTAGCAACGTACTTTTTTGCTATGTTTTATTTGTGTTCAGTTTTTTTCAGAAATTTTCGTTTCTTTATTGTGAAAAATATATTTTTCATTTTGTAACATTCAATTGTCATTTACTCAAAAATTTGGTTTATAAAAAGGGGCCACTTTTTATACCGTTTAATCGACAATGAAAGGGTTTCTCAAATTAAATTAAAAAAAAATAGGGGTTGCCATTTGAAAATAAGTGACGTCATTACTCAAAAACAAATGACATCTGAAAATAGACGTTCCCTCAAAAATGTGTGTTTTTATTAAACAAAATCGACCTGTTCGAGGATTTTTTCCAAACATTTTTTGTTTCACATTTACTGAATTATTCCATACTTTAGGCGCGCACTGTATTTTAAGTCTTGATTTTGACATATGATAATCAATCTACTATGCAAACAATTCCCCCCTTTTCTTTCTCACTGCTTAAAATTTTGCTGAAAGTAATGATCGTTTAGCGCTTCAGGATATTAAATATCATATCCATCATTTTAGGTTTATTTCACACTTCATAAACTGCACCACCCAATAGCCGAGCAGTGCACGTTTTCATTCCACATTTTTACCGCGGAAAACACGCTTTTGCAATCTCAATAAAAGCCATCCCTTTACATTCCGTCTTTTCCTCGAATCCAAAGTTTTTCTCGATTCGATAGACGTTTTTCAGAGGTCGATCTGTCGACCGTCGACGGAAGAGAACTGGCAACACCGCGGACGAGTGCGAGTTACAGGAATCTCCGTGTGTAAAGTGGGACACGGGCGCGAAAACGCACGTATAAATGGGTCAGGAAGCGACGCAGGGACGCACCACCGTAAGGTCGACGAAAAAAACCACAGTCGTAGAGTAGGAAGCCGCTCACATTGAGTACGCAAAAATAGTGCGACATGCGTATTCGTTTTCGTTGACGGAAAGTTGTTTGTTTTCGCCAATTAAAAAACTTTCGCTTTTGTTGTAGGCGATTGGTCGGGATTTTCGGGCAGAACGGATCGGTAAACATCGGATCGGGCGTTAAGAAAGAGTTGACGTTCGAAGAAAATAAATGCAATAAATAACTGTGAATTTTTATGCAAGAAATTAAGTAATTTGCCATAATGTTTTGTCTTAAAAATAATTTGTATTTTCTTGAATTGGTTGCATAATAACATTTAAAAGTGCTCGTGTTCATGAAAAAGTTCTATCTTAAATAGCAATGGAAGTCAAAATGAATCAACTTTATAGTTTGTGACATCCTATATATTTTTATGTATTCGAAATTTATGTTTTTAATTTCAAATGCGTATGCATACTTATGACCTAATATTCCTTTTACTTTTAGAAATGTTAAACTAATTGGAAATATGTTTAATTCATAACAAATATTATTAAAACTTTAATGAGCATTAAAAATAATGTTTATAATACTTACAAGCAAGTGACCTACTTAATAACAGACAACCTGTATAATATTCGCACCAAATTGGTCTGTTAAAATTAAAGTTGGGTTTTGGTTGAGTTTTAGTATTTATAAACTATAAAATAAACAATAAAATCACTCAATAAAAATAGTTTGTTAATAAATTTGCTCCAAAGATTGTATTTTGTTTTTAATTAATGATCAAACTGAAGAAATACAATCTCTTATATGTCCTTAGCTGTTACATATTAGCACCTTAAAATGTACAACTTTGTTGAGAAAAAATATATGGACAATTTATTACCACTTGTATTTAAAAACACATATAACATTAACATGAAGTTGAAGAAAACAATAAAATGGAAGTATTGTTTCATAAGAAATAAACGTATTTGAAATTTAACAAATTAAGATCTTGTGTGAAAACGCTACTTGTAATGTGTTTCGTTTTGAAAAAACATAAGGCTGGACTACATTTGTTAATTGTAAAGGCAGTTGTGGATTGTATAGTTATCGCAAATCTTAATTGAACATAGAACACACATCATGGAAAGTGTTAGTGAAATAGAAGGCTGCTCTAGCAAAATATCTGCAAACCAAGGATGCAATTGAGGATGTCATCAAAAAATATTCTGAAACGACTTGCAAACGTAATGGTTTCTTTAATAGTTAATAAGATTTTTTCTTGTTCTTTGACTTTTCACTCTTGCAAATGAGCACTATTGAAGTTACGGAAATCTGATTTTCAACATTTTTTTAAAACCTACAATGCTTAAAAAAGTACAGGAAAAAAGTTTTTTTATGACGATATATATCTTTTATTTCTATTAAGTTTCATTTGATATTTTTTAGGTACAATAGCCTTCTATTTACGTTTAGTGTTAACACGTTCCATCCAAGTACATACTACATATGTTTGAAGTTCCATTATAAAAGCACAATAATGTTAACTTCAACCAGCATCCACTTCCGTAAACTATCTTTACTAATTCTTATTTTGTCTCTAGCGAAAAATGACCAGAACTTTTGTGTACGCAAAGCAGTCATCTTCACATATTTCCTGGCAGATCATAAAAATATATATATGTATGTAGGTAGGTCTCCCAATATAAGCCAAAAGTAGTATGCCTAGTAGCAGAACCTCAATTTCCCTCCCGCAGTATATAGTCAGAAATAAATACGCTATGAAACACTACGATATTAATAGGACTTTTGTAAAATACCTCATTTACCAGACTACATGACATCCTTATCGTAGTGGTAGCCTCTTGGAGGAATTTAATTTTTGAACTAGACGAAGCACCTGCCCTTGATAATATTCCATAAATACCGGAAAAACAAACATTTATAATAAAGAGCGTCGGTAACAATCTATAATTTGGGAAAAACACTGATAAATGTCATTATTTGCAACAAATAAGGGATCTACGTGCGTCATGTTTACGACTAAAATAAACAAGATCTAACGAGCCGTAACTTTTGAACGAATGGACTTGTAGTCACTGTAAAAAAATCCGCTGAGAGCCCAAAATTTATAGAAAAACCTTACATGAACCTCGCCTAATATAAAGTACTAAACAGAGTCGTATTCGTACTGCCAGCAGGACGAGGTGCTTTCTATAAAAGTGATTTTGAATCCGACGCGCCTCGAGACACGTCCACCGATCCGCACTGCCTCTCATCCGGGGACGCAGCGACGGGGCCGCTGTCCACGCGTCGCCGGAAAGTCTCCGGGGCCGTCCTCAACCCGAACGGCAGCCGAAGGGCGCGTTTACCTAGGGCGTCCCGGCGCGGCGGCCGAAGAAGGAGAAGAAGAGGTCGTCCTCCGCACGTCACGTGTTCACTCCCGGTCGGGCGGGCGTCGGGTCGGCGGCGCGTCGGGGCGCTGCGCCCATGCCGGCGCGCGCGATCGCGATCAGCACCGGCGGCCCGTCTTCGGCGGCGCGGACGAGAGCATCGACATCGCGCTCGCTGTGTGTTGTGTAATATCCCGTACTAGTGGCGCGGAGCGCTGCTGGATTCCTCGGCAGCGGCAGGTAAGCCGCCGGAGAGGAGGGAACCCGATGCCGGGCTGCCGCGTGAGGTCGACGACCCCGGCAGCGGTAGAGCCGTGCACCGATCGGCTCGCTCGACGCCCGAATCGAGGCGCTGCTGCAGCGGCGAGCGGCGGGACCCGCTCGGAGATGGTCCCCGGGTACGCAGAGGGCCGCTTAGACCTAGGATTCCCTGCGCCCTTGTCTTTCCTCCAAGGGATACCACCTCCACGCTCCTGTAGCTGTCCCACTTCGTAGATATATTGAAGAAATTGCATGGAAGCGGCGGGACCCGCTCGGAGATGATCCCCGGGTACGCAGAGGACCAAGTAGACCTAGTATTCCCCGCGCCCTTTGTCCTTCCTCCAAGGAATACCACCTCCACGCTCCTGTAGCTGTCCCACTTCGTAGATATATTGAAGAAATTGCATGGAAGCGGCGGGACCCGCTCGGAGATGATCCCCGGGTACGCAGAGGACCAAGTAGACCTAGGATTCCCCGCGCCCTTTGTCCTTCCTCCAAGGAATACCACCTCCACGCTCATGTAGCTGTCCCACTTCGTAGACATATTGAAGACACGACATGCAACGGGAAGCGGTGGGGCCCGCTTGGAGATGGTTCCCGGGTACGAGCATCAGCAGCAACGGACGTACGCAGGAGTCCGTTTAAACCTGAATTTCCATGCACCCTTTGTTCTTCCTGCGAGGAATACCACCTCCACGATAGCCAACTTCGTAGATATATTGAAGAAATGGCATGCAGCGGAAAGCGGTGACCGTAGGTGAAACGCCTACGTAAAGAGGACTCCGCGTAGACCTAGGGTTCCCTTGGAACCATTATTTTTCCTTCAAGGATTACCATCTCCTCACTCCTTGATATCCCACTGAGCGGATATATTGAGAAAGATGGAATGCAGCGGGGAGTGGTGGGGTCCGCTTGGAGAAGATCCCTAGGTACAGGCGTCAGGAGCAACGGACACTTACGTATTGTTAGTAAACAGAAGTCCGCGTAGACTTACGGGACACTTTGTTCTTCCTCCAAGGCATCCTGGAGCTCCTACAGCTGTCTTACAGCACGGACATACTGAAGAAGGCGACTGTATGGTAACCCTTTAAATCCCCAGATATGTTCCTCTCTTTGCACAGAACGGTTGAAGATATGCTTCGCTCCTCTAGCCGTCTAGCGCTAGCTCTGCATTTATTCTTCGCCAAGGTCGTCATTTGTGTTCCCCGAGTACACCTGACAGAAGGACTGGACACCTACATTTTATTGGTAAAGGAGTCCACGTAAAATTACGATTCCCTGGACCCATTATTCTTGTGTTGTGGATATATTGGTAGTGGTGGTAGGATATGCTGGTAGTCCCTTTAAATCCCCAGGTGAAAGTTATAGGATCCGCCATCATGGATTTTGTTATTCTAGGTCTCGATTCTTGATGAGTGAGATCCACTAATATATTTAGGGCATTCGACGCCGGTTTAAATGGAATATGACTCAATATTCCAGAATAAGCAGTTTATTAGATTTTTGACCTTCTCAGACGCCATATTGAATTAGCCTTTTTGAATTCTGCCATTCTGACTCTTGTTTCTCAATGTGCGACACGAAAATTATTCATTCAGGTCATTCCGAGAGTTTGTTCGATGTAGAAATACCATTTAGCCTCACTGGATCTCCATTATTTAGCCTCACTGCTTCAGAGGAATATTTGAAAATATGTTCCACAATTTCCCCCTCTGGTCATCCACGACTGACTCTGTATATTCTGCGTTAGATACTCACCTGTCTTCCACGGGTACGCATAAAGAAAGGACTGGAATCCATCATATTACTTACAGATAGAGGTCCAGGTAGACTTCAGATTCTGAATCCAGCGATCCATTATTCTTCCTCTAAATACCAACTCCACTGTCACACCTTCAACCATACCACCGCATGGAGGAAGACGACTCGATGGTAGTCCCTGTAGATCTCGCCAGAGATAGCCCGCCCTATGGTCGCCTAGATCATTATATATGTTCTCCAGATACTTGTATCAGGAAGACTGGACACTATAGACAGAGGTTCAGGTGTACTTAGGCTTTTCTTGGGCCCACAATATTTCCTCCATGAACTGCAATCTTGACCACCATACGTCTTCACTCCTTTATTAAACCACCTCCCACTGAAAGGTTATACAATGTACGGGTATTGAAGAAAGCGATTCGGTAGTAGTCCATTTTACTTCCCAAAATAAAAAGGAAGCCGTTGCATCGATGAGTCTTTCTTTTTTGCGACAATAGGAGGCATTATCCCTGGCGCATCCGGTAAAATCTAGAAAAGTTTGACAAAACTTATTCGGTAGTTTTACTGTCACTTTTCTATTAATAGTTTACCCGTTGAATCTCATTTTGATTGTTGTTCATGACCCTCCAGAAAATATATGTCATTTTTGATCCGGGGTGAACAATACAAAAGGAAATAGAACAATAATTTACTTTCAAGAATGTTTTTATTTAAGTACATACTTATATGTGCTTAGAATATATGATTTTCTGCTAGAAATCCCGTTTCAAGAGAAATTTCAGAACTCGAGCAACGGCAACTCGTTATCCAGAGAGAGAAAAAACATATAATTTGCCATCCTCATAAAATCCAGTTTCCATTATTTTCTGCCCCATTTCTGCTCCATCTCCGTTAGTTTTCCAACCGTTGATCGTCTGGAGATACGAGCGTTTTATCCAGGTAGGGGGGCTTGTTCGTCCAAAACGACTTTATCGTTTTGTGATGAAGGCAAAGGGCGTTTCGATCAATAGATATTTTATACGAGGTGTAATAGAAAATCGAACGACTACTAGATAAGCTGACACCATTTGTAATAAAAGAATATGGTGAAGCTCAAAAATGATGTATACTAAATTCGATATTCCCCAAGTATATCGAGCCAATATAGCAAGAAAAATGTTTACATAATATTTTACAAAAAATAAAGATGTGATACACGATATAATGGAAAATAAGGATACAGTGCTGTTAGATAAAAACGACAGAAGCTAGAACATTCACTTGTTTATATACAAGGTTTCCTATCTTTTTTTTTTTATTGGAAACAAATATTTTGCTATTTAGTATTATTTAGTCGTTCAAGCAGAATTCAGCGATGAAAGGTTTATTCTAGTTATATACAGAGAGTTTAGTTGATCATTATTCAGCTAATATTTCTTTAAATAGGGACATAGCGAAAAAAATGTGTATAAGAACAAAAGTTTCATTACTTGATCGAATTGGTGGTTTCAGAAAAACATTCGAATGTTGGGATATATTCTAAAAATCGACGATGGGTTTGTATGATGGGAGTTTTTCAGATATTTTTCAAAAATCGCAATTTTCTGAGTTATCTGGGACTGATTTCGTTGCTTTTTTTTCGTTTGATTTGTTATTAGAATTCGATTGTTTCCGAAAACGGTTGTCAGCAGCGGAAATCAAGTAAGGAAACTTGTTTTGTTGTATTTAAGCAAATGTCGCGTCGCCAAAAGATAAACTAAACGAAAAAAAAAAACCATTTGAAATCAGCCTGAAATAACGCAGAAATGATTTTTATGGTACCTAATATTAATTGTTATTTCACACCGGCGTTCCGTTTTTAACCCTTAGTAGTCACTGTGGGTCCAGGGGACCTAAGCCCTTTTTGACCTCGAATACTGCCCAGTCAAATAGAAAAAATGGGTTTTATGCGTTATGCGTTAGCGTCTCATTTTTTCTTTCAAAATCGCTCCTTCATCCTGCTAAATAAATATACATACTTTTTGAAACAGCCACAAAAACCATTGAATTTCCTTAAAAATATATAGTTTCAAGATTGTAAAACGATTTTTTTTAAGTTAAAAATTATAAAAGTTATTGCAATTTTTGTGAAATAAGTCATTTTTCAAGTTTTTTTTTTGTATAATTTTTTTTGCATTGTTAAAAATTTATTTTCATTTACAACCGACTTTCTTCCATTAAAATAGGTTCAAATTATACCCCGGAATTTTTTAAATTATTTAAAATGCATTATTAAATTATTTATAACAATTTAAAAACGTCTGGGTCCGATGGACCCAGTCTAACTATTACGTCTTTCTGGGAAAGTGTGACTACCAAGGGTTAAGATTTTACAATAGCTTTATCTAAGCAAAATGAAGATTTTGAAAAAAAAGCACAAGAACAAAAAGTCCATTTGGTAATTATGCGAAAAAAACATTTTCAAGCAGTTTCTAAGATTTTCTGATGGGGCACACGTTTTTTTTTATTTCTTTAAATTTCGTTTGAAGTTCTTTGCTGTTATAGCCTTCCACTTAGTGTAGTACCTAATCATCCCCTAAAATATAATGTAGGTCCCATGCTTCTTTACAAAAATACGAGAATTTCTAAACTACTCACAAAAATTAAGGGAGCAAAAAAAATCTGAATTGTGCCCTGATTTTTGATGGGCTGTATCTAAATGAAAAATGGTCGTCTCGTGAATTTGGAAAAGCGTTTTAAAGCTTCAAGACTCTAGCGCCAGATCCGCACCAGAAGTCGCTCAGATAGAGACTCTGATGGAAGAGGGGTACTGATATCATGAAGTCTGGGATATCATGGGGCGTCGATTACATCAGAATTACCCCAATTTAAGAAACTTAGCTGCATATTAGAGCGAGCGTTACGTGACATTGATGATTAGAAACTGCATTTTTCCATTTTTATGATTAGAGACAAGATTACACAATGTTTAAGAATAAAAATCCTTCCTTTAACTATTTTCAAAACTGAATAATTGGCCCGGAAAAACCGCTCGATAGATCGATCTGCAGATTTACAGGGCTATTAGGCGTACACTGACGTGTAAGAATTCCTAAGAGTCTTAGCCTCCCCATCGATATTTGCTAAGATGCAGTCGATTTCCCAAAACAAGGGGAAAAAGTAACTTTTTTCAAGGATATTGAGGGTGGGAGTTTTTTTTTTTTAAGTTTTATAGGGTGTTTATTATTTGAACTGTAATTTCCTTACGAATTTTTGAGATATGATGGTTGAAGAAAAATGGGCCTTTTTCGTTCAATTTCGGATATCTCCGCGACAAATGGACGAGGCGAACAATTAAAAAAAAAAGAAATTTAAGCTGAAAAATCTCCGTTTGTTCGCGCTATTTCTTCCGATTGCGTTAAAACCGTGGCTTATAAAAAAATGTTGGCCTCCAGATCCGAAAACTAGTGTCTTGAAGCTTCAAAACGCTTTAATTAAATTCGCGATACGACCTTCACTTCAATTAGATACAGCCCGTCAAAAATAGGGGAACAACTTAGATTTTTTTTGGTCGTTTAATTTTTGTGAGTAGTGTAATTCCACTAGCCGCCACTGCTTTTGCAGTGTAAAACGAGTTGGTCAATACATTAAAGCAACCAGTCGAAGTGTTTGCGCTTTACTGCTATATCTGTTGGCCGGCCCGACTACAGCCTCACCGCTTTGCCTACGGCGATGGCGTCGAAACCACGGCGAAACACGCACACCACCACCTGGGCTGCGCGTACACGTGACGCCGGGTTACGTGAAACGGAACCGGTTCCATCGGTAAAAGTTCATTCACACCCGCGAGGGGGCACCTCCCCGGGCCCTCCGCAACGTCGTAAACACCACGACACCACGGACGCGGCGAGTAATTACCCGCCGATTCGTAGTTACGGCATCAATCGGAGCCCTGTCAGGCCTGCCTCCGATTAGTCGAGTTGCAAATTTTAATTCACTTCCACTAGTCCAGAAGGCAGATACTCCTATGGCTTTGTGAAGTTGGTACCCCGAAAAGCGAATTTTTTAACGAAATTCGCATGGTTCGTTTGCCCAAGATGAGCCCAGGATAATAATCAAAAGTTATAACAAAATTTTTTTTTAGGTTGAGAACCACTGAAAATTATTATTTCATTAGATTGCCCAAGATTAGCCCAGGATAGCCCAAAAGTTTTTTTCGTTAACCCACCCATGGTTGAAAAATATAACAAAAAAAAATTGTTTTGAAAAAATTTCGAAAAAAGGAATTACCTACATGAGGAGTAATTGAATGGACATTGTTAAAACATCCAGTCACAATTTTTTTTTTGCTCTATCTTGAACCAATGACTAACGAAAAAAAAACTTGGGCTATCCTTGACTAGACTTGGGTAATCGAATGGCAGTGTTGAAACATCAAATTTCACCTATATTTTTTTCGAAATATAGGGAAATATAGAAAAATTTTTTGCTCTATCTTTTGAACTAAGAGTGGGCTAACGAAAAAAAAAAACTTGGGCTATCCTGGGCTAAACTTGGGCAATCGAATGGCAGTGTTGAAACATCAAATTTCACCTAATTTCTTTTTTTTTCGAAATATTTTTGGCGTTATCTTTTGAACCAAGGGTGGGCTAACGAAAAAAAAAAAACTTAGGCCACCCTGACAGTATCAAAACATCGAAATCTACCAAATTTTTTTTCCTAAATTTTTTTTCGACAAAATTTTTTTTTGCTGTATTTTTTGAACCAAGGGTGGACTAACGAAAAAAACTTTTGGGCTATCTTGGGCTAACCTTGGGCAATCGAATGACAGTGTTAAAACATCGAATTAAAAAAAAATTCAGTGGTTCTCAACCTAAATTTTTTTTTTGTTATAACTTGATTGAAAGGTGGGCTAACGAAATAAAATGCTGGGCTATCCTGGGCTCATCTTGGGCAAACGAACCATGCGAATTTCGTTAAAAAAATTCGCTTTTCGGGGTGCCAACTTCACAGAGCCGACTTCTATGTGTTCTTGAAACATATAGGGCTAGTTTTGACGGTCCCCTATGTATTTTTTTGCGTAGCACAATTCGCGGGGTCCGTCCGCATCCGTAGAGCTAAACCGTCCGCTGATTTTTTAAATTAACAATTTGTGAAAAATTAACGTCGGCATATTTTATATAGCATATCCATTTAAAAAGTTGTAGCCTATTGAATTTCCAAAATTTTAAGTCCAACCCGAAGCCTCTTCTCTTGTTACCTTGCAAATGACTGCTGAAGTTAAAAAAGTGCTTTTTTTCACTATTTTTTTACTTCGAAAGTAGGGCGACTATGATCATGAAATTTTTTGGAGGGACTGCTGTTAGTAGTATGAAGTTACAAAAAAAGCTCGATCCGTTAATAACTTTTCGAGTAGACGAGTAACGATCGAATTTTTTTGCAAGCCTTAATTAACAATGACGCCATTTCTTTGTTTATTGTACGATATTGAGCGGGTTGGGCTAGAAAAATCATAAATCTCTTCAAGTTTGCGAGACTTTTTCAGATTTTGAAAAATATTAATTTGGGCCAGTTTTATAACGTTTTCTACGCGACTACCTTTTTTTGACGCGCCGTATATATTGTTTTAGCGTTGCCGCTTCGAAATTCTCGGAATTGTGACTATAATATCTTGACGCCCATTTTTTTTAAATATGTGTCTTGAAGCGTACTTTCAAGATATTATAGTGAATTTCGAAGCGGCAACGCTAAAACAAAACGTCGCATCAAAAAAAGGTAGTCAAAAGGTAGTCAAAATATATCAAATCCCAATATATTTTTTTTCTCGAAAACTAAATTTTTGGAAACATTTCTCAAGAACAAAAATGTCTTAGAATTTTTTTGGAAAATAATCTAGTTTTCATGATTCTTTAAGACGATTTTTTATTGTTCCAAAAATCACAAAATCGAAATTTCCAAAAATATCATTTAAAAAATCTGAAAAATTTTAGTATTTTTCGATCGGTTCTAAGACATTTTTATTCTTAAAACATTTTTACAAAAGTCGTAATTTTTGAGAAAAAAAAATATGAATTTTATACAGGAATAGTTGTGTCGGCCGCCATTTTATTTTACCAAAAGTTTTTAAAAATTAACTAAAGACGTTTGTTAGTTTAGGTCTTGAATACGCGATTTTTTCTAGAATAGAATCCGGGGATTACCTGTTTCATAAAGAAATTCAGGTCAGGTCGAATTTTTTTTTGTTGCCGAATAAATCGTAATATTGTCCAAAAATTTGTTTTAACTTTTTTAAAATCAAATTTTGAAAAATCCTAAGGCCATATTCTGAAAAAGCATGAAATTTTATGTGGAAATTTTACTTGGATTAAAAAGGAAATAGATTTCGAAATAGTTTATTTTTCCTTGCGGGCCGCAGGGCCGCCGGGTTGCCGATCTAGTGGCTACTGGAACTAAATTGGCATCTTCAGGAGAAGATTAAAACTAAATTCTAACCTACACATTTTCTCTATTTATACTTAATCTGCCGTCACGGTTCACTGAACCGTAACATCTGTCGTTGTTTATCAGAGCAAACAGTGGACTGGTGGGTATCGGACCATTGTCCTTATTCATACTACTGTTACACTTAATGATTTCTAAACTTTCAAAAGCATCCAACTGTTTGTTACATTTCTAATTGATTTTAAATTATTTATTATGTCTATCCTATGGTTCTTGTCAAAAGCATGTTGGACCACACAATATTTTTTCCGTTCTGCCATATTTCAAATGAGCCATGTGTTCTTTAAATCTAGTCAAAACAGATATTTTTTGTTTGCCCAGTATACTTTTGTTCACAATCATTACAACATATTTGGTATATTCCTGACTTTTCGTTATTGTCGATTTTGTCTTTGGGGTTGCCCAAAAGCGTCTGTAGTTTATTTTTAGAATTACAAACCAAGACGAACTATAAACGAATTTATATTTAGAATTATAAACGACAATAACGAAAAATCAGGAATATTCGAAATAAGTTGTAAAGATTGTGATCAAAAGTATATTGGGAAACAAAAAGGTCTATTTTGACTAGATTTAAGAACACATGGCTCATTTAAAATATAGCAGAACAGAAAATTTGTATGTGGCCCAACGTGTTTTTGACAAGAACCATAGGATAGACATACATAATTTAAAATTAATTAGAAATATATCAAACAGTAGACAGTTGGACGCTTTTGAAAGTTTAGAAATCATTAAATGTAACAGTAGTATGAATAATGACCAATACCCAACAGTCCACTGTTTGATCTGATAAACAAAGACATATGTTACGGTTCAGTGAACCGTGGCAACAAATTAAGTATAAATAGTGCACGTGTGTAAATAAGAATGTAGTTTTAAGCTTCTCCTGAAGATGCCAACGTAGCTGCCTTCTGCGAAACAAAAGCTTAACGGACTTGCACATACACGACGTGGTCTCAGCAAAAGTGAGCCTTTAGATGCATTAGAAGAACTATTAGGGGCATAAGTAAAAGTACTCGTAGTTGAAAAAAATGGTGTATTTTTGTCTTTTGATTATTTTCAAACGTTTCATTGAATTTCTAAAGGTTTTTTACTGTCTCAGCAACAAATGTTGACTCGTCTTACTTTTTTTCACTGTAGAAATCTTATCTTGAACAAGACCATCATCCTGGTCATACCTTCAACGTAGATAAGTCGAATTTGAATTTTTTTTACATTCAGCTGAGATAAAAATGCCTCTCGAGCCTTAATCGTCACAGCGTATGCATACATCCTTTTCGAATGTGTTCCCATCGACCACGAACTACACAAAAATAAAGATTATTGCCGAGAATTCGGCATATGCGTTCTCCCTTAACGACCGTTTCGCCTCGAAATTACGGCGATATGAATATTTCGAGAACGCAGAGCGATTCCTGCTGCCCATTACGTTGAACGGCCGCTCCTCTGCGACGTTGCCACGTCGACGGATTTTTCAGGAGATCTGCTACTGTGTCGGTATTACATAAACACGTAGAATCGTTTATAGAGGTATAGAGACTTCTCTAGAGATTAGAGAAACACTCGCATTGTCTTTAATTTTAGGAGGTACTTATTAAAAGATGTACACATTACCATTGATCTGATAAACAAAGACATATGTTACGGTTCAGTGAACCGTGGCAACAAATTAAGTATAAATAGTGCACGTGTGTAAATAAGAATGTAGTTTTAAGCTTCTCCTGAAGATGCCAACGTAGCTGCCTTCTGCGAAACAAAAGCTTAACGGACTTGCACATACACGACGTGGTCTCAGCAAAAGTGAGCCTTTAGATGCATTAGAAGAACTATTAGGGGCATAAGTAAAAGTACTCGTAGTTGAAAAAATGGTGTATTTTTGTCTTTTGATTATTTTCAAACGTTTCATTGAATTTCTAAAGGTTTTTTACTGTCTCAGCAACAAATGTTGACTCGTCTTACTTTTTTTCACTGTAGAAATCTTATCTTGAACAAGACCATCATCCTGGTCATACCTTCAACGTAGATAAGTCGAATTTGAATTTTTTTACATTCAGCTGAGATAAAAATGCCTCTCGAGCCTTAATCGTCACAGCGTATGCATACATCCTTTTCGAATGTGTTCCCATCGACCACGAACTACACAAAAATAAAGATTATTGCCGAGAATTCGGCATATGCGTTCTCCCTTAACGACCGTTTCGCCTCGAAATTACGGCGATATGAATATTTCGAGAACGCAGAGCGATTCCTGCTGCCCATTACGTTGAACGGCCGCTCCTCTGCGACGTTGCCACGTCGACGGATTTTTCAGGAGATCTGCTACTGTGTCGGTATTACATAAACACGTAGAATCGTTTATAGAGGTATAGAGACTTCTCTAGAGATTAGAGAAACACTCGCATTGTCTTTAATTTTAGGAGGTACTTATTAAAAGATGTACACATTACCAAACTGAAACCAAGTAATTTAATAATAACTTATAACCACGACATACGTTTGATGTAGCTCGAAAGGCACGAATACAGATCACCTCACCGAATAGGCATATAGCGACATAACCAATAGACATTGCGAACTTTTCGAGAAGAATTCATGAACCACCGAATATTGTCCAGTGACACATTAACAATATTATGAATGATACTTACAGGCAGGCTGACTCCTGATTTGATAAGATATAGTAAATAAATTTGAGGAAGGACTACATCAGTCAATAAGTTGGTTGATATATAAATGGCGTCACTATTTACAAGTCCATATGATTTTTACATATTACCAACTTTCATGACATTTCGACCATTAGTTTTCGACAAGTTTTGTGTGTTGATAAAGCATTGCTTTTAATGGTAAATAATACCGTTCAAGCAAAGCAACGGCTTGACAAGTGGTATTCGGACTCTGCTCCATCGACATAAATGGTAGAGAAGTGGTTTACTGATTTTAAATGCGGCCGTACAAACACCGATGATGCTTAATGCTCTGGTCGCCCAAATTCGGCAGTTGTTCCAGGAAACATAAAAAAGTGCACAAAATCGTTTTGGAAGACCGTAAAGTAAAGTTGCGTGAGATAGCTGACACTTTAAAGATATCAGAAGGTAGTGTATTCACTATTTTGCATGAACATTTGTCCATGAGACATTTATTTAGACGAAATCAAAATGTTTTTTCATGCGATATGTGACAATGGATAAAACATGGATCCATCCAAAGCGACCAAAATAAAACAAAATCGTCTAGGAAGGCGTTTTTGGGAATCGCATGGTATAATATTTATCGACTACCTTGAAAAGGGAAAAAGAACCAATAGTAAACATGACATAGCATTATTAGTGCGTTTGAAGGACGAAATAGCAAACAGACGGCCCCAAATGAAGAAGAAAAACGTCACCAAGACAATGGTCTGTATTCGTGACAATTCACCAAGACCGTGTCACAAGTTGATCGCAACAATGGCAAAATTACACAATTACACGAATTGCACTTCGAATTGCTTCCGCATCCACCGTATTCTCCAGATTTAGCCCCCAGCGAGTTTTACTTTGTCGTAAATCTAAAAAAAAATGCTCGCCGGATAAAGATATACTCCAATGAAGAGGTGATCGCCGAATCTGAGGCCTATTTTGAAGGGTTGAAAAAATCGTTCTATAGGAAAGGCATCGAAATGTTAGAGAAGCGTTGGAATGGATGTATCACTCTTAATGACAAAAGTCGAATTTTGCTTAACAGTTGTTGTTTTATTAGTCATCCTACGAACTTATTGGTGATGATTGAATTTTATATTACATCTGTGCTTCTCTAGCGTCTATGGAAACTGCTGCTGAGTGACTTCGCATGAGAATAAGAACCGAGTGATCTTTAGGAACCCACACCTACTTGAGGTGCCGATACTATACCTACTAAGCGCCACATGAAAATACAAAAATTATATTGTGGCGAGCGCGTGGCCAGTCCGCCGCTGCCTCGATACCAGCTGACCGAAGCAACCGATGGCCTAAACAAACGTAAACAAGGGCGCCTCGAAGCATTGCGAGAACTTCGATAATAAATCGTGGTTCATCTAGCCTGTTCTCGAAACTATCCACGACAAATACAAGTAGCCTCATTAACGGCGGGAAGAACAGTGTATCTTAAGGTGCGTATTGATTTGCAACAGAATGCTCCGAACGAACCAAACGCGCCGCGCGCGCTGTAACAAACATTTGCGCGGACAATTCGGGCTGTTTGGAGTGTTTGCGGTGTTCGCTGCGTTCCCACCAGTAATCAGTGTTGTTTGTGTGTTCGTCGACATGGATGCTGATGATGTGATTGTAGCCGCTGGTACTTTTTTAATTATAGATGCGTTAACGAGCGTTGAAAAGAAGAGTAAAGAACAAAACATGTGGGCAAGATGGCTTTTTTTGCGACGTAAAAATATGGCCTTACTCAGTGACCTGGATTATATGCATTTGAAAAATTTTACGAGGAGGGCTGCAGAAGACTTTGAGAATCTAATATGTCTAGTAGGTCCTAGATAGCCAAGACTTTCCATTTTTTTGACATCATTTGGGGCGCATCCCATATTTTTGGCAATTACCGCCCACGCATCATGCTTTATAATTTTATTAAAATACAAGCCGTTTGTAGGATCCCATAATACAGGTTGCCTTTCAAACTGATCAATCAGCTCAAGTCATTTTTCCCTGCTCAAGTCCATTTTCTTCGATAAATTACTTGTCCGCCAAGAACGGAAGGCGACAAACACAGCAAACGCAGCGAACACAGCAAACGCACCAAACGTCCGTATCCACTGTGCACCAGCGAACGAATAATTCCCTTTGCGCAAATTGCGTTTACCGACAAACCTCGGAAAATGTTCGGCGCATTCTGTTCTGTTTGGCGCAACGTACTGACTAGACAAATTTGTTACAGCGCGCGCGGCGCGTTTGGTTCGTTCGGAGCATTCTGTTGCAAATGAATACGCACCTTTAGAAATAAATTACGCGCGGATGGCGTCTTCGTATAGTCGAATATAAATTGTACAGACATAAATTAGTGTTAGTAATTAAGTGTTTAATCCGTATTTGTATTTAGTTACGTAAATAGTGTTAGTTGAAAGTGCGAGTTTGAATTTTTCACACCTAACGAACCCGTAGTGAACAAAACGTTACAATATAAATTGCAACGACGATATTTCAACATTATATATTTTTAACTTCCTATCTACTTTACTGAGGGAAGGGTTCTCAAAAGGTTATCCCCTCTCTCACTGTATTTTGTAAGTCTTTTTTTGATCTCTTGTACGATCTCTCGACGTCTGGCAACGCCGCCCTTCCTCAGCCTCCGGGGAGCCGAGCGATCCGACATCTTACAAAAAAAATAATTACATCAGATAGCCAAGCAGTGCCATTGGCCTTGTTCGAGCGGCAACAGGAACGCCGAAATTTTTATGTACGCATATATATATATATATATATATATATATATGCGAAGGAATTTGTATTTTCCACCGCCTGTTACGCGGGCATACGGTAATTTCCATGCTGGGCCTAATGAGGGACTAATGGGGCTCGTTGGTAGGGCTTGCAGTTACGCGACTGCGTGTATATCAAGTTATTGTTTTCTGGAAAATGCTATTGTTATTAAAGCTTTCCGTTTCCTCAATAGGTGTCAACCCTAAGAAACTGCAGGCCGGTTTCGTCATTGCTGGGGCTCGTCAGTGCGGTGCACTCCAACCTTAATATCTATGCGACAGTTACCACTGAGAAAGATAGTTGAAACATACAATCAGCAGCAAAAATATTCACACACCAAGTGGGTGTGTGAATATTTTATTTAGTGTGTTAATATTTTTGAAGGTTGCTTAAATTCTGATGATTTTTGTACTACAGTATTGATTTTTTTTGTTTCCGATATGAATAGAGCTTATGAAATTCTGCGTCTAATGAGCCCAAGTTAATGAATATTAAAGAAAAATCTTCAGAGTATCTATCGACTAACTGAGCCATTTTGGCATGACATGAAAAATTTCTAAATTTGAACCAAAATGACAGAAGGACGACTTGATGTAAAATTTTTAACTTGATAAACTTGTGGGATTATCGGTCAGTTATAAAAAAAAAAAAAAAAACTTTTGTTTTTATAAACTGACCGATAATCCCACAGGTTTATCAAGTTAATTGATCAACGGTCAAGAAATTCCAAATCTAGTAAAATTTTTATATTCCTCTTGCACCCATGCGGTGTTGAAAAAAGCCATTCAGTTTTGTATGATAACTTTTTTGTGAGTTAATTTTTTAAAAATTTATATATTATAAATTATATAATGATAAATAAAATAACAATACAAAAATATGCACGATATATCGCAGACTTTTTTATCTGCCAAATAATTTATTTTTTGAATGCCAAAAACAGTGACGTCGTTTTTTCGTCAAGAATATCCTCTCAAAGAATTATTACCTTTAATTAAAATCATCAGATGTACCTGTTGAAAAAGACTTCTTCTGTCCTGCATATTGACAGTAAGGCCGTTCAAATTGGAGATTTTTTTTTAATAATTATTAATGCAAATTGGAAATAAATAAAAAAAAGTACAGTGCTGTTCTTGTTCTTAACCAGTTTCGGCCGAAAACGCCACTCCCGGTACATCGCTCTTCAGCGCCTCATAACTAATACTATTTGCGACAGAAAAATTTGACAGGGACATATTTTTTGAAGTTTAAGACGTGCCCTTTCCGATGGTGTCCATGAAATTCCTCCAAAAAATTATTAATTATAAAAATAAGCAGTTTTTTTTTAAAACACGATTTCTTTGCACATTTATTTAAATTAAATTTTCAAGGGGTTTCCGGTCTGCGATGGACCTGGAACCTCACTAACCGGTGGAATAAATGTTTGAACTTTAAGTATACGTAGTTTAAAGATCGATTTTTTCCCTTATGCGTTCAAAATGGCGCCTGAACTACATAATTTTTTGCGTAAAATTTTCAAATTTTTTATTGGAAAATGATGCACTTTTACAAAAAATTGTCAAAAATAAAAAGTTCTTAAAATCACTCAAAGAATGCACTGAAATTTTTTATTTCAAAATTTTTTGAGCAACTTTTTGGATTTTGCAAATAGTCAATTTTTTCAAAATTTAAAAAATTGCTTAAAAAATTCCAGTGCATTCTTTGAGTGATTTTAAGAACTTTTTATTCTTGACAATTTTTTGTAAAAGTGCATCATTTTCTAATAAAAAATTCTTGAATTTTTATGCAAAAATTTTGCAGTTCAGGCGCCATTTTGAACGCATAAGGCAAAAAATCGATCTTTAAACCACGTATACGTTTAAGTTTAAAGTTCAAACATTGATTCCACCGGTTAGTGAGGTTCCAGGTCCATTGCATACCGGAAACCCCTAAAAATTTGATTAAAAAAAATGTGCAAAAAAATCGTGTTTTTTTTTAAACTGCTTTTTTTTCATAATCAATAATTTTTTGGAGGAATTTCATGCACATCGTCAGAAAGGGCACGTCTTAAACTTCAAAAATATGTCCCTGTCAAATTTTTCTGTCGCAAATAGTATAAGTTATGAGGCGCTGAAGAGCGATGTACCGGGAGTGGCGTTTTCGGCCGAAACGGGTTTGCGCCACACTGTATACCTTGTTCAGGATTATTTCTTATTTACAGACCATAAAGAATCTTAAACAGTTATCTATATCGACAGGGAATACTGGAATCCGATGTACGTATGTAAGTGCAAATACTTAGAATCGAAGGTACCAACAACACATGCAAATCTCCGACGCTACTAGTCTGAAAATAAAAGTACCACTGTGACAGCTCAGGTTCACTGTCAGCGGGCCGTACTCTCGCCACAAGGTCATGCTGAAATCCTACGTTCGAATGTATAAATAATGGGTCTGTATGTATGTACCTATATCTTGAGTATTCACGACCAACGAATCCACGTGGCCTATGATGATGACTACCTAAGTAAATCGACGAATAAAGAATATCGAAATACAAGTAGGGATGCAAAATTTTCTGTAGAAAGAAAGTCATTAGTTACATAAAGAATTTTTCGCAAAAACTCATTTAAAGTTAATTCTTCGAAACTAAAGAAAAAAATATAATCAAAGTACCCGTGATGTTAAGATATTTTTTAAGCGCCATATACATTTTATACGCGTGTATTTCTTGACCCTGCATACGTACGCCACTGACCGGTCCTGCTAAGGCACCGGGACTCGCGTATGCGCGGTGTACGCCGGACCCGTGCGGAAGCACTGGATGATAGTTAAATGCAGAGTACCATTTGTGAGAGCAAACTTTTCGAACCCTAGTCATAACAGACGTAATTTTTGATTTTCAGTATTTGTGTTGAATAATTTCTTATTTCTTTTGTGTTTTTACGTTTTATAAATAAATAATGGATTGGTATGGAGAATGCAGAGATCCCAAGACCAAATGTGTGTACTGTTTAATGAATTGTTCCCCAACAGATCTACAATAAAACCAGTCAACTGCAAGCTGACTGGTAAATAAATACAAGTAACTGGTAGCGTTAAGGATTCCACTAAATTAGGTAGACCTAGAACTGCAATCTGAGGAGATAAAATATTGGATATCCTAGCTCTCAGTGCGCGAAAATCCAATACAATCTTCCAAAGTCTTTGCAAGTACTTTTAACGTCTCTCAACAGTCATTTAAAAATATATTTAAGCGAGAAAAATTAACTCCATACAAATCCCCAAAAAGTTCATGTTTGGGCAGGCATTGTTGAAGGACTTATTGTTGGACGTTCATAGATGGAAATTTAAACTCTAAAAATTGAAAAGAAATCACATTATTCCGTCTTGTAGACTGTTGTTTCCAGGTGAAAACAATGTTAATAATCAACAACTATGGTTCCAAGAGGATAGGACACCACCACATTTTACGACAAATATCAGAGAGTATTTCAAAGCACAGTTTCTAGGCAGCTCGATAGATAGAAGAGGTAATTGAATGGCCAGCGCGCTCCCCGGATCTAAATCACTTATATGTTTTTCTGTGGCGGTATTTAAAATGTAAATTTTATGTCAATCGACCGAATAACATTGAGGACTTGAAACAGAAAATTTCAAATGAAATCCAGGCTATTGCTGAAGACTTCCTAGTATATGTTATTGAAGAATTTCGGGATTATATTCTTTTATTAAAATTAATTTTAAACGTGTTTTCTTTACGAAAATTTCTCTATGTAACCATATCAGTTTTTTAATGTACAGTAAGTTGGTCATCAAACGCGAAAAGACAAAATTATTTTATGTTGCCAGAAATATAGCAGACACTGGTGAAAAACTTTTATTCAAGACTTTTTTCATATAGAGGTTATTAAAAAGTTACAGGCATTATGCTCGACGTTTTTGCCACGCTGTACCCGCCAATTATAAAATACGGAACTTATCAGTGCCATCTTGCGCAACAAAAAATATAAAGTATGAATAAACATAAACTCGTGAACATTTATTATTTATTATAAATAATAAACAGCATGCATTACGGTATACAATACAGTAGATTGTTTTCAATTTAGAAAAGTTTAAACTGAACACTCTTCCAATAATACGCATTCACTGTTATGAATAACATAATAACAAGACAATTTAAACAGTACATAAGTATATAATTTTTTTTGTACGACCATTTTATAATTTTCAAATTATATGTATTGTTTCATAATAAGGTTCATTAGAATACAAATTTTCATTATGATAGAGATTTCACAGTCAATCAAATTCCATGTTTTTTCAATCAAGTAGCCTTTTGCGAAAGTGCGAAAATTGGTGATTTGACTTTGATAGTTGTTGTTTACGAAAGTTCGCTTCTTTATAGCAACTTTTAAGAATATTTAAATCAAAAACCATGTCCGATTACAACATAAGTGATGGTGAAGAATTATCTTCCAGTCCTCCAGATATTCGAGAAAAGGCGACAAATGCAATCGAGAATATATTACCAGAGAAATTAAAAGAAAAACCTATGAAAAATGATATGGACAGTTTATGGACTGGAGAAACACAAATAATGTTACCACGTTTTCTGAGAATGTTTTAATTGCTTATTTTCAAGAACTCGCTAAAAAAATTAAATCATCAACATTATGGACACATCATTCTATTATAAAAACATTATTAAACATTAAACATAGCTTTGATATTCTTATCTAAATATAAGAAGTTACATACATTTTTAAAGCGTAAATCGGAAGGATACACATACATATATAGGAAATAAATCCAAAACGTTTTCTCCAGAAGAAATCAGAACTTTTATAGACGAAGCACCAGATAATCAGTTCCTTTAATATTATGTTAATATATTCCATTTTTGTATAAATAAATACAAAATTTTAAGTGTGTTGTTTATTTATAAATGGTCGTAGAAAAAATAGCGTATGCAACGATCATGTAATTATGGCGGAAAGACTCTGGCTTTGCCCAACCCTCCGATCTTGATAAGGGATATATCATTTGAAAGCGTTTTTAATTTGATGTCGATTGGCACTAGTCCCAAAGTGCGGAAGTAAAGGTTTAAAAAGTTATGGCCCCCTAAATATTCGAAAAGTTCTCACTCCAAAATACAAAATAAACAATAAAAAGTCAATGCAAAATAATCTGCGAACTTTTTAATAAAAAAAAATTATGCAATTGATCAAAAACCCCGAATTTCTTTGTTTTGATCGTGAATTACGTGATTAAGTGTAACGTTACGTTACGCTTAAGTGTTACGTTACGATTAAGTGTTACGTAATTAAATAGTTTTTTGAGTCAATTTTGTTCAAATTTCAACAACGATGGACGACGATTATTTTTCGGTGAATTTTTAATTGTGATTAATTGTGTTTAATCGTGTTTAATTGTGATTAATTTAATTTAATTCATTTGTAATGCATTAGATTATCGAGCACATACATACGCCGACCAATGGCCATCCAGTCGTTCTCTGGAAACATTTAAATTCATTTTTCTCTTTAATTTTTATTTGTTTTCAATTATTTTAGGTTAGGTTAGGTTAGGTTAGGTTAGGTCGAGTGGTTTCATAGCTTATAGATTATAATTTATTATTTAGGTAAACACAGCAAAAAAAATGAACGTCTTTTTTATAATGGGAGCATATGGCATTTTTCAACTTTGAAGGGCTTTGAACGTTTCCGCACTTTGGGACTAGTGCCATTCGATAGCATTTTGAAAACCCTTTTGAATGATATATATCTTATCAGAATCGGAGGGTTGGGCAATGTGAAAGTTTTACCATTATGGCTATTAATACACGAGCAGAAAGTAACGACACGAGCCTTGGCGAGTATCGTTACGATTTCGATATGCTATTAAGAGCCTCAACCCTGAAAAATTTAAAATTTTCAGTCGCATCATATTTCTCGCGTGTTCGTTTGCAGCCCCCCATTCTTTTAACGCAAGCTGCCACCGATTTTAAGTGAGGTGTTCTTTAAGCCTTGTTAAAATTGATCTCCTTGTTTGCCTAACATACTTCTACTCCCAGCCTTATTTAATATTGTGAGCATTGGCATCTGCCTTATGGCGAAGCGGATTTCAAGCGTCCGATACCTCCCTTACAGCGCAGAGGAGAAATTAACATCTTTATTACGCGAGTAAGGTAATGGGAGAGCGTTTTAACGACGAATTTTACATTTATGGGGCATAAAACGTACGCAAAACATTCCGTGAATATTCCGTTTTTTACGTACCACGGACATTGTACAGGAGATCGCGAAGACAGAGTTGTTTTAACCGACGGACTTAATGGGCGTTTGGTGTGTCCCCGAGGAATTGATTTTTTTATTGTCACTGAAGTATTAACGTGTCTATGTTTATTTATGTATTCTCCATAGCAGTTATGTCTAAGCTTCGGTTATGATACTAAAGAAGTCGCATTTGGGTTTTTTCGGAACATTATTCCTTTCGTTAAAAGTTTTTCTATGCTTGGGTTTTATTTACTGTTTTGTTATTTAAATCTTATATACACATAGTATTTACGTACAGGGTGAGTGAGAATTCCCACCCCATTTTCTCCGTTATTTTTAGAGTTATGAAAAAAAAACACACAGGGGTAACCTATTTTTTCTGAAATTTGTAAATATGCTGTCAAAACAACAATTAAAACAGAAATGTAGCAGCTGTTTATTTAACATTATTTTTTTAATGGAACACCCTATATTTTTCTGATTACAACAATATAGCATATGTATGGTTCCGAACGTGTGTTGTAACGCAGGGACGGACTCGTAATCCGTCTTGTTATTGAGGGAAGATGACATATGAGAAATAAAAAAAAAAACAGGAGTAAAAATGTGTTAGTAATGTATGTATACATACCTATTGCTTGAGCGTGCGTTGCCAAGATTAGTAGTCTTTCTGCATTTATTCTCGTTAATAATGATCGTTCCACATCTACTGAAGTTGAAGATGCAAATTCAAAATAGTTCACATGGACAACGGACGACACAACTCGCACATTATTTTCACGAATTTCGCACAGTTGTTTGTATTACTAACAGTTTTTTGTTGTCACTAACATCAGTACATTATTATTTTTTATATCTACAGAGGACAATATACGTATTACCGCAAAAACTGTTGTTTCGTCCACTGTCAGCCACAGAAATGTATTACGTACATATATGTATTCTTTGCTATTTCCCATGACACGTTGATATATCTTCTGTAAATATGTTTTACGCAATATATGGCACGTAGGCAATGAAAAATCGGAAACATATTTGGCAAAAAACGTCTAAAGTAAATATTGTCGACCACGTTCCACGCAAGGCAACATGCGCGAAACATTATGCACAAATCAAATTAAAATTCCTCTTTTCTAACCGTACCAGGTATATTTTTGATAGATATTCGAATCTAACGTCTATGTCTTTACATAGACATGTACATCATCATCATATACTCAACGAGTGACTAACTCGCACAGTGGGGCCAACTCCCAAAAACCTGGCCAAAACCCCCAAAAAAAGTTTATAGTTTTGAATTTTTTATTGTTGAGTTGACAACAGGGGACCCTTGTAGTTTATGTATTCTCCGGTAAAGTATCCGAAAACTCGCCTTCTCTGAAGTCATACGCATTGTGTAGTCGTAAAGAAAATAAACCCAAGTGTTTCAATAGTTGAGAAATCTTAAAAATACGGCAAATTTAAATAAAACCAAATGGATTCTACTTCTAAAAGTGAGTAGAAAATAATGAAATATTGTGCAATCTATATTATTAAATCGGAAAATTATGAGAGAATTAATCATTAAATGAAACTTTTACACGATGGAGCAGACAAAAAGCTCACTTATTTGTTGGTTAAGTCCGTGGCACCGCGCGACACCGCCATAAAACTTATTAGGAATTGTATATCAGACTATAACTTATTATATAGAATAAATTTCAGCTGCACCTAGCTGCCCCTCTGCGTTTTTTGAATTTTTTTGGAAAGGTCTCCTGTATAGTGTGGGTTGTACTATGCGATAAATGTTGAAAAACTTGGTCATATGTAAATCGCTATAGTACATTGGGCCTGAATATAATAGAAAATATTCAAAGACGCAAAATATTAAAATTTTTCCATTTCAAAATTTTTAAATTTTTCGCATTTTTCCAGATTTCTAATTTTGTTTTTTCAAAAATGTTTTTTCAAGATTTACTCGTCTGATATTAATAATTATTATTATTCACAGATGGCAATTATTTTTTGTAGATATTAGTACTTCACACGATATTTCCATCACAAGAAAATAAGTATTTAACTTAATGAGATTATATGGATGAGAATCCGCTACTAAAAATTAAAAATTATCTATCCTCGAGAAGTGTGTCAAAATATTGTATACCGAATGACCTTAAACAATATATTACTTCCTTAATTTCTAAGCTTAGAGGCAAATGACATTCAGCTAATCGAATAGAAAGATTTTTGGAAAAAAAAATGAAGAATAGTTAAATTGCCGCCTTAAAATTTGTGTGTGACACATACGTGTCGGACTCGCCATAGGAATTTTCAAATTCCGATACCGAATTCGTAATCAGCGACACCGAAAACCCCCGAGTAACAAAATTCAGAGCAGTTGCTTGACTTTCTGTTGATTTTCCATGTGCGCACGCGGGGTATCTCTTCGCCATTTTGAGATTTTGTAAATCTGACACACGGCCCACGGATTTGTAATCAGCGGCCTCAAAAACCCCCAAGTAAAGATTTTCAGATAGATTCATACACTTTTTGACTTTTGGCCAGGTTTTTGGGATTTGGTCCGACTGTGACTCGCGACAAAAAATTGTTTTTAATGTATTACGAAGTCCCGGGTTCCCGCGAAAACTTCGTTCGGCAGAACATTCTACGCACGGACAGTGGCGTGGGTATACAGGGGCAAGAAGTAGACGCTTAAAAATACGGTTTATACTCTAATTATCATAGAGTTATATAGTGCCGGCTCTGCGTGACAGCATACTTTCTCGGACCTTAAACATACGTCATAGTTTTCTCCGCGGGTTTTCGAAATATTATACATTTAATATAATAAAACAATATGCCCAAGAATATGACGGAATTTATAGTAAGCCGTGGACAGTTAAGTACTCTTTGTTGTCAAAAATAAACACAAAATTACTGTCTTGTTTCTTTTGTCAATCGATGTTTCTTGACGCAACAAAACAATTTTATTAGTGCATTATAAAAGTTTAAACTATTAAAGTATTTTTATGTTGCAAATGTTGGTAGACTGACTCAAAAAGCATATTTAGCAACTATTAGTGCTAGTTTTTCGTTCAGCCTGTGGTCACGTGCTCGACTGCCGTTGTTAGCTTCGAATTTTTAAGCAGTGGGACATTACGTGGGCGCTGCTATTACCCTTTCTGTCTTGCGGAGCGTCTCTTTCCGTCACACTAATTGAGATTTGAGTAGCGCCTATCCGTAGAAAACACATAAAAACAGAAGATTTAATACGTTCCGACTGGTTCTCGGGATTTTAAATTTAAATTAATGTGGGCGGTAACTTCTCTTCTTTTACATACGCTTCTACCGATTTCCATTCGAGATCTTACGGAAAGATTCCAGTCTAGTTACACAAATATTAATAGGCGACCGCGGAGTTGGTACAGTTACATTGCCCAACTGACGAGAAATTATAATGAAATAGTAAAAGAACATACGAGTTGGTAATGGTAGCATTTGCAGCGCATGCAATTAAGGGGACTAGGGAGGGTTGAAAATGCACAAATTGCCTCGTGTTTAATGGTTTATAACAAGGCCGCGAATAAATATAAAAGTTTTTTATTGTTAAGGGTAGTAATTATAACATAATAAAATGAGAAAATTCATTGAAAGTCGTTCTCAGAACAATAATATCGGTGTCCCAATGTAGGTTAGAAAACTGTCGAACCACGGTTTTACCACGATTCCAGTCGAACGGATAAAGGTTTTGGCAAATTCTAAAAATATTTATTCTCCTTAGGCTTCCCTCTATTGATTAGTATACTTAACAAATTAAAAACAAAAAATAAAATTAAGAAATTGGCGTCCAGAAAACAAAATTTTTTGAAAAATTCCAGTTATTTGTTATTATAAAATTGTAGCAATAATTTTTTTCAATCTTATTTTAGGTATAATTCATGCGTCATAGTGTTTTACAACTCCTGTATAAATTTCAAGTTGATATCTTTTGCGGTTCTCGAGATATCGTGGTAAAATCATCAAAAAATGTAGTTTCGAGAAAATCGCATTCATAGTTTCGGTACAATATTTGTGTTAGTTTTGTAACAGTCGTACGGAAACAAAAACGTTTCGACTTTATTATTAGGTCGTCTTTAGTAAGTCGTTACAAATTAAAATTTAATTCTACTCTCTATATTGCATAGAGAACCCTAGAAATTAGAATAATGCTCAGACCGTTCGGTCGGGACCGATCGCACGAATATCTGCATTCGACCGGCCGCGCGCCACACTACGTTTTACGCTCTTTTGACCTTAATTTTGGGAATTTTTCAAAAAAACAAACGGGAATTCCTAAAGTATCACAGTATCGGAATATGCAAAAAACTGAAAATCGATTTTTTCGAAATTTCAACCCTCCCTAGTCCCCTTAAGCTGTCAAAAATTTGTTTGGATGCCAACCATTTTATAAAATGATTGGCTAAGACACATTTTTTTTCTTGAGGTCATTGAAATGCTCGTAAAAAAATCTACGCTAGTTTTACGGCTTTTTATTATTCTGTTTGTAATTGATTGTTTAATAATTCTTGTTAAGGCGATTACATACTTGCTAGTATAAGATAAAAAAAAAAACATTCTCAAAGTATGCCATGGAATCGATCTCGCATAGCTTCGATTGTTACTCTTAGAACCTATAAAGCAAATTACCCACCAAAAAACACTCTGAAAATTGCATTCTGCGGCTCTCTTTGCTTTGCTCTCTTACCCTTTAACCTCTCTTAAAACCTCATAACCAAATAAGCAAATTTTGGGGTTGAGTGGTAGTGAGGTTGAAGGGCACACCCGTTTCAAACGTATTGATTTACACTGTTTGAATGCGTATAAGTCTCTTTTTTACTGGTTTATAAGGTTTTTCAATCACACGGTTATGGGATTATTGAGGTTATTTGGTTTTAGGATCACGCAGTTTTGAGGTTAAGTGGTACTGGGATTGAAGGGCAAATCCGTTTCAAACTTATCGATTTACACTGCTTAAGCGCGTATAAGTCTCTTTTTAACTGAGTTATGGTGTTTTAGAATCATAAGGTTATTGGGTTTTTGAGGTTATGGGGCCTAAGGTTATGGAGTTTTGAGATTATATAGTTATAGAATTGATGAAATATGTATATGATTATGGGATTTCGTTTGGGTTTTTATCAAATTATATAATTTTTAGCTTGAATTTCGTGGTTTTAGGTTTATAGGTTTTTTTGAGGTTAGGAAAAGAACGGAATCTGATGGGGCAATTTGGACTTCGGATTCGGCTTCAGCGACCCAAAAAACATATAGCACACATAATCAGACCCCTGCAAATACAATTCTTTTTGTGGAGCTGTGTAATTAAAGTATAAACCGTATTTTTAAGCGCCTTATAAATTATATATGCGAGTATCTCGCCCGTGCGTACGTACGCCATTGACCGTGTTTGTTAACGTGAGCAGTGACCGCCGGACCCTAATAATAACATTGTTCTGCATGAAATATCCTCCCCCGCCAAACTAATGTGTTATTTCGATAATTTCTTCCTATGGAACCATTACACTGACCTGTAAATTGTAGCACTTAGCAAAATCTACAGAACATCAACAACATGTTTTGATTTATTGCAGAGCAGGTATAAGGATGTACCTATAGATGTACAATCTCCTCTGCACATAAAACTAGGGCTTATAATTTGTTTTATTAAAGCCTTAAATACAGGAGGAAATGCTTTTCTTTATTTGAGATGGAAATTCGCGCGTATAAGTGAGGAAAAACTTGAAATACACTTAGAATGGGGCATGGACTGCCTTCAAAAATGTATGTAGCTACTTCCTAGGTAACAAGAAATCGGAGAACTACAAATAACTATTTGTAGAACTTATCCAATATTACAAGGCATTAGGTAGCAACATGTCACTTAAGCTGCATTTTCTTCACTCCCATTCGGAATTATTCCCTGACAATTTAGGTGCAGTTTCAGACGAACACGGCGAAAGATTTCACCAGCAAATTGCTAAAATGGAGAAACGGTATAGTGGAAAATGGACCCCAAATATGTTAGCGGACTGTTAGACTCTCAAATGTGAAATCGATTCCGGCGAATACAAGCGAAAAAACACACCAAAATAATTTATTGATTGTATTATACTTTTTTCGATAAAAAATTAAGTATATTTTGTAAAAAAAAAAGTGGTTTTGTTTTTTTTAATCTTCGAAAATTCACTAGATTGCTTATGGTTCGGGTTTCTCATATTTCATATTCTTCTTCCCCTCTCTAAAAACTTCTGGGTGATACGTAAAAACCGTGCTCATATTCGAATTCAGCACATTACAGTAGACACCAAAAACCCAAAAAAAATATATCAAGAATGGAAAAGGTATCTCATTCGTATACTTTTTTTTAAACATATATCGTGCTGTGAAAAAAAAATACGCTGCATACGTTAAAGTGTTAAAAAAGTCAAAAGTCAACGTATCTCGGACGGAAACCGAGAAATAGATTTTGTGCTAGAGCTGGGAGTGTCCCAGCGAGGTTCGGCTCGATTAGGAACGGCCGTTTCCTAAAATATACTGGCGATCGAAGGTAACTAGATGTTTTAACAATGAGGCTCGGACGTCGTCGTCTTCGGGTGTACGCAGCGAGAGGCGGTAATAGCTGCTAGGCTGGCCAGAGGCAGCTCGCAAGAGGAATAACCGCAGCGGCCGTTCACCCCAGTCGAGTGCCAGAGCATTCACAAAAAGAGAATCTCTTCGGGACGGCGCCGGCAACTGGTAGCGACGGCCTCTGGTGGCACACCGATAGGCATTCGAGCTCCAATAAATTATTATTAGCTCCAACAGGCCTTTTAACGTTTAAATGTCGATCTGTTTAGGTAATGTTAGAAAAGGTATAAGGTTAGAAATCTTTATTGTGTACTTTATGTCTCCAGGAGTATTTTTGGAGAAATGAATTTAATTTATGATATTTATAATGAAATACTAGTGACGAAGGAAAATGACCGATTAAATGTTTTAGTTGTGATTGTGATATTTTGTATCACTTTATTTGAAGAATTCAAGTTCATTGAAAAATCTTCTAAAGATATACGTAGTTGATCTCTTGGATTTTTGAGGCGCAGGTACTGTATCTTTGCAATCTTTGTCGATTTCTATATGACCTCAATATATTCTCTAGTAGTATTAATTTTATTCTAACCAGAGCTGGGAAAAACCCTCGACTAAATGGCTTGAAGCTTCAGGTCCTTACTTAAAGTGCTTAGAATTTTCAAGCCCTAATTATTTTTATTTTAAATCAAAGGAATTAAGTTACAAATTACTTTGAAAAAGTAGTTGATTCTAAAGCTCCAGCGCTTCTGAAATGGGCTTCGAGCGCACAAAATAATTTGAAGCATGTCGATAGTGCCTAAATTACTTCAATAAGGGCTTCAATTATGTCAAACAGGCTTGATATACAGGCTTGATTTACTTTGTTAATATCATGTCGATCATCTAAATTATTTTTAATATTATTTTTTCAACTACCAAACATGAAACGCTCCAAAAACATATTCCAGTTATTAAACTATGTATAGAATTTCCATTCTAAATTGAAAATAGGTACTTATACGACGTAGGATAAGAATATATCAGTTTACTAACACTTTGTATGGAACTAAAAACGCGTTTCTATACTGATCCTTACCCTTATAGACCGTATCGGACTCAACGTTTGTTTGACGAGCTCCTGTCACTCCAGAAGTGGGCGGAACCTACAGTTCATTGGTCATTGTCGCCACCCTGGTACGGGAAACACATCACGAGACACCACATAAAGCCGCCCCAGTTGATTTACATTAGCGGTAAAACACGGGTTATAACCACGCTATTTTTGACCGACTCTATACAAAGAAACGTTGTTTTTGTGAGTGTTTTGATGCCTTATATTCTGTGCGCGTACAATAACGGCGAAGTGAGTTTTTAAAAGGTTTAAATTATAGCTTCAGACATAACCAGCGAAAATGTCCAAACGGTCGAGTACGATGAATTAAAAAATAAAGACTTACATTGTCAAAGTCAGCGTATTATTTTAAACATATATGAATGCATAAAACGTGAAAATGAGAAAATGACTGATACTGAAATTATTAATCGAATTAATAAATTAACTAAAATTTCAATACCCACAATGTATCGCGTTGTTAATATATTTTAATTAAAAGATGGCTTTTTGTTTAGTGGTGACGCATTTTTAAATATTTTTAACATTACTTGTTTGCAAGTACAAAATAAATTAAAACATATTACTGACCAAATGAACATTAGTATAATATACAAATAAATATAAATAATACATACATGTATTATCCTGACTTTTTTATTTACATACATATGTATATGTATGTATGTAAATAAAAAAATGATGATATAAAAGCGACGTTAATTACTTATTACCTATCTCTAAAATTATTATTGAACCATGATATAAAGTTGCACGCTTTTTTTGTTCTCAGGCGTATTTATCATTTTCAGTTCAGAATAGAAGGACTATACCTAACATTATATGTTATATGTATCTATTCGTTTTTTGTATACTTGGAATTTTAAGTGCGTTAATTCCTTTAAAAGAGCTTTTAACGCTTTGACAGGAATGCAGTTCATCTATTACTTAAAGTCCTCAGAGAGAGCTTAAATTACTTTTGTGGAACTTGAAGCCCTTTTTTAATTTACCAACTACAAAGCACTTTTATAAAGTAACTAATTTACAATGTCCTAAATGCGTATTCACAAAAAAAGCTGAACTTAGAGTGTTCTAAAGACCTGAAAGGGCGTGAGGCACAAACCACTAAAGCCCTATATAGCTCTGATTCTAACATATCGCAATATCGTCGAAAGTATCTACATATGTCTGGTGTCTAAGATTTTTTAGGTATTTATGATTGGCATAACAAACGTACATTAAGTACAGCTAACTAAAGTCTGTAACTACAGATTATTAGATAGTGGTGATTGTGCTTATGTAAGTTTATGTAATTATTATGTGTAATTTACATATTTAGATAACTAATAATATAATCATAAATTAATATTATTATATAAAGTATTATCGTCTTATAGATATATAAGACAATAATGAGTATTTACAGTATTATAGAATACTGTAAATAACATAACAAGCCATCCAAAAAAAAACCATCAAATCTGGTACGAACAAGAGATATGAAAGTAGTGGTTATGTCGAAGCTCGAAACGAAGCTTTGTGGTTGTAAAACTTTTATCACAATTGTAAAATACAAAATGATTGTCAGCCTTAACAATTAAATAAGGTTTTACGTTTAAGATTAAGAATAAAAGTACGTATTTTTTTTTGTTCGGCCCACTTTGATAATGTTTTCTTTTATGTTATGTTATAATATAACTATAACTCTTATGTAGCGTATAGCAAAACGTAACGTTGTCGCTTCCTTACAGTGTTGCTACCCGCGTCGACATCGACCTCGATCTCCTTCTGGTGCTGCTGCTATCGAATAGGCTCCATCACTAGGAAGAGCATTATTAGCGCGCAAGGTAATTATAAATCGTGAGAAAAACGGCTCATTTGTTTTGTTAAAACGTATGCAACCTGAGTATCGCCTATTTGAAGACCCGGCCTACTTCGTACAGCATCAAAAGTGACGGAGAAACCGACTAAATCAATCACAATTCAGACGCTTATTAAAATGCCATCTGTTTTACGTAAATGCCTAACTTTTACCTGTGGTTTCGCTAACTTGACGTTTATAAACGTATTTCTATATACACTAGTAACAAAAATTAAAGGGTTTTAAAATATTCCAAATTTTTGGGTGATTTTCAACAAGGGATAACTCGGAGAAAAATGGTCGTACAGATAATAAAAAAAAGGAAATTGTAGCCTCAAGTGTCTAGTTTTCAAATCTGGACTTAAAATTTTTTTAGCGGTTCTCACGTATTCATCCGAACACCAACAAAAAAAAAAATCCAAATTTTTGCTCGTCTTTAAAATGGTCTGTGGAATGTTTTCATCATGCGACCATAAAGTTCTTTTAGACAATTTAATCAGCTTTAATTTGACCTCTTAACGAACTCCGTACGATGATTTGCCGCGGAGTTATCGTCGATCAAAGCAAAAAAGTCCTTTTCAACTTTGACAATCAATTACTCGAGAACTAATGATCGTACAAAAAAATGGAGGTAGGGTTTTGGAAACTGCAAAACATTCTCTATAAGACACAATTGGGGGCGATTGATAAAAAAAAGTTGAAGCGATAATGTTGGCTGAAAAAAAAGATATTTGGAAAATTGGTATAACTTTAGATATAGTGGATGAACGAAGGATATCGTCGGTAATTTTTTTAATCTCAAAGTGTCCCCAAAAAACCCTCTGAGTTGCAAAGTGCTGCGATTTTTTTTCTTAGTGCCCCAAAGGTTTAAAGGACCCCGCACCAATTATATGGATTTTGGTTCCCGGCCAATTTTTCTGGGGTAAAATATGTTGTACTTTGAATTCCCTGAACAAAAGTTTTCATGGCACCAAGGTCCAAAATCAACTCCAAGCGAGTTACGAGCCGTCGAAAGTCAGATATCTGACTTTCGACTGCCGTCGAAATCGGAATTTTTTGGAATCTATTGAGTTTAGCAAAAAGTATCTAAGACAAACATGTCTTAGAATTATTCAACGAATACCCTCAAATTTTTTTCAGAATTTTTAGAGGATTTTTGAAATGACGAAAAATTGCAATTTTTCGCCATTTTTAAAAAACCAAAAATCACCTCAAAAAAATTCTGAAAAAAATTTGAGGGTATTCTTTGACTAATTCTAAGACATATTCTTAGATACTTTTTGCTAAACTCAATAGATTCCAAAAAATTCCGATTTCGACGGCTCGTGGAAAGTCAGATATCTGATTTTCGACGGCTCGTAACTCGCTTGGAGTTGATTTTTGGACCTTGGTGCCATGAAAACATATTTCAACCCCAGAAAAATTGGCCGGGAACCAAAATCCATATGATTGGTGCGGGGTGCTTTATCGTTTCGACCAAAAATCACCGTAACAACCGATTTTTCGATTTTTATGCATTTTTTTCAACTTCAATTTGATTTTTTTTGGCGACAATCCATATTTTTTTGCTCAAAAACATTATTTTTGAAATTTTTTTTCCAAAAGTTTTTTTTTCGATTTTTTTCCAACGAGTAATGTTTTTGAGCAAACAATATGGATTGTCGCCAAAAAAAATCAAATTGAAGTTGAAAAAAATGCATAAAAATCGAAAAATTGGTTGTTACGGTGATTTTTGTTACGGTGATATTAAGTTGAAAAAAATGCATAAAAATTGAAACATTGCTTGTTAGGGTGATTTTTGGCCGAAACGATAAATCTAAACCTTCAGGGCGCTAAGAAAAAAAATCGCAGCGCTTTGCAACTTTGAGGGTTTTTTGGGGACACTTTGAGGTTAAAAAAATTTCCGACGATATCCTTCGTTCATTCACTATATCCAAAGTTATGTCAAATTTTCCAAATATCCTTAAATTCGCAGATTTTTAAATTTTTTTTCAGCCAACATTATCGCTTCAAAATAAATGTTTTTATCAATCCCGATTGTGTCTTATACAGAATGTTTTGCAGTTTTCAAAACCCTACCTCCATTTTCTGTACGATCATCAGTTCCCGAGTAATTGATTGTCAAAGTTGAAAAGGACTTTTATGCTTTGATCGACGATAACTCCGCGGCAAATCATCGTACGGAGTTCGTTAAGAGGTCAAATTAAAGCTGATTAAATTGTCTAAAAGAGCTTTATGGACGCATGATGAAAACAATTTTTTTGAAGTCCACAGACCATTTTAAAGACGAGCAAAAATTTGAAAAAAGTTTTTTTTTGTTGGTTTTCGGATGATTACGTGAGAACCGCTCCCGCTAAAAGAAAATTAAGATGTGAAAACTAGACACTTGAGGCTACAATTTCCTTGTTGAAAATCATTCAAAAATTTGGAATTTTTTTAATATCCTTTAATTTTTGTTACTAGTGTATAATGAGATAGATAATAACACATTTTAATTGTATTTTTTATTTACAATTACCAGAATATTTTTTTTAAATCTGAAACGTGCTCCAGAATAAGATGAAAATGTAAAACATCTATATTCTGATATTGTCTGTATTAGCAGTGGCCTCGATTCCAAAAATCACGAAATGACGCCTTAGTCATCCCGAAATGTACCTGCTGCACTGGAAAAACTATTGGGCATCTGTCGATGTCAAAGTCCTCGAAGATGACTCTCAGATTCGACGAGACCTTGTAAGTACGCTCGAAAGAAAAGTATGCCTAATTCGTTTCATTTGATTCGATTCATAACTCTATGACCTCGTAAAAAGTGAATCGGTAGCAAATAATATAGATTTGGTGAGACAGATGTATACGGTGTGATCTGTAGTTGTGTATAACATTTTTAGGGAGAGATAGAAGACAAAGATAAAGGACGTTTGTATGTTTATATCGAGCGTATATAGTACGAGGTGTGTAAATTAAATAATGAGACTGATTTTTTAATTTATTTTTATTCGGATAGAATTACAATTCAGTATTGTCTCCTTAATAATAACTTCTTTGGGAAGCCACACAGCGCTGAAGACGCTTCTTCCATTCCTCATGGCAGTGCTGGAACTCATATACTGGAATAGCCTTCAGCTGGTCGGTTACAGCCGTTTGAATGTTTTCTATGGTCCCAAAATGACGTTCCTTGAGGTGATTTTTTAATCTCGGGAAGAAAAAATGTTACAAGAACTCAAGTCAGGCGAATAAGGAGGCTAGGGAGCCACAGGCATGTTTTTACTGGCTAAAAACTCGTTTACTGAAATGGCTGTGTGACAAGGCGCATTGTCGTGATGCAACATCCAGTTGTTATTGATGTTGGGTCTCACATGCATGACCTTTTTTTGAGGTTTTGACATTCTATGTCTTTATTATGGGATTACCCCTGGAAAATATTGCGATCTGCGTCATGGTTTTGCGTCACGTCATGCTTGGTAAAGATGGCTATCATGTATGTGACGCATGACGTCATGGGTCTTGATGGTTTGCCTAACCTGAAGGGGCAAAATCTGGGGTAGGGAAAAACTCTATCGAGCATCATGTATGTGACGCATGGGTCTTGATGGTTTGCCTCTTGGGTCCTCTTTCTGGGTCCTCTTTCATAATAAAGACATAGAATGTTCCATGGCCTCACGTGCGTAGCTTCGTGAGCTATCTCATTCTGGATCAAATAAGTGCATTTTCAAGAACCTCTCTGTAAAAATGTTTTTTTTTTGGCTGTTTGGCCTGGAGGCACAAACTCTTTGTGAACAATTCCCTGGCTATCAAAAAAGCAAATCAACATGCACTTGTTCCTCGACTTGCACATTCTTGATTTTTTGAGTCTTGGAGAGCTTAAAGTGTGTCCTTCCATGCTTTGCGCTTGGTTTCCGGGTCTTACTCAAAAACCCAAGTCTCATCACCAATAATGACACGTTCCATGAAATGAGAATCAGTTTTAATCGATTCCAAAAAGTCAAGACACCTTTCTTTCCTGTTGTCCTTTTGTTCCTGCGAAAGGTTTTTTGGAATCATTTTTGCGCAGATTTTTCTCATCCCCAATTCGTTAGTCAAAGTCTGATGAACAGCGGTGTGATTCAAATTTAACTCTTCCCCGATCATTCTTGTCATCAACCGACGCGACGATCTGAACGCACAAATCCCGTATTCCATCGACATTTTCATCGGTTCTTCAAAATGAAGGCCTTCCACTGCGTGGTTCATCTTCAATCGACTCTCTCCCTTCTGAGAATGCCTTAGCCAAACACAACAAAATGACTCTAACAAGTTCAAACTTGGTCTGAAGGTGCATTACTTGTTAACCTAATGCGCAAATAATTTTGTTTCCCCTGCTTATTATTTGGTGGTGAACAATAATGGACTAACAATGGACTGATTTAAATCTTCTAGGCGTCCGTTAATGCAGCAACAGTAGCTGTGGCCTTGACCGCAGTAGACAAAATCTTTCAACTTTCAATTTCATCAGATCAAACTTTCTGATTTGACCTTGAAAAATCAAAAAATTTCAGTTACGTCATATTTATCATAATTATTGTATTGTATCGTAAATGTAGGATTATTTTTACCAAAATTTATCGCATTTTTTGAGGCCTTATGGCTGTTTTAAACACACCATTTTTTCTCACAATACCATAATCTTAATTAATAATAAAAATCTTAAAATATAATAATTTGTTCTCGATAAACCAACCTCATAATGAAACAGGCGGTTTCTCTTATGGCCAAACCTATGATAACTCTTATCTTTTAGTCATTGAGAGTTGACAGTGTTGAAATTGGCTAATAAATTGTTACAAATATTGCAAAGTGTAAACAACTTTATTAAAAATTACCTAAAATTTGATAAAATTAATTGAAAAATAAATTCTACAATTTATTGTCCAATAAATTGGTATGTGTCACAGTCATTAGACAAATAACACCATTTAAGGGGGCTTTCCCGCTTTTTTCGCTGGAAAAAAAAGGTTTTTTTAGGAATTTTTTTTGAAGAAAGTATAAAACGGATTGAGACAATTTTTTTTTAATTAAAAGATACAGGTATGTAGGTTACATTTAATTTTTTATTTATTTTTTAAACCAAAATGGCGGCCGTCCATCCTTGTTCCAATGCAGCTACTTCAGGCGGACATGTCTCATATTAATGAGAATTTTCTACGACGGTATTCATCTGAAATCAAAAAATGAAACATTTTTATAAAATATAGGGTTGTTGTTAGTGTTTATCATAGGGTTTTTTTGAAATTCAAATTTTACGCGATTTGATACAACTTTGAAAAAAAAGTTCGATTTTCACCTTTAAATTGTTATTAAAAATCGAATTTTTGCAATATCAAAAAAAATCCAATGTTGATCACTAATGGCATCATTTGTGAACATTTTAAAAGAAAAATCATTAAAATCGGTTAATTAAGACGCGTTTGAAGTTTTTTTTTTCCGTTTTTTTTTTCATATAGTTATGAATTTCTTTACTTACAGTTCGTCATCAATTTGGGGCCCGTACAGGACACCCTCCTCTGCCTTGTAGACCTCATTTTGGCTTCACGACAGATAGCGTCACGCATTTTTTCCACTGAATCCGTATTTCGCCGAATCCGAATAATAAATAACGGACCGTAATAAGTTGTCAATTCGCCTATTACCTTGATGGTCAGTTTTCCTGTACCTCTTCCCCCGATTCCCTTGTTTGTTTTCTTCGCATTACGGAGCCTGGCTCCCATGCGTTTTTCTCCACGTGACCGACGCATTCCTTTTTCATTACTTTCGGATCTTTGTTGTACGGGTCCAAATCCAAAATCGCCTTGACGGTCTTACTGTCCCCGTCGCCAATATACTGAGCATATTTTACATTATGCATTTCTTCGGATCGTTGAAACACTTCCTTTACACTGTCCACCTCCATTTTCCCTGCGTGACTCTTTTCAAGTGCCGGGACCGTCGTCACTAATCCAGCTGTAACTCGAAATCTAATATGCGGATCACTTTAAAATTTCAGGACAATAAATTTGAATGTATAATGCATCGATTTCAGTAAAAAAAAAAAACGATTTTTTGAAACCGAAAAGCGGGAAAGCCCCCTTGACTTTTTGCCGACATTTCGCTCAATTCACACACTTCATCAGGGCCCAATTAGTTTTCACAAAATAACACGGGAGTATAAGTTAAGCAGACGAAACGTCGAGCATAAAAAATTACGTTTCTCTGCCGCTTCCGAGAACCTACCAAGGACATTCGTACATATACCTGACCCCGTTACAGTACAATACCTACCTATATCGGAATCCGATACTATCATTACGGATGACGCTATGAATACATGCAAATAATTAATTTTCCGACGGTGTCTTCTCGGTGAGTAGGTAGAGGCTGTAATTGCGAACCGCCGCGCGATTAGAATGCGCACACGCGAACGCGTACACCCTGTGTCGGTGTCCAGGATTCCCAGGACGCGCCGGATGTGACACAAATTGCGATACGCTTCGCCGACACTCATTATTAACGACTATTTACTGCTTTTATTAAATATTGTATACTTCTAAATTGTCATGCGCAGTTTTAATGACCTTCCGATGATGCCAACATGGCTGGCGAAATACGCGAGTTCAATGGAAATGTCTCAGTTGGTGACAAATTTTACTTAACTTCCATTGGTGTGGCCCACATTACATTAAAATAATATGATTGAAGAACAAATTCGCTATCGAACACGTATATACGAGGATAGTCCCAGAAGTACCCGACCCGACCGTATGGCGGTTGTTGTTCCAAAAGAATGACTATGGTAGAAAGTATCAACCTTACAAACGTTAAGTTTGAAGTTTGGCAGCCATCAAATAGTCATTCTTGAAATATGGAACTGAAATTTGTGACGTCCGTAGCCATGCTAATATTTGGCGAAGGCGCCGAGACAAATCGTTCTCTGTGATTGTTTAAAATATGGCTTAGTTATATGGAACTACTATAACCTTATATATTTTCTTCAATATAAAGATGTCTTAGATGTATTAAAGCTAGATTCAATTTGAGGCTTGTATATTTATAAAAAAAATATTTTATCTTCATCCGAATTTCAAATTGATAAGCTTAATTTGTTGAAAAATGATCTCAACCAATAGTTTCGTTTTCTAACTACATCTAGCCGTTTCTTACCGATGACCTTCAATATACAGTATGGAACAGCCAAATAGAATTAATTCAGTAGCTCCATTATTATGCAATTTCTAGTTTTAAAATGACATTTTACGACGTAAAAATGTCATTCCTAAATTCAACCCCCTTCAGGTGACAGTTATAACCCCTAAATTTTCAAATTGGAAGTAGAGGCTTGTGACTTAAGAAGAAGAATAACACTTGCAATTAGGTCGATTACCCCGCAGATGTTAACTAACGTTATAAGACATTTCTATTTACGATGCTGCCAAGATGCTGGAGGCATGCATTTTGAACATCTGCTGCATTAATAATGATTTGTTTTTTATTTTAATGTAACGAATTTCCTACGCTGGTAAAACTTATCTTTTTTTTTTGTTAATTTCTGCAATAAAATTTACCAAAACCATAGCAGTTTTGAATAGAGAATGAAAATACCTTTCAAATGAAGTATCACAAGCCCAATTTGAAAATTTATGAGTTGTAACTGTCACCTGAAGGGGGTTGAATGTAGAGAAGAAGTCATTTTAGAATTAGAAATTGATGTGTCTCAGGATTTACAAAAAAATGCGTAATAATGGTGCTACTGAATTTATTCCATTTGGCTGTTCCACACTGTACACCTTCTATGTGTATTTGGTAATTGTAAAAGACAGTTAGCCACATACAGCAGGACTGGAAGATGTTGTTTATCCAGCATCTGGTGACATTTCAGGTTTGACGAGCTGCGTTAATAACTTACGGGGTGGCTTTTTTTACCAGAGTCGGCATAAGTACAGGGGCGTAATCCATTTAGTTCGTCTTTGTAAAATGTTCATTTGTAAATTTTTAATAATGGTGAGAAGTTCTTCATAATAAGAACTTCTTTTGGTAGTCCACGTACATACGTTTAAAATTTGAATTCAGTCAAGAAAAATAACAAGAAAATAGTATTCATGACTTACCTCGTATAGCAACAGAACTAGGACTGGATGCTTCTAGAGGGCTGTCAGGACTTGGAATAGGCTCTTGCTTTACACTGCAAAAATTACAGAAGTAAATCAGTAAGAGACAAAATCGTAGTAACATCACAAAATCATTGTTGGCGCAATGTCGAAAAGTTTCAGCAATTTTGATTGCGTGCAGTTTTCATAAAAAGGAATCAAGTATTAGAAATGGGACTGAATTTTTTTGCCAACAACAGATTGTGTAGTGGTGATATTTATAGTCAATGAATTCATCTCACTCTCTCATCTGAATGAGAAAATGAGTTTTTGCTATGCCAACAACTAACAACACAAAGCCTGTTAGGCTTGAAGTTAACAATTGTTTAACAGTGCCTTTTAGATCGGAATGTTAATTACCAACTGTAACCAGAATTGCGTGCAACATAACGCGCTAAATTTGAATGTGTTTTAATTCCACTCGACTCGTGCAAGAATTGCATAGTGTAAATCTAAAAATATCGCGGCGATTTATTGCAGCATGAAAATTAGAGCAACTAGTTGCATCCTTCTTAAATACGGATTTCCACTTGTGCAGTTTGTATATGCAATTTGATGCAGCAGCTTCTTGCCGCTATATAGAAACTTATACCAATTTTTATTGCGTGTTGATTTATAGTATGCAATTTTAAGTGCAAGGTACAAGACATAGAATTTATATTTTTTCCACTTGCAATTAGTGTAGTGACCATTTGTCGACATTGTTTATTTAAGCAGTTGGCATATGAGGTTACTTAAATCAATCCATCGACCCATCTGCACGTAAAAAGGAGATGTTGTGTTTCTGTTAGCACAAAGCCTGTTGGACTTGAAATTAATTAAAAAAAAAAAACAAAAAAACTAGACGTTTTCCACGAAACACCGAACTACTACACTTTTCTCGACGCGCGTTTCGCCAACCAAGTTGGCATCTTCAGGAGAAGATTAAAACTAATTAGATTAAAATTAATTAGAAATGTAACAATAGTAGGAATAAGGACAACGGTCCGATACCCACCAGTCCACTGTTTGCTCTGATAAACAAAGACAGTTACGGTTCAGTGAACCGTGGCAACAAATTTGGTATAAATAGTGCAAGTGTGTAGGCTAGAATTTAGTTTTAATCTTCTCCTGAAGATGCCAACTTAGTTGGCGAAACACGCGTTGAGAAAAGTGTAATAGTTCGGTGTTTCGTGGAAAACGTCCAGTTTTTTGTTTCTACGCCGAAGGTTCCAGTACCCACTCCAGGATTGAAATTAATTATTAACTGTAACCTTAATTTCAAGCGTTTAATCGTATGCAATTACGTGATTATATGAAATCGTATTAAAAAACGTGTTAAATTTCCACGCAACTTGGCGTCATGCATGAACTGCATAGAGTGAATCCAAAAATACCGCAGCGATTTATTGCATCATATTGCAGCAACTAGTTGCATAGCGGAAATCCCTCTTAATACGTAACGGCAACTGTCGACGCGCACGCCCCTGCGGCCCAACGCGTCGCTGCCACCCTTGCCCTCGGATTCGCGCGTTAAGAAGGGTTGTGGGGCTGGTCCAGTTCTTTGACCCAATTTCCGCACACTGGGAGATGCGACCGACCAGATGTGCGCACGGTCGAACGGGTTTGGCCGGTTTTTTGTGGTGCTTTCAGGGTCACCGGGATCTCGTGTTGCGAGATTTGCCGAAAACTGGCAGAATCCGCTTTTATCGATTATTTAATTACACAGCGCGCGTAGGTAGGTTTTGCCGATGAAAAGTGCGTATGTATGTTACAGACCTACCACTGGAATAAAGCGACCACTGTAATACGAGTGACTTGTGTCGTCAGCGACGCAACTCCTTGATAATAAAAAAAATGTTTAGTACCCTCATTTTGTAATCGTGTTAAAAAGACGTTCTTAAGTGACAACACCAATGAAAAACAACGAAATGAAGCCATCCGAACTGATAGTACTCAAAACTGATATATTTTTTCTGCCAAAGTAGGAGATTTGTTATAATACGAGGTGTGTAAATTAAGCAATGAGACAAGCTATCTTATTCGGATTGAATTACAATTATTGTAATTCTACAATTGTCGCCTCAAAATACCTTCCTTGGGAAGCCACACAGCGCTGGAGACGGTTCTTCCATTCCTCATAGCAGTGCTGAAACTCATATACTAGAATAACCTTCAGCTGGTCGGTTACAGCCGTTTGAATGTTTTATATGGTCCCAAAATGACGTCCCTTGAGGTGTTTTTTCAATCTCGGGAAGAGAAAAAAGTCACAAGGACTCAAGTTAGGTGAATAAGGAGGCTGAGAAGCCACATGAATGTTTTTACTGACTAAAAACTTGTTTACTGAAATGGCTCTGTGACAAGGCGCATTGTTGTGATGCAACATTCAGTTGTTCTTGATGTTTGGTCTCACAAGCATGACTCTTTTTCGACGTTTTTCAAGAAACTCTCTGTAAAAATGTTGATTTACTGTTTGGACCAGGAAGCACGAACTCTTTGTGGACAATTCCCTGACTATAAAAAAATCAAATCAGCATGCATTTGATCTTCGACTTGCTCATTCTTGCTTTTTGGGTCTTGGAGAGCTTGAAGTGTGCCATTCCATGCTTTGGCGTTAGATTTCCGGGTCGTACTCAATCACCCAAGTCTCGTCACCAACGATGATACGTTCCATAAATTGGGGATCATTTTCAATCGATTCCAAAAAGTCAGTGGTTTGGTTCAGTCAATAGGTCAGTGGTTTGATTCAAATTTAATTCTTCCCTATCATTCTTGTCGTCAACCGACGATCTGAACGCAAAAGATCCCTATTCTATCGACATTTTCATCGGTTCTTGAAGCTGAAGGCGTTCCGCTGCGTGCTTGGGACTCCTGGGCTCTTGAAAAAAACGCTGTCTCCGTAGGCGTGTTGAAGTTTTGCAAAAGTATCCGTTGCGCTGTGTCCAAGTCTAAAGCAAAAGCTGATAGCACACCGTTGCTCAAAATTAATGTCACTCATTTTTAAAACACACTAGAAATAACCGGTTTACGAAAACAGTCACAAAGAACAAACAACTGACTCTAACAAGTTCAAACTTGTACTGAAGGTGCATTACATGTTAACCTACCGCCCTTCCAAGTCCCGTCTCCGCAGTGTTACTAGATCGGGCGCTACGTTGCCAGTCTCATTACTTAATTTACACACCTCGTATAATGCCAGACAAATTATTTTTCACTTACGAATTTTACTTAACAGAAACTTCAAAAGTTGAAAGATATCTTAAGACGGATTCCCTTCACCACATTTCCACTTATACAATTTTCTGCTGCAATTTGGTGCAACAACTTCTTGCCTCCATATTTTTGGATTTACGCTATAAAATTTCTTTCATAATACAATAAATGAACTACCGTGAAATGCAAGAAATTGTATAATGTAAATATGCCTGCATCAAATCGCATAAGCAGAACATCGTTTTTAGCTAGTATAGCGATATTAGTATGTATGTAGATGATACCAACATAATTATATCGAATTAGTTATTTATTATAGTATGCGAGAATAGTCGAATATTTTTATGTTTACGATTAACAACATAATTTTCAAAATCATTTGTTTTCTTCTCTTACTTTAGTATTTTCATAGAAACAACTATCGTCTCTTTTCCAAATATACATTAGGTAATTTCTTTTTTAAAACACACGGTGACCTCTACACCGAAACACAATTCTAATCTCGACCCATTGCATTTTCCAACCAAAGAGACATTAGAAGTTGTATAAAACTGATCGTATTTTTATTTATCTACAAAAAATCCTCATTTTTCTATCCTTATTTATTTACAAAGGTCCTTCGTTTTCGTAAAAAAAAGATAAGACGTCTCGTCACTCAAGTTGGCATTATCATGAAGTGGTCGAAACGGATATAAGACACACGTGACATGAACCCCGAAACACCAGGTAATATGTTCTTGCCAACTAAAGTAACATTCATTCTTCCGAGTGTCAAAATAGTATTTTTTGTTAACAACACGAGTCCTTCACTAACTCCAAAACCAAGTTGCTATAATCCAGTCTTTATTGGAAGAATTAAAATAGTTTTAATCACATCATTATTTTTTTATTTTGTCTTAATTATCATTATTTTTTTTCGAACACTGATATTTTGTAAAATAATTCTTTTCGTCAAAAAAAATGAACACGTTAAATATACATTTTCTATATACGATAAATATATTTTCCAATGAAAGTTTCGTCAACGACGTCGCCACCATCAGAAGGAATATTATAACCAATTGAATTCTTTACTATCGCTTTTTTTCTGCAAATATTTTATGCATTACCAACCGAGATTATTCTCTCTTGCAACATTTTTTGCTTAAAATTAAATGAATTTTTGGAAACCTTGAAACACTATAATCTACATGAAATAGTACATTTTGCCAACTAAGTTTGCATCATCAGGAAATAATGTTAACGCCATTTACTTTAACTTTTTTTACTTTAATTAACGCCCCTTGTTTTAGAAAAAAAAACATATTTTTTTTGGAGAACCATTTTTTTTGTTAAAAAAAAAACGTTTTTCACGAACATAAAGACACTACATACACTTTTTTCAGATAAACGTTTCGTTAACAACTTTGACACCATCAGAAGTAAAATTATGACCGACTGAGTTTATTTATTGTCCCTTTTTTCTTTATTCTTTTTTCGCAACAATTAAAATAGTTATTCCTTAGAAATAAATTACTTTTTAAAAACCCTGAAACCCGAAACACTGCAACTTACTCGAAGCGATATGTTTCACCAACCAAGTCAGAACATCATCAGGAAATGCTTAACACAATTTTTTACAGTTCTTGGCACTCAATTTTTGACGCTTCTTTTTTTCCAAAATTAATATTTTGTAAAATGCTTTCTGAAAAAAAAATACGTTATCTACGAACACCGAGACAGTAAATATACATTTTCCGATGAACGTTTCGTCAATTACATTGGCACAGAAAAAAAAATATAACCGATTGAATTCTTTATTTTTTGTTTTTGTAAGTAGGTACGCTTATTTGCAAAGACACTTTACCAACCTAGTTTATACCATCCAAACGTTCTTGCAACAGTTAATAGTTTTTTTTTTCTTAAAGACAAATGAATTTTTAGAAACCATGCCGCATTGAAGCGGTCCGTTTCCCAAACCAAGTTTGCATAATCAGATCAGGGGATGTTTGGCACCATTTTATATTTTTCTTTCCCACGAAATAACACTGCTTCTTCTTGAAAAATGATATTTTGTAGACGATTCTTAAAAGAAATACCCAAAGTCACTAAGTATATTTTTTCCAATGAACGTTTCGTCAAGGACATTGTCACAGACATCAGAAGCAATTAATAATAATCATAACCGACTAAGTTATTTTATTTATTGTCGCTTTTTTCCGCAGGTGTTTTGCCCCGCGTCCCGCACCGCCTCTGGCCGGCCGTAATTACATCATAATCCGGCACGGCACACTGCCGTCGCCGCCGGCGGCGTCGAGGAGGCGGAAATCGATCAAGCCGCCGCCGATCGACCCGGACCTGGACCTGGACCGGGCCCAGAGGCCTACCTGGTGAACGTCGACGAGACGGCCGCGCTCCCCGGCGAGCCCGGCGTCGAGCTGGTGGCCTCCATGGCGCTGCTGTGCAGGGGACGGCGGCGCGCGTCCCTCCTCACCCCGACGACGCCGTCGTCGCGTCGCGTCGCGTCGCTCGCTCGCGGCCTCTCGCTGGGTACTAGCGCGCCTTCTCTGTCCGCCGCGCAGACGAGGGTTGCCCGCGACGGGGGCTGCTCGCCGGCCCCAGGCTCGCCTCCCTACTCGATACCGGCGGTGGGGGTCAGGGACGGAGCGCCGAGTGGCCGCGGGCCCCAGTATGGCCGCGGGAGACGGAAGAGCTACAACGAAACCAAAGGACTATAAGAAACATAGTGATTCACATTTGTTTGTTTAGGACATACACGTGTGGAACTTCAATTTGGAAGCATATAAAATGCTAAGATAATACCTAAAATAATGCCTCACAAAATATTGCCAAAGCCTCACCTATCAGAAACAACACGACCGTATTCCCCTACCGTCTAGCTCCGCCTTCGGCGTCTCGATTCGGCAAGGTCCGCAACGTTTCGCGTTTCGCGACCATTTAGCTTGGAGCCGTCTGGGCGTAAGTGTAATAAAACTGGTGTCTCGTTTAATACTCCTTAAAAATGTTATACCATCGAGGAAAAAAGCCAAATTATTAAATGGTATTACGCTGGTAATTCACCGCAAGAAATAATTGGCAGGTTTGCGTTTTCGTTTGAAAATCGACAAAATTGTAGAAAACTGAGAATTGTTTTTTATAACGTAAAAAAAATGGATTTTGAGTGCAAAGAGTGCAAGAAAACTTTCTCAAACGCTTCTAATTTACGCAAACACGCAAAAAAGTTTCATCACCTAAAAGTTAATGAACTGGCGCCATATAAAACTGAAGACTACAAATTTAAGTGTGACGTGTGTGGAAAAAAATTTAACTTTGAGTTTCCTTAAAAACTAAATTTTAATATCAAAAAAATAATCAGGCTAAGTTATGCTGCCGACACCCAACACGATGACATGGTTGCCAGATTTCAACAATTATCGCGATTTGGTGTGGAAAAATTCGCAAAAGTCGCCCAACGCAGTTTTATAGTCTTGACGACACAAAAAAAGGGCACCATGTTACAATTCTGTGTTTATGCATCACATATTTGCCTCAAATTACGTGTTACCAAGCCAACAAACTAGCGGCATAGTACTTAAAAATAGTAAATGACTAGTTATGACGATCGATTTTTTACTGTAGATCAGAAATCACCAAAAAACCGCAACTTATGAAATAAATAGCCCAAATGAATGGCTAATCGCAAAACGTAAACATCGCAGTATCTGGCAACGGTGTACTTCGGTCCCCGTCTCGCTTTCCCATCACTGCCACCGAGTACCGACTTCGTCAGTTTGTCAGCTTAAACATTGTAGGGGAATACATTACGTATGACGTCTGCTCCCCCCATCTTCTGCTACGACCCCTACCAATATTCCATGCAAATTTGAAATGCATGTAATAGAATCTCCAGCACTTCCAAATAAAAATTCCAGATCTGTATAAATAAAGACTACTCAAATTAAAAAAAGAACGGCTCACAAAAACAGTCACTTACAGGCACAAACAATACATGTCGACACGAGTTTAGTTTTACGATTTCGTAGGGGATTATTATTATTACATATGGGGTAGGCACAAGCCCTGTGCACTTAAACCGATGCTTATTGTGTCCCCACATGCTACTCATTCTATTGGTCCTGTTTGCTTAAGAAATTTAAGGACAGCTTCTAGTGGAGCGTCTGTTACCTCTTTTGGTTCGATTGTTGTAGCCCCAAAGTTCGAATGCCTAACAGCTGCCAATGTTGGGCATTCGCCTAATATGTGGAAGGGGGTTTCTTCCTGCTCTCCACACCTCCTACAATCGGGATCATTTTCACCCCGATTGTGGTGAAAATGTGTGGTCTCACTGTCCATCTCTGCTGGTCTCTACCCAGTTTTATAAGGTCTTTTGTCGTATCTCAGGATGGTTAGTCAACGAACATCCGCGATTATCTCAGCCCGAGGACTTCCTCCCACTGAAAAATATGTTTTTCTCTTAATAGGTCCTTTGTGCCCTCCTGGCTGTCCGGTAGGCCAGACAGCAGGGGGATCCGGCCCTATCAGTGGAACCTCAGCCCCTTTGTTTACGAGAAAGTCCGCTTTTCGTAGGGAATCTCAAATGAGGTCATAAATTGAAACGGAATTAAAATGGAACGAAAATGTAAATTGTAGAGTTTCTAAATCTACTAAAAATTAATCAGAAACAACGATGATGTCAGTAATTGGTAAAGGTATGGTAAGCTTAAATTTTGATGAAATAGGGAACCTTTCTGAGTCTCCATAGAAATAGGAACGAAGAGGGAAAAAGGGCATCATTAAAAAGATAAGAGAAAATAGGATCTTTGTTCATTCATTTGAAGTGCACAGAAAAAAATAACAAATTGAATTATCTGGAGCTGCGGACTTGGCTTAAACGCCGCCATGACCTTCTAGGTCTTTCTCATTGATTCAAAACAACTCATTCAGCTTAACCTTTTGAACCTTTTCAAACTTAAACTTTCAAATTGAACTCTTTTGCATAACTGTGGGCCTTTGATTTTGCCTCCTAGAAAATTGGAAACCTTGGTCTTAATATGTTAAGAGGTTGGGGGATAAATGGGGTTAATACGCTTTCTCTCAATCTAACCAATTTGCAACCGATACAAGATATGTATATTATGAACTTAAAATTTGATCCATAAGTATAACATAACATGGTACATAGTATAACATAATTTGGATGGGGTTTGAAGGGAGATTGAAGTATTTAAAATAGGTCAAATAGTATATATGATATACCTGTAAATTTCCATTATTACAAAGCGCAGAGTTCTACAAAAATCTTTATCTTCTTCAATCACCTCCACAGGGGAAGCGAGGGTAACGAAAATAAGATGCAAGGGAACTGAAACTTGAACTAAAATTAAAAATGTTTATCTTGGGGTCATATTTGTTATAAGGGTCATACAGGAAAACATCAAACTTCCTAGTTTGTTTATTCATCCGTTTTCGCTGGTTCCGCCCCTGACCAATGCTCCCTTCCTTCCTACCCTATCCGCGCATGTCGTACACTACAGCAGCATCCCCCTTCCCGCCGACCGTCAGCCAGGAATTCCCTCGGTCTCCCCGGTTTCATTATTTTATGCACTTTTCTTGCTCGATGCACGGCGTGCGTTTTTGTTTTGGCGTTGCCGAAAGCGGCGCGACCTTCGACGGCGCGCTTTTTACGTCGAAGCAGGCGTGGGAAAACGCACGAGGGCGCCTACGTCGCATCGATTCGCTTTTGTTTTCCGGTAGGGCAACGCAGGCTACGCTCCATCCGTTATTAATGGGAAGGGAATTGCAGGAAAGTCCGTCGGGTGTCATCGGAATGAAATGTGGGACGTTGGGGACTTTTTTTTGGAGAGGATGTGTGTGGACTAGGTGAATCGTTTGGTTTATTGGTTCCTGTTCCCAAGCGCAAACGGATAAAACAAAAAATGCGATTTCATGGTATTTTGGTTTTATGTGTTACGTATAGCAGATATTGTCGCCTTTTGGAAATATTTATTCATTCCTCACTTATCACATATTTTAGAGATGGTTGCTAGACCTAAGTAGAAGGCTATATCGCTGCCTGAGTTCAATACTGGTACTACGTACCCCTCGAGTTCAAAAGTCTCACTATACCAAAAACATTGTTTTGAGATAAAAGAGTTTAAAGTTTCACTTAAGTTCCTGTTGTTATTTTTCGGGATAGTTTCGGGAAAATTCGGGAAAGTGTCACTATTGAACTCAAGGGGGGTGGGACGTAGTGCCACTATTGAACTCAGGCAGCGATATAAAATATCGAAAAATTTGCAAATAATTTTTTTCAAAAAATTTGAAAAATCAAATGAAACCTAAGTTCATAAACTCGGTCATAAAAATCTCAGTATACTTGTCTTTTATTAAAATAAAAAGAAATAGAAAAATAGCTTTATATACGAATATTGCTGCGAATGCCTACTCAGACTTTTTTCTGGTTTTAAAACAGTCCTAATATTTTTCAGAAATCAGCTACAGGCTTAATTTAAAGGTACATAATTTTCCTGTACTATGCATACTTTTTGGGAAACACTGTATATTCATTTTAAGCTTAGAATAATGGAATAACAGAAGATGATAATTTTGGTTTTAATACGATAGAAACGTATATTTATTAAAAATTCATCGGCATGCAGAACATGATTCATCCAGGAAAAAAAACGTCAGATGGTAGAATTTTTGTAAGATATGGTGAAGGTGCCAGTCCACAAAACCAAACTAGAGATAACGAGCCATCCAAAAAAAAACTTTATCAAAGTTGGCCGAGAAGAAAAGACGTATTTCTCTTCTTAATTGAATTTATAACCTTATTTACTTGTCAAGACTATCACGTCATATGACAGCCATTGTTTATTTTACAATTGTGACAGTCACTTGTCGAAAGTTTGACATAACCGAAAAGCTTAGACATGACCGCTATTTCCATCTCTCTCGTTCATAGCCAGAATTGATGACGTTTTTTTTGGATATGTCATGTCTTTACATTCAACTTTTTAATGTGTTTTCTCCCGAATCAACTTTTAAGTCTTAGCAGGCAAGGTATTTAAGTTTAATTTAATCTATTCCATTCTTTAACATTTTTGCTGAACTGTGACCTTAAATTTTTTTCTTCTGAAAATTTTCCAGGCAATACCTGTGAAAGTAATAAAAAAAATGATTTCCAATAAATAATTAAAGTTGGCATACGGCGTGCCGCTACACATAGGCAACTCGAGCAGCATGTGATAGAGGTTGCCCCAATTTGATTTGATTGCAGTAGTCCTGTGACAGCTGGAGCTGTTGCACAACCTCCGTTATACGCAATACATTGAGTAGTGTGATATAATTTCATAATAAATTATGGCAAACATAGTAGTTACTTTCGTATATATTATTATAGTTATGATGTGTACGCCTCTGTGGCGCGTTCCATTTCGGCCACCTTTACCAATAACTATCTTAACTTCAGCAGTGTAATGAAACACAATTTAAAACGAGTTAAAAATTTTATTATGAAAAATTACGTTTATGTTGATAGAAGCACCTTACATGGACATTAAAAATACAGATACACTTAAAAAAATTTACATTGTATAATTTTTAAGACGTTAAAAAGTCGTTAAAAAAATAATTAGGCTAACGCTATGTTACAGCACAATATAAAGGCAATATCGAAAGGCACTCAATAAATAAGTTTTTTTTAACATCATTAATAACATGTTAAAACTAATTAATATAAGGTGGGCACCTATCATGAACTATTTTCTTTTATATGTATATAAAGTAAATTCAAAAGATGAGTACAATATGCCAATACTGATATATCAATACCTGTATAGACAAAATTTCAATTCCTAAGAAGCGTATCAATTTTTTAGAAACTTGGTTGAACACTAAAAGATATCTAAAACGTTATATCTCAGATCTACGACCTTACTTTCGAAATGCATCTTGAATTCTTTAATCATTTAATTAAAAATTCATTATTTTATTATTTTATTTAAACTAGTCATTCTCTGCATTTTTTTGTCTATTGCATAAATTATTTAATATCTTTAGGAGGCAGGTTTATTATTTTACTCAGTAATGTAAATTTATACACGCTGTTTCATAACCATCTTTACTGTTACTGTCAAAGGGATCATAAAAATTCCTTATGAAAAAATTAGCATCTAAACTGTGCCTGGTTTTAATCATAACAGAATAGAAACTTTGTTACACCATTTTTAAAGAGGATAACAGCATCTTCCAAGCTTAAAGTGGAACTACCTTGAAAAATTCCACTCCCAACATACGGTATGTCTCGGAATAAATGTAAATAAGACCACCTGCTAAATGGTCCTTCCTCAATCGCTACCACATTTACGCGCTAACGTCACCATGTCGCTGGACTAAAGCTCCTCCCATATTATATTTACTAGTGCTCGAACGGCCACTGGCAGTGTGGTTCCCTAAAAAACTGTGCAGACACTTTGCAACGAGAGTTGAAATAATCTGTAGAATCTGTATAACATTTTAAACCTCGACTTTCCATCACTTTGACAGTAGCAGTCCAAATGACAAACTCTAACTTTATGTGGAAATGAAGGCACCCCGAGTTAAAGCTATACGAACACGCGAGAGGGTCGTTAGAATCAGTGAGTCATCTTGTCCAGGATCGGCACGATCATGTCGAATGTCGGCCTCCTGCCCGGGTCCTCGTTCATGCATATCCTGATCATCTTGGTCATGTGCGGAGAGATGCCCGGTTTGAAGCTGATCCTCAGCCCCTCCAGCGCTATCCGCATGCCCGCCTCCATGGGGCTGAGGTCGGCGAAGGGCACCTCCTCGTGGCGAGCTCCCACAGCAGCACGGCGAAACTCCACATGTCCGACGCCCTCCCAGTTCCTGTCGATGATCTTCTTCTGCAATGCCTCCGGTGACATCCACGCCGGGTAATAGATCCTGCCCTTCTCCTGGAAGGAGAACTTCGAGTCGGCCATGTTGATCCTGGCCGTGAGGTCCTCCTCGATGATGACGTGGCGGCTATTCAGGAAGTACTCGGGCGCCGTCTCCGAGGCTGTGCAGGTAAGCCATGCCCTCGCTATGTCGATGGCGAAACGCAGGGCCTGCGCGGTGTCCACCACGATGCCGCCGCTTCCTCGTGCAGGACGTTGTACAGAGAGCCCAACGGCAGGTACTGGCTTATTACGATCAGATTCGGGGGCTGTTGCAGCACCCGATTACGGGTAGAATATTCGCATGGGAGAATATCCTCAGCTTGGGGAACTCCTCGTTGAAGTCCCTCGATATCCTGGGCGTCACGTTGCGTATGTTCAGTATCTTGGCGACGATGTCGTTGTTCTGCCACCTGCCCACGTAAGTCACGCCGCTGTGACTCTCGGCGATCTTCTTCTTCAGCTCCAGCTCCTTGACGTTGATGCCCTTGTGGCGGGAGAGGGTCGCATCCCTCGACCTAGTCTTCATGCCCAGCCAGCTCTGGTCCTTGAACTTGATCTTCTTGAGGTCCTGGCCCTGCTCGACGGCGGCGTCGTGCAGCGCCTTGGCCAGGTTGCCCTTGCACTTGTCCAGCGCCGTGTCGCCGTACTTGTTGGCGATGGCGACCTTGGTGCCCTGGTGCACCAGGTCCTCGGCGATGTCAACGTAGCCCCAGAAGCAGGCGTAGTGGAGGGGCGTGTTGCCGTGCTCGTTGGTGAAGTTGAGGTCGGCACGCTGCCGCAGAAGCTGGAAATGAACAGATATAGTTAAAAAGTGCATAAAATTGCGATGTTGGTTTCGCACGGTGTTCCTCAAGGAACTAGATTAGGGTCATCTTTGCACATGAATGACAATATGATTTAGAAGCAAGTGTGAGACTGAGCTTATTGCAGATGACTCGTTAATATGTTGTCAGTTTAGAGGTAAAAAACTCATTAAGTAACGCCAAAACAATGATAAGTAAACTGCAATTGTCTAACAAGTGACAAAAAAAAGTTGCAATAATATAGGTCATTGACTAGTTAAAAAGTTGTATTACTTCTTATGGAACCTCTTGAAATAACTATTGTCTCGTGTTTTTAGAAAAACGCAGGTTTTTTAACATTGATGTTAGTTAATAGGTTTTACTTTTAAACCAACGATATTTTATACATGAAAATATAAAAGAAATAACTGGTACCAGTCTAGATTATGGGAAACACAGTTTTGACAAAATTTTAGTTAATCTAGTCTAATTAGGAGGTGCTGAACATGATGCAGTTGGTCCCGTGTTACGACGATGCTTCGTTTTCGAGATACGTAGGGAAGGGATATTTCGGGTTTTTAGGCTACGCGCAAAAATGGTTTTCGAGGGGCAAAGTGCGCCTCAACATAACCTATCCCATTGACGTAACTTAACCTAACCTAACCTAAACCCCCAACCGTGTTCTTCTTCCAAAAACAATCTTTTTCGATACTGAGAGCAATTTTTCTCAGCAGGGAAAAGTTCCTCTTTCATGCAAAACTCAATGGACTGGCTCTCATTATGTGGCAAATTTAGCCAATTACATATACACCGTGATACGTGACATGTTTGTAAACAACTGGACCACATTGCAGATATTATACGTTAATATAATTATACACGTGGGTTAAAAACCGGTTTTCCCAATTTTAGCCTTTGACCCCGAAAAACGCGCCCCTATGTATCTCGAAAACGAAGTGTCGTCGTAATACGGAACCAACTGCATCGTGTTCAATACCTTTTAATTAGTCTGGAAAACTAAAAATTTTATCAAAACCTTGTTTCCCATAATCTAGACTTATACCGAAATAACTTCTTTAGACTGAGAATGTCAATTTCTGTACCGTGTACATTGAAAACTTTGTGTACTTTGAAAAATCTATATAGATTAATTGAAGATGAAAGTAACTTAGATGCATTTTTAATATGTGGTTACCATATGGACAATCTCCCGATGACCATGAGCAGCTGCCAAATGCAGTGGAGTATCATCTCCTCGGTTTGTTGCATTCACTCTAGCTCCACGTAAAAGCAGCATTTCGACGATTTTGTTGTGGCCCTTCATTGCCGCCCAATGGAGAGGACTGAAGCCATGGTCATCTCTAACAGAAGAAACACAGTTTCAAATGTGTAAGGAAAAAATGTATTTTTGATACTTAATTACTCCTTTATTCAAATATATTATTACAAGTTTCAAAAAACTAAATACTTTAAAAACAGTTTTTTTTTTTAATAAGTATCTCAAAACACAGATGTGAAAGTTCTAAATCTACTTTTAAAGACATTTAACTGACTAAAAAAAGTATTCATATGGTCAGAGAGATTTCAGCTTTTCGTGATCAAATGACAATGTATTTTCACTTGCTAGCTCAATAATTGTTCCTCCAAATGGTCGTAATAAATTGATCTTAATAAAAAAAATATCAGTTGACATAAATGACCCAATTAATAAACACATAAACAAAAAACCCCTCCTTAAAATGACAATTAAATGCCTCAATGTCCAAATAAGGCAATATGTACAATATAACCTTCACAGTAATTTCAAATTATAAAATAGATCAGAAATTACCCTTGGTTCATGTCATGTTCAGGTTCATCCAGCCATACTCTAACTTGAAGGGCATTTCCTTCCTTGCACCACTGAAAAAATATCCTCCATTTTCTCTGCTAAACTATAAATAAATTACGAATGGGCGTTCACTTTCGTTGCTTCTTTACCAACTTGTCATGGAAATGATTAATTTTTAACGGGAATTAAAACCGTAAAGCGTTTAAATTACGAACTGATTGTTTGAAAGGAAGCACTGTTTACCGCAAAAGGTAGATAAAAGATAAACGGACTGCGATATCTTCAAAATATAAACATTATTACAAATTATAACAATTATGTCACTGCCATTTGCAATGACATTAGCAGCCAGCTGCCAATATACTAACTACCAACTTATCGTGGTTGTAAGTACCACAACTCACCGTGGCTTAGAATTAAAAACACTAAAGAAACAATACCAATGAGCATAGTCAAAATATTTACTATTTGCAATGAGTATTGACATAAGACAAAAAATATACAGTGGAGTCTTCTAATAATCCTTATTTTAAAAACGTTTTATAACGTACGTATCCTAATAAAAGACTCCCAAGTTCTTTCAACATTTATGTATGGAAAATTGAAAACACCTAATAGATGTGCCATCTATGGGTCGGGTGGCGAAATTAGATAAACAAGTTAATTGGTGAATGACCATGAGAAACTCGCCATTTATCCAATAGATGGCGCACCCATTAGGTGTTTTCAATTCACAGTAGCGTGAATTATTTGTATAGCGTTTTCGAAAACTACACCCGATAATGCGTCTCATAGCTCTTTTTCGTTCTACTTACTGACAAGGAAAAATCAGCGTGGACCGCAATAATTCGAAGGATCTCCAAAAGTACCGCCTGGTTAGCTGTTACTTTTGCCCCAGATCTCTGTGGGTTTCTTTAAATACCACTTACGTATATGATTAATAAGCATTGAAAATAAATATAGTTAAATATTAGAATTTAATAATTAAGTATAATAATTTTGTTTGAACGGAACGGAACGTTGCGCAAAAATAGGGAAGTGCGATAATTTTCTAGAAAATGCGAGAGGTGCCGGTGTATTTTTTTTTTCAAAAAAATGGCGGTCGCCGGTGAGAATTTTTCTAGAAAATGCCGGAGGTGCCGGCGTTAATTTTTTTCAAAAATGGCGGAGTCGCCGATGATAATTTTTCTAAAAAAAAGCCGAGTTGCCGGTGTTAAGGGTCGCCGATGATAATTTTTCTAGAAAATGCCGGAGGTGCCAGTGTTAAATTTTTCTAAAAAATGGCGGAGTCGCCGATGATAATTTTTCTAGAAAATGCCGGAGTTGCCGGTGTTAAATTTTGTCAATAATGACGTTAATACAGGCACCTCCGCCATTTTCAGGACAAGTGTCCACCGGCGCCTCCGTCATTTTTGATAAAATTTAATACCGGTGACCGGCATTTTTTAGGAAAATTATTACCGGCGCCTCCGTCATTTTTGGTAAAAGTTAACACCACCGGCAATTTCTAGAAAATTATCATTTGCACCTCCGCCATTTTTGACAATATTTAATACCGGCAACTCCGTCATCTTCAAGAAAAATTATCACCGGTGCCTCCATCGTTTTTGATAAAATTTAATACCGGCACCTCCGGCATTTTCTAAAAAAATTACCATCGGCGCCTTCGCCATATTTGATAAAATTTAACATCGGCGCCTTCGCCATATTTGATAACATTTAACATCGGCGCCTTCGCCATATTTGATAAAATTTAACACCGGCGCCTCCGTCAGTTTTGATAAAATTTCACACCGTCACCTCCGGCATTTTCTAGAACTATTGCTGGCGCCTCATTATTTTTTTTATAAAATTTAACATTTCCAGCAAACAGCAGATGCGCTACTGTTAAACGTTAATAAGGTTATAGTGATAACCTTATTTAATATAATAATTATAATAATAAAGAGATTAAATAATAACCTCTTATTAGGTATGAAGAAATAAAACAAAAGATTAAAGCACAGAAATTTATTTATTTATTTTTTTTGTAGTTATACACATTTTTTGGAAGTAAATATATGTACAAGTCCTGTTAGCGAGACCAAATTACAAAAAGTAATAAATAACGAATTATTAATCATAAATAAATTCTACCTTATGCACCGAGCTGTCGATAACGGGTGCGCGGCTTAGAGAGCTACATTAGCCTACGATATTAAATTGTTATCTTTAGGATGTCTTCTCTTTCGCTTCTACCAGAAACTGGGCTGTCTAACAGCCGATCTGCTGATATGTTCGATAAACCGTAAAGAAAATACCACCTAGACTGCTACGGAACTATCCATCGGACTATAAATATCACGACGTTTTTAGTGTCGATTTTAAATTTTGACCTGATTAACAACTTTTTAGAAGTAACGGTTAATAAACTTTAAAGAGCTTAATCTAGTAGTATGTGATACTACAGGGTCGCGTGGGGCTGAGGCTTTTGATGGAGCGGTGCTTGTACATGCGCCAAAAGTGGGATTCCTCCTAGTTTTTTTTTTTACGATTTTAAGTCGATACATAAGAACAATTTATTGTAAAACTCCCTGTGTTGTAAATACATCCCTAGTTTTTTTAGATTGTCCAATTCTTTTATTTATTTTCTTTTATTCTCTTATTTTCAATATGAATATACCCCTTAAAATATGACATTTTGGCCAATGTATAACTTTTAAGTCTTCTAGATCCGAAAGGTCGTCAAAAAACTTCACATAACCTCAAAATCCCTATACAGGAAATATAAATTTTGCAAAAGTAAAAATTTTGAGTACGAAGTCCGACTTTGTAAAAAACCTCAGCCCGACCAAATTTCATCCTAAGTCCAATAAAGATACAAGTGACGCAATAAAAGTAATCGACTATCTAGTAAACCCACTTACTTATCCTAAATTGTGCCTGCTCGTAACTCGCCGTCGAGGCGGGGGACAAAAAAAGAAAGTCGTACAAACGTGATCTCACTGACAGAAGCAGACGTAACACGGTGCTACAAATTTAGGTGATATCCATCATTGAAGCTATTACAAAATATCCCTCCCGACCTAAAATGCTCGGGACGTACACAATGGTCTATAAGTTAAAAACAAAAAATCGTAAAATAATAATAATAAAAAGTATCACTTTGTAACAAGAAAACAAAAAAACATATACACAAAAAGTAAACGCCTATGTTGTAGTCAAAACGGCGACCGGTATCCCCAATTCCGCGCGTTTTGTACTGTATCTAACGTTATACGTGAATAATGCAAGCTTAAACATGATACTGTTCTCAATTCGTTACAATAGCACCTTTCCGAATTATATTTTTCTCACCTCACAATCTCAAGAATTTACAAACCCATGATTTCACTCAAAAAATATGAATATTCATTGGCATGTTTTAAAGACAATCTGTAAAATGGACTATAAGTAATTATTTTCGCATAATATATTATGGGGTTCCACAAGGTGTCCGCCTCGGCCCCTATAGCAAAATCATTAGTGGCACTAAAGTAGAAAGTAGTTTAAATTTGGTACATTTATAAGAACTTTCCATCGAAGAAGCGTCTCGTCGTCGACCCGTTTTAAATACAACATAAGATACAGTTCTCACAGCTCCGGAAGCAAAAACAGTGCGAAACTGCTTCAGACCTATAATATACAAAAAGGAAACTTATTTTTAGAAAACAACTGAATCAGCTTTTGAAAACGATACTGAGAGCACTATACTTATATAAACACATCTCTTGGGGTGGGGGTGGGGTTCATTTTCTAAAAATAAGTGCCGGCCAATGAAACGCCACTCTTCTCTCGTCTGCGATAATAGAAGCTCTCCGACCCGTCGGGTCCCTAAAGCTATTTCTTGGTGGGTGTGCCCCTCTGCGTCAGGCCCTCGAACCTCTTGAACGTGTAGTTGATGAACACCCAGTCCTTGTAGTTGATCTCGCCGTCCTGGGGCATCGGCGCGGCAGCTGGAAAAGTTCCTTCTGTAACCGGCTAAATCTGCGTCTACGAGTTCGGGGTACTTACGGATTTCGAGCTTGACGTCGGGGAAGTCGTCGAAGTTCGACGTGTCGTCTATGGACCTGACCTCGACGGGTATGGCGGCCGGCCTCTCCCCTGATGTGCTCCCAGTCGACGCCCCGGAAGAACTGGTTCAGCTTCAGGTCCTCCAGGCCCTTCTGAGATCCCAGCCGTCTGTCAGCTTCGCAACAGAACCTGCAAGCATCAAACGTAATCAGAAAAAAATATCAACAGACCTTCAGGCTTCAAGACGGAGTTTGGGCTTCCTCCTACACCCCACCATTGACTACTCCGTCCACTTTTGCCCCTTTGATAAATCACGAGAAATTGCAATCACCTCAACCAGCACACTAGTTATTTTGACCTCAACCCCCCCTCCCCCTGAATGCCCAATTCCCAACAGTATAAATTTACTTATACAGCCTGAATGGCTGATATATGCTGAAAATGTATGCTAATTCTCATGGCTTAGTTTGGTAGGGTAGAGGAAAGAGAAGGAGTAAAGATACGTTTGGGGAGATGTAAGGAGGAGCCTAAATACACCTTCAGGATTCCTCAGGAGGAAAGTGAGGATGGCAATACTACCGAAATTTGAATATACTGGTTTAGAAGGAGAGACTTTTTGTGTATTTCAACACTTTTCAAATATTAGTACATCATTTTCAAGTCGTAAAAAACTAAAAGCAAAAGAATGCACTATTACAATTCAAAACCATATTGCAGAAAAAATCTTGTATCCTCAGTCCACCCCTGTTTTTGACTCACAAAATTCCTATGTCTTACTATTGTTGACAAAGAGGATGTAAACTTCCCTGGTTTGTTTACACAACAATATGTTTATTTCACTTTTTTTCTAGTATATCCCCTATAATATCTTTTTTTTTCAATTTAAAATGATACCACAATGGAAGAATGTATTTCTTGTTAGAAAAGTGAAGGGAAAAAGTGAAGGTAATAGACGAGTGAAAGTTAACAAGGCAGTTTTTTCTATCGCTTGATATTTAATGCAATATCTTGTCACAAAAAATTAATATTACTTAAAAAAAAAGCTCCCGAGAAATTTTAGATTGTTGCACTGGTCTAATAATAGTTGTATATATTTATTTATGTCATGTATTTTGCCTGTTGTGTATCCACTTACTTTCCTAATAATAATAATATTATCAAATCTTATACAACACTAAAAACTTAAAACATCCCGATATTAGGGAAAATATATTTCTACATAGACCTCTGTTCTACGTTTGACTCTGACTTGTTAACAGTGAAACGGATTACAAAAGATGTAGTAAATATGTCTTTCTCTGTCAGTCTGTCTCTATCCCTCTGTCTCTCTCTCTCTGTCTCCCTGTATATCTCTCTTTCTGTCTGTCTGTCTTTCTCTTTCTGTCTGCCTCTATCTCTCTCTTTCTGTCTGTCTCTTTCTCTCTGCCTGTCTCTCTCTGCCTGTCTCTCTGTCTCTATATCTCTGTCTGTCTCCTCTCTCCCTCTTGTCTTTCTGTCTTTTTATTAAAAATCTCTAAATTGCAACTTTTTTTATTTTTTGAAAAATGTGTTATTTAAAAAAAATCGGTTTTGACAAGTTTTACTTAAAGGGCCTAAACGCTTTTGATTTACCACAGAGTGCAATCCAACAGGAGTCACGCTTTTAAAATATCCTTGCAGCAAATTTTGGATCTCTGATCAAAATCTTTGTCTAAAATCGTACTCACTTTATAATCGTATCTTTGGCCTCTTCGGAGATCGGAACTTCGGCGGGGAACACAAGTGTCTCCCTCCAGTTCATCACCTTCCTGTAGGTGTCCTGCGGGTTCTCGGAGCAGAAGGGCGGGTAGCCGATCAGCATCTCATACATGATGACGCCCAGCGACCACCAGTCGCACGCCCGGCCCATACCCCGTCTGCAGGAACACTCGGGGCGCTATGTAGTCGGGCGTGCCGACAGTGCTGTATGCCAGCGCCCTCCGGTTCTTCTTCCAACTCCTCCGCCCGCCTCTTGCTGTCCATCGGACTCGACGTGATTACTGCAGAACAAAGAATAACGAGTTTTTAGTAGTTTTATAAATGTTTTTATGGGTTTTAATCGTCTCCTGATGATGTCAGCGAGTTGAGTAATACTGCAGTGTTTCGGTGTTATCGAAAAACATGCCCATGTCTTTGTTTCTACATCAAAGGTTCCAGTCCTACTCTATTACAAACTATACCGAATTAGCCCATGTTGACGTAGGTATAGCAAATATTACCAGGTGAAACAAAAATGTATGTGAAAGGGAAGGCGATGTGGGTTAAGAAGATATCGTCGATTCGTTTATTTTTTATTTTCAATAGATTGTAATTTATTATCCTATAGTTTTGAAGTTAAATTACACAGGCCGACAAGATTTTAACCCAGAAACCAGAATATATTTTTCCAAAAGATTTTGATGCGCTGAATCCAAATCCGAGGTCCAAATCTCTCAATTGGCTCTGGTTTTCGAGATATTCTAACCTAAATGTGCAAAAAAGCGATTTTGGCCTATATTTGAGGTTATGTAGCATCGCAATTTTTTTTTTCAAAAAACAACAATATTTTACAGTACATGCTTTGCTCTTTTAAATGACGTTGAGTTTACTCAAATATCTTTTTTCACTGCGATATCGCATTTTGAAATTTTAAGTTTGTGAATTTCTCTATAATTGAAAACCTATTAAGAATCGCATGTACATCAAACAGTCGATTGGTTTTGATTAGAAAACACTGAAAATGTTTGAAATTCAATAACAGGTCAATATTTTCTTATGTAAAAAGACTTAGAATAAAGATAAAAGACTAAGAAAACATTGACCTGCTATTGAATTTCAAACATTTTTAGTGTTTTCTAATCACAAAACCAATAAACTGCCCATGTGATGTCCACGTGGTCCTTAATGGGTTTTCAAATATAGAGAAATTCACAAACATAAAAATTTCAAAATGTGATATCTCAACGAAAAAAAAAAAAGATATTTGAGTAAACTCAACGGCATTTAAAAGAGCAAGGCTTGCTTTAAGTCTAATGTTTGAAAAATCATTATTTTTGCACTTTTAGGTTAGGATATCTTGAAAACAAGAGCCAATTGAGAGATCTGGACCTCGGATTCGGATTCAGCGGATCAAAAAACCTTTGGAATATATATATTCTGGTTTCTGGGTTAAAATCTTGTTGGTCTGTGATATTATAGAGAAATTCACAAACTTAAACATTTCAAAATGCGATATCGCAGCAAAAAAAGATATTTGAGTAAACTCGACGTCATTGAAAAGGGCAAGGCATGTACTTTAAGATGTTCATAGTTTTTTGAGAAAAAAATTGCGATGCTACATAACCTCAAATATAGGCCAAAATCCCTTTTTTTGCACTTTTAGGTTAGGATATCTTGAAAACCAGAGTCAATTGAGAGATTTGGACCTTGGATTCTGGTTTCTCGGATTTGAACCTTCGGAAAAATATATTCTGGTTTCTGGGTTAGAGGGTCGGCGTAATTTTGTCGGCCTGTGTTATTTTTGTAAAGTTACTGAGTGCTTCTAGTGAAAATATTGCCACAACAGTTTTGCAACAATTTCCTTATTACCAATACATTAGTAACTCAATGCCACGTTGCAAAATTTCTCGATTTTCAGCGTCTATGGAGCTTAATAATACGGAAAGGTAATACTCACTGAAATCCGAGGGCTTGGCCTGGCTGAGGTCCCTGTAGAAGTCCGTCCTGTGCGACTTCTTCAGGCCGGTGCACAGCCCGAAGTCGGAGAGCTTCAGGTGGCCCTTGGCGTCCAGCAGCAGGTTGTCGGGCTTGATGTCCCTGTGGATGAAGCCCAGCTTGTGGATGGAGTCGATGGCCAGCGCAGTCTCCGTTATGTAGAACTGCGTGCACTCCTCGGAGAGGGTGTCCTTCTTCATGAGCAGCGTCATCATGTCGCCCCCCGGCAGGAATTCCATGATGAGGTACAGATTGATGGGGTCCTGGAAGCTGTAGTACATCTTGACGACCCACTGGTGGTCGGCCTCCACGAGGATGTCCCGTTCGGCTCTCACGTGGGCGACCTGTCCAGGAAAAACAAAAATTTGATTCAGCCATCTTCTAATGTTGTCTGAACTCCGTACTTAGTTATACAGTAGATAAAAAAAACCCACAAAAAACACCACAAAGGGCGTCGGCAGTGAAGTCCGAATTACACAACACAAACTTTTAAAATGAATATCAATGTACCACCACGTAAGGGTGTAATTTTTCTTCAACCGGGACGTTATGCACGCATGGTGCTATTCTGGCTGCTGCTATTTTTGTGCCGCTATCCGGCTACGTGTTTTTGGGTTTCTTCAATGCGTTCTTACTTGTTTTATGATTATGAAGAAAAAAGTAAATAGGTGGATCCAAACAATTAATAAACTAGACGATTTGGAGAGTTTCACCGGAGATTCCCCCCAGGGGATTTTTTTCGGGGGGGGGTTTTTCCCGCAAAAATACCCCCCCCCTCTTCTCCCCCCCCCCCCCCCCCCCCCCCCCCCCCCCCCCATCCTATATTTTTTTATTTTTTTTTTTTTTTTTTTTCCAGCCCCCCCCCCCCCGCCGACCCCCTTTTTGGTGGACATTGTCTAAATACACCAAGATGGGAAACAATTATATTGGTTGCCTATATTATTTGGTCGCCTGGTTTGTAAACATTAATGAAGACTGTACAATAATTATGTTGTGGTGTCTATCATTAAAAAATAAAGGCTAGCAACGATTTAATGGAATGTTAAACCTATTTCAACACATAGATTGGATCTGTTATGTAATTTCTAAAATAAAAACCATTATTTGATAAAGCCTACTTACTTTTAAGTACCTATTTTAATAACGATTAATATTAGAATACTGCATGTGAATCACCAGCCAATATTATTTTCAATTATTTGAATTTGATTTTCCAATTGAGATTTAATATCAATATTTTTTTGCCGATCTAAACCAGATTTAGTTTTTACATTTTTATCCAGTGTTTTTACTGTACAATTTATCGCCATTATCCCTAATCTCAAACTCATAAAAAATTACGTTTTCACCTGAAATTTGGAAGCAATTTGAGGTATTTTTTCAATTTTAAAGATATCTTCAAGAACCTAAAAAGTTTGGTATCAAATTGAATATATCATCGCAACACAGTATCATTTTTGGTACAGCAACTCAACAGGATGGTTAGCTTAAGAGCTATTTTGTTTTTCAAAGGGTATAGATTAGATTCAAACCTTCAATTTGAATTTTTGTGATGTCCCAACAAATTAAGTTTGAAGTCAGTGTTTTATTGAAATACCCCTCTTGTCTGTTTTTCCTGATTTAGATCTGAATTAATAATTTCACTTTTAAAAATAATTTTCCTTCTTTCCGTCCTAACTAATGTATAACTTTTTTTTACATTTTAAATCCAGTCTTAGCTCTAACAAGGATAAAACGCTGTTTTATTACATTTTTGTTTAGGCCAAGGTCAAGGAAAACATCAATCGACTTATCTAAATTAGTACAAAACCCCACACATTGTAATCGTTATTTGTACAGGTATTCCGCATCATTGTATACGGAAAAAAACATTGTCAATTAAACAGTCGGAAAATAATACTGGAAACAGACAAACGAACTACAATTCGCGAGTGAATAATTGTATAAATCTATCGACGAATATCTTCTAGGCTACAAAAAGTTCAAGGTCTCCTAACACTTTTTAATTAAGGAAATTTACAAGATTGTTTGAACAGCTGTTTGCCCGGCCCCACCGAGCACTTTAATAACATATTGGCATGTTTGATAGACCTTTTAAATAAAAGGCGGTTGTAAAAGCAAATGCTGATGGCAAGCCTCGTGTTGAGGACATGATAAAGAATGTACATATACCTGAATAATATTGATGAGTACGTAGCAAACGAATCTTGTGTAGGCTTGATTATTTAAATTTTCATTTAATTTTAAAATGGAAATACTAGTGATATTACTAGTGAATATATACTTTCTGGTTAGCATCATGTCTGAGACAAAGTATATTTTTATCCCATGCAAATATAATGCAACTACTAAATAAACACAAGATGTCTGCAACTCAAATTACACCGACAATGTCTAACTCCTATATAAAGGTAACAAATAAAACCGATACATCATACTCCCTGTAGACGGTGACATACAATGTGACTCAATTAAAATCGCAATGCCTTCCTATAGTTGTTAAATAATATTTGATAACCTCCAAATTTTGGTGATAAGGATAGATTAATAATATTGCTAGTCGGGCATAATAATAATATTATATATTTCGCGCTTCACCGAGGTTAACATTGTAGTAGAGAAGAGACTGAGTGCTTTTGTTTACCTGTTCCTTCTCCAACATGTCGGCCTTCCTGAGGATCTTCATGGCGTACACGTGACCCGTGTCCTTTTTCTGCACTAACCTAACTTCCCCGAACGCTCCCCGACCTATCACTTTGAGGGGCTCGAAGTCTTCCACGCCCAGCCTAGACCGCTTCAGCCTGAGGAATTCCGTCTCTTTCTGGGCGTGCTGCAGACGCTTCTCGTGCTTCTGCTCCTCGGAGAGGGTGTCATCCTTTAGGGATTCTTCTAATTTCGCTAACCTGAAAAAAGAAGAGATACATTTTATGATTACGTCTCTGTTAATGTCACAACTCCTCAAAATTCAGTCAGTCTGAAACAAATAGTACCCTCTCTCCTAAATACAACTTTTAGGTTTGCATTGGAAATGACCTCGATGCCAAGCTAACATTTAGAGAAGAGACTAAAGAAGGCATACATTTCTCAGAAAAATTTGGAGTATGAATCCCAGGATAGTCATGTGGATATATGCTGCTATCATTAGGCCAATGTTAGCCTATGGAGTTGTTATTTGGTCAACTAAAAGCCAACAAACCACAGCAAAAATCAAGTTTACCCAGATACCAAGATTTGTATATTTATCCACTACTGGGGCTATGCAAACAACAACCAACAAGAGCTACGGAGATACTATGATACTATTTTTGCCGCCACTGGATGTATACATATGTATGTGGGTGAGGTTGCAATGGTATGGGGAGACAAGACGTCGCTTGTGGAGAGGGGCTACAGAGGCTAATAAAATGCCTCTACTGTTTGATTTGTCTTTGACAGACCCTATGCAACCAATACCAACGCCTAGTAATCCTTCAGCCAGGGAGGGAACTATAAATATCACTGATGGATCAAGAATAAAGAATGGCACAGTTGGAGTTTACTCAAGGCAATAAAGAAGCTTACAGATTGACTTGAAGGGAGGCAAGTCTAAAATATTTTTGGAACAGCTCTCAATAGCATCTTGCTATATGCAGCAATGGTACTTGGTTGGAGTCACAGCTTGGGCAGCTACCTCAGGGAAGATGCACAGAAAAATTCACAACGTTGTCATTAGGACTGATTCTTGAGTGAAAGGAATGACATCCTCCATTGAACGAATGCGTCTCAAGCGAGCTAAATACTATTACCGTTTCTATGTTTGATTACTGGGTATCGAACGCTAGATCATGAGTTAACAGTTAAGGCACATGTTCAACAGGTGCAGATGTAATATTAAAGATTCTATCTGGACGTTTCTAGTGCGGAGAGTTTATTTTTGGACGCCGGTTACTCAGCTGTTTTCAACGGGGGCACTTGCATTGTGTAGTAGGTGCTCCTGAAGCGTGTTTATATTCATTGATAATTTTAGAAGTGATTGATTTATCAGACCTATTTTTGAGAAAGTGTTACACGAATCTCGAAACTAGCGAATCGATTTCTATGTCGCGATAACGTACAATGGACATGTAGCTGTCAATTAAATACGCAAATTTATATCAAGCTTACTTCAATTTTAAGTAATCTTAAAATAATATACATATATGTATATGTTATCGACAATGTACTAATAGTTAAAACAATTTCGATGATTAAAAAACTAAGCATTCATTAATAATATTGATTTTTTTAGCTTCTAATTAATTTGTAAAGGTGTAGGTTTCATCAGGTCAGAGTATTTTACATTTTGATTTGAAAACTCGTAGTTTGTAATCAATCAACGCTGTTTCTTAATTGTTAGAAACTAGTTAGAACAAATTAATTATTTTAAGTAATATAATTAATTGATTTAAAATGAATAAATAATATTAATTCGTTAAATGAATTAAGTCGATTAATTTTTGTATTCCTACTAAATTACATTATGAATACTAAAATTAACTGATTTATTTTGGCCCTTCAATCAGTTTTAACCAATCACGTTTCTACTATGACTCACCTTTGTTTTCGTTCTACGTGTTGGGCTATAAGATTACTGTAATAATTTTCTAAGGTGACTTTCGCTTTGGTTGCCTTGTCCAGGGTGTGGACACTGAAACGGATGGTGTTCTCCGTGGCGGTCATGTCCAGGACCCCTGCAATAAAACGGAACACAATTAACAACCATCATCGCTAATATTAATGAAAAAAAAAAAACATAGTCATCAGAGCTGGGCAGAGCCATCGGTTAATAATGTAGGGGCCGCCTACATTAGAGGGTCAAAAAAAAATTTATCTATTTTTTTTTGCTTAAATTGAAAGTATATCATCTGTAGAATATGCTCCCGAAGTTTCAAGTCCGAATTCGAACTGTAAACAGTCGAAATATAATACAGATACTCACAAAAGTATTCGGCCACCCTAGATTTTGCTAATAAATTGACATACAAGAAATAGTTATCACTGACTGGTAAACAAGAGAAATTAACACAATGATATATGAACATTATGCTTTATTATACCACATAAAAAAAGTAATCAAAACAGACACAATTTAAAAACTGACGACAAAACACTATAATGTCCAATTTATATGACACAAAAGTATTCGGCCACCAAAAGTAAAATAAAAAAAAAAAAATAGGAAAGGTACAAACAATTTAGAACGGCACATCTAATATCTTGTCGGGTATCCTTTAGAATTCAGAATAGCTTTCAGCCTATTTGGCATTGAATGCACCAGTTTACGGGTCACTTCCGGGGTCACATTACTCCATTCTGTTGAGAGATGATTTTTTAACTCTTCTTTATTGGTAATTCGTTTATTTTGCAGAGATCGTTTTAGATGTGACCATAAGTGCTCGATAGGGTTAGTACTGGACGACTGCGGTGGTGTTTTCAATTATCGGTACACGGTATAGCAGCCATTCCCGCGTTTTACGGGCACAGTGCTTGGGGTCATTATCTTGTTGAAAGATGTAATGATCGCCCAATCCTAATTTTTCGGCGTTAGCCTGTAAATGATACTGCAATATATTAATATAACAATATTGGTTCAATATTCCTTCAATAAAATGAAGGTTACCCACTCCCGCAGCCGCCATACAGCCCCACACCATGAGCTATCCACCGTCGTGTTTTACGGTAGGTTTTAAGTTTTCCTTATTTAACGATGTACCAGGTTTTCTCCATACAATTTGTCGTCTGGAAGAATCAAATATCTCAAATTTACATTCGTCGCTAAAGATAACCTGATCCCAGAAAGTTTCAGGCTCATTCCTCATTCACATACTGGTCAGCAAACGTGAGTCTTTTTTTGTCTGTTGACCTTACTAATCCAGGGTTTCCTTCGGGCAACTCGGCCGTGGTAGGGCTTTTTTTAAGGTTCGACGCACTGTCTCAGTACTAATATTCTTTCCAGTATATTCTCCTGAATCTCAGCACATATTGTTCTGTATTGTTCTCTGGCACTAGTATTTTGATTTTCCTTTATTTGTTAGAGAATTTGCTTTTCATCTCTTTGAGTTAATATTTTGGGTCGCCTGGATCGTGCTGTATTTACTACCGTTTTATCGATTTCATATTTTTTTATTATACTCTGTACAGTACTTCGTGGTATGCCTGTGTCTCTGCTAATTTTACGCTGTGCAATATCTTTTTTTTTTTGCTAAGGAGATAAGATGCTGTCTCTCTGGTACGGTGATTTCGCGTACTTTTGGCATTTTATTTGCGTGACAAGGGTACACTGTCTAATAGAGGCATGCAGTCTATACCAGTTAATATGTAACCTTTCACACACTAATACTATGGCCAAGCACCCTACTATCTCTACTTGCATTACCTACTACAGTTTTGCATAATTAACTGGCCGAATACTTTTGTGTGTCCGTTTTCATATGTCAAACGCGTTGGTCGGGTAATCCCAGCGAATGTTTTATTCTGCGTCTACGTTGTAATGATCCTTTAGTCAAGGAGAAATGGAGGAACGTATTTATGCATATTATGCAGTCTCACTTAATTGTGAATTTGTGTTTTGTACATTCGTTCTTAGAAATAGAAGGGTGGACGAATACTTTTATGAATATCATTGTATATAGTGCGCGTGCTCCGAAGCGTCAGTAGAACGAAGCCGAATCAAGACGAATCAAGCCGAAACAATTACAAAGGAATGAAGTGTTTGAAGAAGAGGAGGGACTTTCTTATGGAGCAGGGATAGCAGATTGACCAAAAAGTTAAGGGTAAATAAACGATAAAAAAATTTTATCGACTATTTTTCATATCGACGAAAACTTTAAACGCGTTTTTCGCGAAACGGTGTTTTTCAAATAGGCGCGCACGATTACTTAAAAACTACCGAACGGATCGACTTTTTTTTTAATTAAAGCTTTTTTAATTACCTTCTATTTGAACTAAAGAAATCAGTAAAAATTATTGCCAAAAAAAAGGTTATTAACAAAAAAACACGGACATTTTCCACAAAAAAATTTTTTTTTTTTGTTTAAACAACAATTTTTTCTTTTGTATTTATTCTTAATAAATTCATGATTTTTTTTAGTTCAAATAGAAACTATACTCATAAACTTTACAAAAAGAATTTATTTTTATGATTCAGATGATTCTATGGGACGCTATCCTGCACGCCGTGGAAAAGGAATTTTCAAAGGCATCGGTATTCAATTATTAATAACTTTTATTTTCAATTATTAATAAAATGTAATAATAAAAAAATTTTTTTATAAACCTTTTGATATTTATAATAAAACAGTAAAAATTTCAAAACAATCCATTGTGTAGTTTCTTTGTAAAAAAATCACGAAAAAGTGCTTGATTTTGACCTCCTAATGTAGGCGGTCCCCTTAAAGGGCTTGGTCTTAAGACCTTACTCTTAAAGTTCTATGAATTTTGAAGTCCTAATTAATTTTTAAAATCAAAGGAAATCGAATTACCAATTACTAATAAAAAATAATTGATTTCTTTTTTTGGGACTTTTTCCAATTACCAATTACAATTACTTTTATAAAGTAATTCAGTTATAAATCCCCAATTGCATCACATTCACTTTGCTGAAGCTTGAATTAATTAATTATGAGTGAGTCAACCCTACGACTTAATTAATTCATCGCGAATTTATTTTAAATTTCGTAGAAATGTGGAAGATATGCTTCAAAATCTTTATACAGAATATACAGTCACTTTGCTAAAGCATGAATTAATTATGACTGATTTAACGATGTGATTGAATTAATTAATTCATGGCGTTTATCATCACCTACGAAATGTGAGAGTTATACTTGAAATATACGATCGCTCGAATTAACTAATTATGATTGAATTAATTAATTCACGAGTTTATTTTAAATCCATGAAATGTGGAAGAAATATTGCATAAAAATCTATATTAATCAAATTGCGAATCGCTATCGAGGCCATCTCCGCAGAAGTTCCTCCTATGAGCGCTTCTGTGAACTTAACCACTTAGAATTAACTTGTTCAAACGCCACACTGGCACTGTGTCTATTACGTGGAAGCAAAAATCACTGTCCTCGACCCGTCTTAATGTACCAATCGCCGGCCCTAATTGTATGTAAAGAAGTCTATTTATATCGTGTAAATGTTTGATCGCCCTGGCGCCTCCGATGTCGCTGTATTATCGGAGAACGTAAACAGGATAGAATTGCCGGGAATACGGAAAGGAGGCGATGGAAATATCCTACAATTCATCTTCGAGATGACATACGTATGTATATAATATACACGCGTATATTGCGGTTAGGAATAAACGAAATTATTCTCTGGAAAATATATTGACAATACAACGACTTCCGAATATAGCAGCAAGCGTAGGAAGGTAATGCCCGAAGAAAATATTGTTTTAATAAAGGATTTTAGCGCACAAAAACCTAGATATTTACAGGATTCTTTATTATCGACATACATGGTTCCATAACTGTTATTGTAAGTTAAAAAAAATATTTCAAATAAAATATTTCTAATTGTACTCCATTCCATGTAACCGCTACACGACTTCGTAATTTTAAATGGAACACCCAGTATATTTGTCCATTTTTTAGATACCCCCACTAAATTTTAGGTCAACTTTATTAACCAGACATGGTATCTAAAAGCCACGCGTTCTAGACATTTAAGTGTTTTTGAAAAATATCACCATGATAGCGCTCCAAATGATTATGAATAGCATCTGAACCAGAAAAAGGTATATACGAGGTATGTAAATTAAGTAATGAGACTGGCAACGTAGCGCCCGATCTTGCAACACTGCGGAGGCGGGACTTGGAAGGGCGGTAGGTTAACATGTAGTGCACCTTCAGTGCAAGTTTGAACTTGTTAGAGTCATTTGTTTGTTCTTTGTTACTGTTTTCGTAAACCGGTCTTTTCTAGTGCGTCTTAAAAATGAGTGACATTAATTTTGAGCAACGGTGTGCTATCAGGTTTTGCTTCAGATTTGGACAAAGCGCAACGGATTCTTTTGCAAAACATCAACACGCCTACGGAGACAGTTTTTTCAGGAGATCAGGTTTTTCGGTGGTTTAAGGCATTCTCAGAAGGAAGAGCAGTCCATTGAAGGTGAACCAAGCAGCGGAAGGCCTTCATCTTCAAGAACCGATGAAAATTTCTATAGAATACGGGATCTTGTGCATTCAGATCGTTGGTTGACGGCAAAAAAGATCGGGGAAGAGTTAAATTTGAATCACACCACTGTTCATCAGATTTTGACTAACGAATTGAGGATGATAATTGATAATACTCTGCGCAAAAATGGTTCCAAAAAACCTTTCGCAGGAACAAAAGGACATCAAAAGCGAAAGGTATCAAGACTTTTTGGAATCGATTGAAAATGATCCTCATTTTATGGAACATGTCATTACTGGTGATGAGACTTGGGTGTTTGAGTACGACCCGGAAACCAAGCGCCGAAGCATGGAATGGCACACTTCAAGCTCTCCAAGACCCATAACAGCAAGAATGAGCAAATCGAAGATCAAATGATTTGCTTTTTTGATAGCTAGGGAATTGTCCACAAAGAGTTTGTGCCTCCAGGACAGTAAATCAACACTTTTACAGAGAGGTTCTTGAAAAACTTCGAAAAAGGGTCATGCGTGTGAGCCCAAACATTAAGAACAACTGGATGTGGCATCACGACAATGCGCCTTGTCACACAGCCATTTCAGTAAACGAGCCAGGAAAAATATTCCTGTGGCTCCTCAGCCTCCTTATTCGTCCGACTTGAGTCCTTGTGACTTTTCTCTCCTCCCGAGATTGAAAAAATCACCTGAAGGGACGTCATTTTGGGACCACAGAAAACATACAAACGGCTGTAACCGACCAGAAGGCTATTCCAGTATATGAGTTCCAACACTGCTATGAGGAATGGAAGAACCGTTCACCAGCGCTGTGTGGCTTCCCAAGGACGTTATTTTGAAGGAGACAATACTGAGTTGTAATTCTATTCAGATAAAATTAAAAAAAATCAGTCTCATTAATTAATTTACACACCTCGTGTATACGGTTTGGGCAGTTCGATTTGTCACAAATTATTTCACTGTTGCAAAATGTACGTTATTCAGTGTCGGAAATATTGCAACATCAATACCATTGTTTTTTTCAAATAGAATAACCCACAGTATCTAATTAAATTATCTTTTAATTGATGTAAGGTTGTCCATATTTATCCTTATCAGTTTTCAAGTAGCCTCTATAGAACAAATACAGCAGAAGTTTGTACGTGTTTTAAAATGCTCCACTTTCCACTTTCGTAATGTTTCTGGAGAAAGGTGCAAAAAAGTTGACAATGAGTTTCCCCATAAGAATAAAGTTGGTGACGTTTTCCTTAAGTCGTCACTCTAAAAGTATCAAGCACAGTTAACTCACCAACACCACAGTACACACAGTACACTGTCTTATTACAGATTCATAATACACCTTTCACCTCAACAGTACATCAATTCCACCAAAACCTATGCCGATTTTTCGACATCGTTGACTGACAATACGTAAAGCTATCGACTACTACATACTTATCGCGTTTTCGAGAAAATCATCTCGAATGACCTCGTCAACTCGACAAACAGGGGGCCACGGCCGGTGTCAGAGTTTGCCCGCGTCCCACTCGCCGATCGCCATGTCGGTTGGGCGTATTGAAAGGCCTCAATATTTACACAAACCTATTTGTCGATAAGTGAAGTGAAATGTCGCCGTCGTCGCTACCGATTCTCGCGGAGTCGGGTAAACATCGGCGATAATTTTAAGAATAACAAACGGCGCCGACGAAGAGAGGGCTCGTCGTCCATCGCCCACTAGATATTAGCGGTAATTACGTGAGCGAACTGCAGGCGACTCGGAGCCGCCTAATTAGTAGGTAAGGTGGAGTCAATTAGTATTACAGTTTGATGGGCACCTATTAGGCAAATTGATTGCGAACTATTACGTCTTGCGTTGATATTGCAGTATGTCACACAAAAATGTGATGGATATAACTTCAAAACTATTCAAAATATATAAAAACTAGCGACCTGTCCCGGCTTCGCACGGTTTACGACATCACATTAGAAACCTCTAAAATGATCAGTGTTTCTCTACTATATTATGCATGTATTATACATATAAACCTTCCTCTTGAATCACTCTATCTATTAAAAAAAAACGCATCAAAATCAGTTGCGTAGTTTTAAAGATCTAAGCATACATAGGTAGGGACAAACAGCGGGAAGCGACTTCCTAGCCGCGTTTAGATTGTCTATAAACAAATGGAGAGTGCCAAATCCATGGAAAAGCAACCCTAAACATTAGGCATGTGCGAGATTTCGAATTTTCGAGACGAGACGAGAAGTCATTTTTCGAGACGAGACGAGATTCTCAAGAGATTTCGAAAAGATTTCGAAATCCCGAGATTTCTCGAGAACGCGAGATTTCTCGAGATACCGGGATTTCTTGATATATTGAAATTTCTCAAAAAAAGAGGTGAAATTAATGTATTAATACGTACTCTATTACCATTCTAAATTGAAAATAGGTAGAAAAAAGCAAGGTTGTCAGATATATTTTCTAAAATTGCTAAGCTCACTATACAAGTATACTTCATACTTCAGTAAACTGTTAGTTCGTGACGTTCTTAGAAAGCTAGTTTGGAAATATTTAAAAAAAATATATATAGACATAAATTTATTAGTTAGCATTTATATAAAGCGTTTAAAATTGCTGGAAAAAATAATTATAAATTCAAACAACTTTATGTATATTACTATACTTAAGAAAATTTTGAAGAACCGGCAACGGCGGCTCAGGCGGCTGGCGGCACAGAGTAAAACCACTGGCGGTAACACCGGTCAACGAGATTATTAGACTACTTTGCATTTAATACATTGCTAATACTTCTTCGGTCCCCTGTGCCATAATTTTTTTACGACGTCGTTAAAATGATTTACGACTTTAGGCACTCAATTTGTTTAAGACGCCAGTGACGTGTATTTCAGCTAGGTTTATTAACACAGACAATTTTTTTCAGATTGTTTGGCTAAATGAGCATTATTTACAGCAAATTATATTACAAATATTAAGAGTTTTGTATGCAGGCTAATTTTAATCTCCTATATTGATTTGAATGAAAAAAAAAAATTCACAATTTTCGAATTTATAAAAGATATATGCACGCTCATGGAATCATAAAGTTGCACCGCTTTTTTTGTTCCCCAGGCGTATTTATCATTTTCAATTAAAATTAGAAGGACTTATACAGTTGTTTAAATTTAAAAGCTCAGCTAGAAAAACACATTAAATAAAAGAAAATTTATTACACTTTGGTGTAATATTTTGATTTAACTCAGCATTTAGGAAATCGGACATCGATTTCAAAATGCTGAGTTCGATTTTAATTTGTTTCGATCGAGCGTCGGTGTAAAGCTCGATGCGTATGGAAAAATTACGTTACGAGACGTAACAGTTCCTAATTGAAAGATTGTCTGCGATATTTTCCTTAAGTTTCATATTGTGAATATTCTCCGGGAAATTTCAAATAGTAAATGAATTTTGAGATTTATCTCGGTTTTTTAAAAATCTTATGATTTCAAGAAATGTCGGAATCTAAAAAAATATTGGATCTCAAGAAATCTCCGAAACCCGGGGTCCCCAAAAGAGATCTCAAGAAATCTCGGAATCTCGGGATCTCAAGTAATCTCGAAATCTCAAGAAGTCTCGGAATCTCGAGAAATCTCGAGATCTCGAGAAACCTCGACTGACCAAGAGTCTTGTCTGGTCTCGATTTTTGTTTCTCGTCTCGAGGATCGAGATCTCGAGATTTTCGAGATCTCGCACATGCCTATTAAACATGCATATCTTTCGCTTGTTTTACCGTCCACTACAGAAACCTATTTCTGGGGAGAGACCAAACTGGTACGACTTCTTGCCCAAAGACAGGCTTCATCAAAGAAAATGGCGCGTGAAAATGGCGATCGATAATTTCCGCGGTTCGAGTATTTTTTGACATTCCTTTCTATGGTTTTTTCTTAACCCTATTGCTCATTCATTAACCCTAGTAAGGTAGACCCATTTCAGTACGCCATGCATTATGTATGTATTTGTACGCCTGCAGTATGCCTTGCGAATGCAGATTTTGGAAATTGTTACAGAAGATTATTCTTGAAATGTTAAAATGTTGTTTTGAAACTATAAAACAAATTAAACAGTTTCATATTTTTGGTTCTAGGGTCGTTCTCTACATCATGGATTTGAATTTTTCACCTACAAAAATTGGTAAGATATTTTTCGTAAGTTAGTTTTTGGTAAAAATCAGTAAATTCGACGTGTCCTTAAAATTTCTTATGTCGGAAAGTTTCTTTTGTACGCACTTTGTACCACGTGGATTATGGGCTCGCAATACGTCGTTGGAAGGGAAATTTTGTCAGCTTTCAAATATGCTCATTTGAAATTTTTCCTTAAAGTGGATAGTTTCCGAGAAAATCACCAAAATATTAAAGGGGGGGGGGGGGTTGGGGGGCGAAAAAAAGGGGTTGCGGAAGGAGGATTCTCCAGGACTTTTTGTATATTGCTATTTAGACCTCAATTATGATCTGTACCAAAAATTAGCTTTATATTATTTTTGTCTAGGTTTACCCAAAATTTGAACTATCTTGACTCGGGTAAAAAGTGTACAAGCAATATTAGCTATTGTTACACTATACTACTCGTACGTTTAGAATTAACTTATCTTGTTTCCTGCTCATTTTCGTCAAGGTGTAAAAAAAAAACAAAACCATCATAAATATCGGGGATACGGTGACTTCCCTGTCTACAATTTTAATCTGTTTACCTTCTCAGAATTCGATGGGATCTTATCGACTGATCGCTATCTGAGGTTCTTTCCCGGTAAAGCACATTTCGCAATCACAAACACCCCCTTCAAATACGTCTTTTTTTTTATCTAAAGTGTATTCTCGTGTACACAAATTATATAACAAAAATAGACGGTTTTTTATAGCCCAATTGCAGTTATCTTGTTTATATGGAGATCGAAATTAACAATGATTTTGCTACTGTAGACGGCCATGTACCCACAGATAAAACGTTTGTGCAATCGATTATTTTTATACTTCCAAGAGCGGTCACATGTGGGAACTGAACCCACAATTGAGCCAACAATTGTCAAGCGATTGTCGTCATTAGAGTTCGTGCGAGCGCGGAGTGTAACAGGACCGTAGTCAGTTTGCGAATGAAAATGTTAATATGTTCACAGAAACTATGTTGCATCATAGTACATTATTAAATATTATTACTTATTACCAAGCGCGAATGTCACAGGGCCGACACTGTGCATGTCCTGCCCTTGACTCGTTGGCCTTCACAGCTCACAGCTGACTTGCATTACGAAAACTGCGCTAGAAATTTTATTTATTATTTATGGCACGCTGTAACAGACAGTCGCCGCTATTGCATCGCGTTGATACGTTTCGTTTTTACGTATTCGCCGTGTGTTTAAATAACTCTATAAATATTAATTAATTAATAAGACATACGTATTCAAGGAAATTACCTTTTTTGTACTGTGTGTGAACGCATTATAAATTCTTCAGATAAAACTAAAGTAACAAGACATCTGAAAAGCCATGCATCATCCAGCGCCGACGACTCCGTATTTTTTCTATGAACTTACAGAAGCCTTTGTTGCAAGCAATATTCCATTAAACAATCTAGAGAACCCCAAGTTATGTACGTTTTTAGAAAAATATATGGACCGAAATATTCTTCCTGAAAGTACGTTAAGACTTGCATATGTCGATTGGGTTTACAACAATGTAGTGACATCAATACGCGAAAACATTGCGGACAATTCCGTGAATTTTATTATAGACGAAGCTACCGATGCTTGCGGGCGTTCAGTAGCAAATTTTTTAATTGGTGCGTTAAAAAGTGGCACTGCTAGTGACAGCCACCTACTAGCTTCTAAAGTTCTGGATAAAACTAATCACGAAACGGAGAACCTTGTCTCAACACTGACGTTTGTCGGGTAAGTGTTGCCATTGTTACGTGTTATCTTAATTTATATAGGTATTTTATCCTAGACTTAACCGTACTATTTGGTAAAAATAGTACTATGTTGCTACATAATTTATGTAAACATATTAACATTTTCATTCGTTAACTGACTACGGTCCTGTTACACTCCGCGCTCGCACGAACTCTAGTCATCATTCCTCCAGAAAATGTAAAGATTTCCTAAGCAACAATATACAGAGTGATTGATCAAAATCATTTATTAAAAGCATTCGGGCGTGCAGTCCATTTTTGAAAATTTGGCAAAAAGCTAATAGGCCTATAACGAACTAGACGAAAATATTTTCAAGATGGGTGCACTTATGGAATTGTTCTTATTTTTCCTTATTTCAGATGTAATGGTACCTTTTTTATTGCAATTGCAGATATTCTACACATTATTTTAGGTTGTTTTTCTTGAGGTTTTCCTATATCTATATTTTCTCGTTTTTGAGTTATTTCCGGTTTTTTGAAATTTTGATCACAATGGGTAATAATCTGTAGCTGTCATTTTAGAAAATAAATTATCGGTGTTGGCACTATGGTTAGTAGAATCATTAGGCTTTGCAACGATGCTTTTATTATTGCTCAATTTTCTACAGGGTGTTTAAAATAGACCTTCCATTTAGAAAAACTTCAAACCATCAAAACTCGATTTTCTTAAATACAATGCCCCATATTTTACCTTATAGTTTGATGTAAAATTTAATTCTGAGTCGATCTGTATTACCATCCCCTATACCTATCATTAATAGTGTTTTAGCTATTGGAGTTTTTTTTTTAAATTTGAAGAGAAGTAACGTAAAATTGTTTCACTTTTCACAAGCTTCTGTAAGCTCTAATACTTTTAACGAATGGTTTCGATCAATCATCCTGTATAGATTCTCAAAATACCTGGGGGATACACGTGAAGCCTGAGAATGGCTTGGAATTTCTACCAAATGTCCCAACACAATTTTTTTGACTACCTTGCCACCCGCCTGGGATTGACGAATGTCTACTGACTAAAAATAAATTCTTTGCGTAGAGGTGGGAAAATTTCCTCTTATACAGTGCCATGAGGATGGGTTCAATACACCATATTAGTATGAGATTTTTTGTAATTAACCATGCTCAACCGTAAAATCTTACCGATAATAAAAATGTTGTTACATTCACAATGTGCCTTTTTCTTTTATATCATTTTAAATATTATTGCTATACATTCTTTGGATAACAGAGTGTTATAAGCACTATTAATTTTTTAATGTAATAATTCAATGTGTATCCAGTTTGTTGAAATAAAATATTTACCGTCAACTTACTTTCCCCCTTAGTATATATGGCTATATTAAGACATCTTGGAACATTCTCTGATCTTATTTAGATTTTTTTTATTTACCCCAGTTACTAGCTATTACGCACTGTTAACGCTCATGTTCATTGAAACAAACGAAACGCGGTCTTGCTGTCTGCCGATTGTAATTTTTTAGCGGACGAGATGATGTTACTCGCTGATAATTCCAAAGTGACAATGGCAAGGTTAAGTTAAAGTAAACTTTTATTTTACTACTTATCCTTATCACAGTGATATACGCACGAGGTCTTATTGCACAAAAATTATGTCATCAAAACAAGTAAAAGTAACCATATTTTATTACCGCTTATTTTTCCGCTTAAGGGGTAACGCCACTCTAGAATTTTGAAAAAATCGATATTTTTTCTTGGCTTAAACAATACTTTAGGGTCTCAAAAATGATATTCACTTGGTCTTATAGTGAAAAAATTTTTTTAAATAGCTTAATTCTTAATTACCGCAGCGTCTCGAAATCACTTTTTTCAAACTTGGAGAAAATATTACTCAAATACTATTGCATGGATCTATTTGAAATTTTGACAGTAGCTTCTCAATTACATTCTCTACAGAAGTACGTAGTTTTCGATTTGATGTAAACTTTTTTTTTAAACAATTTAAGATATATTTTTTTGGCCAAAATTCGAGTTTTTTTTAAAGTGCACCATTTTTACAAAAATTGATTTAAAAAAATCCCTACGTATTTTTTAGGTAGTAGTATGTAGATTAAGAAAATTTTTGGTTTTTTGTTCCAGGTCTCATAGGTTGCGAGAAATCCTTTCTCCCGCCAAGGCTTTTAAAAAAACACGATTTCGAAAATTGGCTCTGTCGCCGCCATTTTGTAACAAAATGACAATATTTTTTTTACACTTCAACACATGCTAAATGAACTGTCTAAAAAGAAATTCCATCCCGCTTCCCATATTCCCACAATAAATTATCAAAAATAGGATTTTTTTTTCAGTCGCTAGATTGGCGTTACACCTTAAACTGCCTCCATGTTTGGCAGGAAAATATAAAGGCCAGATATACTTTTATTTTATATAAAAACAGCAACAAGCTGGTAGAACACAAAAGTGTCAGTAAGGTTTCATAATTATTTATACGATAATATCTGAGTTTTATGTTCTATACAATGACGTTGGAGTTTATCGTTTTGTTTTCGTTCAGTGGAGGTCAACCGAAAATGTTACTTTGGGTACTAAAAATACACGTCCTAGCATATACAGTAACTCACAATATTATTCGTACCCTTTCAAAGATTAAAAATTCGGTTTTCCGAGTGAAGTTACGGTGCTGTTTAACTAGTAATTAAATAAAAAAGAGTAATTTGTGCACTCTGATTAGTAACTAATTATTAATAACTATGAGCGTTCCCTGTCCGCAGAGGCGAGGAAAGCTCGTTCAGCATCATTATTGTCAAGAAAAGATGAGGAGCATGAAAACCTTGACTAGAAGGACAGTTGTATGGCCCAGGCATCGCCGATTAGTGGTAAATAAAAAATTACATCGAAATATACGCGTTTTTCTCGAAACCATGTTTTTCGAGCTGGCCGTAAAGCTAACGCCTACAACTTTCAACCATATTGAAATTTCGAAGGAACTGTAGCTAAAAAATTACAGTTTCTAGTGAACGCCCGTAGAACTTTTTGATTTATGAAAATTTACCGATTTTATAGCCGATTTTTTCCAAAAAAAAACGTGTTTTTTTTTTTCTTTAAACTGACGCCATTTTTTTAAATCAATATTTCGAAATGTTCTACGGTTTTTCACTAGTTTTTTCGATGCAATTTCAAAATCTTTTCGTTTTTTTTTCTAGATGCACAATTGCGACCTGTAGGTTTACGGCCAGGGAGGTCATAAAAAAAATATGTTTCATTCCGAGAGCTGTTGTGCCGCCATTTTGTTTTTAAATGACTTTAAAAATATGTCTAAAAAAACGAATTTCAATAAATTGTTTTGCCTTTCTAAAATAAATGCGAGAAAATGAGCCTTGATTTTGACTCCACAAGGTACTGGTACTCCTTAAAGTGAAAAATTCGTATAATAGACAATAGGAAGGATTTTTTTACGGTAAATGTGTTAAAAAAAAGTTTTAAGCAAGAAAACATAGTTTGGAAATCAGCGAATAAAGATTAGAAATATAAAGAAATATTTTACTGAAGGAAGTACAAAAATTAGGTCACAAAATTACTACATATTTATAAAAAAAAAAAAAAGTAAAAGTATTAGTTAACATAAAGTCCACCGCGTGAGTTTAACGCATTCAAATGGGTTGGCACGAGTGGTGGTTGGGGATGTTCCATTCCCAAACTCCCAAGGTTTTTTCCTTTACCATGTGCTTGCTTGAAATATAAAATTTCAATTGATGTGGATTTCAATGGATTTCAGACCACAAAATGATCAGTTAGGTTAATGTGGGAGTTTTTAGGTACACACCAGATGAACTGTTATAACAGACGCAGTACAACAACTGCCAGGATCTCAGGTCAGGTTGAAAATAAGAAAAGGTGCAAATTTGTTTCCGCAGTTTGACAAAAGTTGGTGTAAAATGGGGAAACGATGTTGGACATCAGGCCTACATAATGTATGTCTTTAAAATATTTTTTATAGTTAATATATTCTTTTGTTCAAAATAGTTTTGGCCTAGGTTTTGCTGGCTTTTTGTTTACTTCTTAATTTGGAAATCCAGCTGGGTCGTTGCTTGTAGAAATATATGGTGAGGCTGCCTAAGTGAGAGTTGTGTGACTGGTTTCAAAAGTTAAGAACGGTGAATTTGACATGGAAGACACGAAGATCGAAGAAAGTGTACGAAGACGGGGTTGGAAGCCAAACCTAACGAAACCATTACGAGGTCACGACACAATGATGAGATTGGGGAGCCAAAGATTCTCCTGCTGAGAGCGTCATGTTGGGACAAACCATTTGGGAACACAATTGGGAAGTTTTACCCACCCGTATTCACCAGACATTGCCCTTGATTTCCCTTTTTCGATCGGATGACCTGTTAGCAACACTACGTATTTGAAGATACCAAAAATGGGATTCTGTAGCCCAAAAGTGAAGACACGCGGTTCCGTATGCAACAGAAAGAGGGAAAAGTAGTGGCAAGGATGGACATCCTTCGAACAAAACATAAGGTACCGTCCTTTCACCCCGTCAATAAATTCCCATTTTTTTATTAAAAACGGCGGAAACTTGTTTGTACACCTTTTAATTTTCTTTAAAAAAGCTTTAATTTTGAGGCTTAGGATGAGGTGAGGTTTCTGCCACCACCTCTTGCCAAGCCCAAATCGTCATCGAACCGCTAACGTGCTTAAGAGCTTTAAGTTCTCTAAATAATAAATTTTGCTCTTCATTTTGGTTTTGACCGAGTGGTGTACGAAAAATACTGAACTTCAAATGAAAAACTTAAAATAAACTATCAAATACGATCGTTCGTTGATGACTTGTACGGCAAGAAGTGGTGTCGTGGAACAACATGTTTTCATAGATCATGATTCCCTCTTTTCTCTATAATTAGGATTTTTCAGGTTAATTTTAATCTCTGGAAGGGTATGAATAACTTTGTGAGTCACTGTAAATACAGATACTCACAAAAGTATTCGGCCACCCTACAAATTGCTAATAAATTGACATACAAGAAATAGTTATCACTGACTGGCAAACAAGAGAAATTAACACAATGATATATGAACATTATGCTTTATTATACCACATAAAAAAAGTAATCAAAACAGACACAATTTCAAAACTGCCGACAAAACACGATAATGTCCAATTTATATGACACAAAAGAATTCGGCCACCAAAAGAAAAATAAAATAGGAAAGGTACAAACAATTTAAAACAGGCGAAATGGTTGAAACACCGCACCACACTTTTCTCGCGCGCGGTTCGCCCCCCCAGGGGGGCTTGGGGGGGGGAAAAAAAAACCCCCCCCCCCCCCCCCCCCCCTTTTTCCCAAAATTTTTTGTCGGGGGCTGCCGCGCCGCCCCCCCCCCTTTTTTTGTTTGAGGGGGGGGGGGGGGGGGGGGGGGGGGGGCCCCTTTTCTTTTTTTTTTTTTTTTTTTTTTTTTTTTTTTTTTTTTCTAATATCTTTTTTGATAATCCATTTAGAATATCAACCTCCCCCCCACATACCCCCACCCCCCCCCCCCCCCCCCCCCCCCCCCCCCCCCCCCCCCCCCCCCCCCCCCCCCCCCCCCCCCCCCCCCCCCCCCCCCCCCCTTCCCCTTTCTTCCCCCCCCCCCCCCCCCCCCCCCTTCCCTTCCCCCCCCCCCCCCCCCCCCCCCCCCCCCCCCCCCCCCCCCCCCCCCCCCCCCCCCCCCCCCCCCCCCCCCCCCCCCCCCCCCCCCCCCCCCCCCCCCGAATAGGCGTTGAGCCCCCCCCCCTCCCCATTTCTTCTTTGCATTGTGCCTGTGTTTTTGGGTTTGTTTTTTGTTTTTTTTGGGTGGTTTGGCCCCCTCGCTGGCCCCCCCCCCCCCCCCCCCTATACTAATTTGCCTATTTCTTTCCCCCCCTTCCTCCCCCCCCCCCCCCCCCTTCTTTCCCCCCCTTTTTCCCCCCCCCCCCCCCCCCCCCCCTTCCCCCCCTCTTTTTTTTTTTTCCTTTCTTTTCCCCTTTCTTTTCTTTTTTTTTTTTTTTTTTTTTCTTTTTTTTTTTTTCCTTTTTCTTTTCCCCCTCTCCCCCCCCCCCCCTCCCTCCCCCCCCCCCCCCCCCCCCCCCCCCCCCCCCCCCCCCCCCCCCCCCCCCCCCCCCCCCCCCCCCCCCCCCCCCCCCCCCCCCCCCCCCCCCCCCCCCCCCCCCCCCCGCCCCCCCCCCCCCCCCCCCCCCCCCCCCCCCCCCCCCCCCCCCCCCGCCCCCCCCCCCCCCCCCCCAGTGGGCGGGGCCGGCCCCCCGTTTTCTTTCTCCGGCGCCCCCCCGCGCTTCCCCTTCCGTGGGCCCCGGCCGCCTTGCCCCCTTTGTTTTTTTTTTCTTTTTTTTTTTTTTTTTTTTTTTTTTTTTCCTTTTTTTTCTTTTTTTTTTTTTTTGTAGTAATTAGTGTTTCGTGGAAAACGAGTTTTTTTTTTTTTTTTTTAAAACAGCACATCTAATATCTTGTCGGGTATCCTTTAGAATTCAGAATAGCTTTCAGCCTATTTGGCACTGAATGCACCAGTTTACCGGTCACTTCCGGGGTCACATTACTCCATTCTGTTGAGAGATAATTTTTTAACTCATCTTTATTGATAATTCGTTTATTTTGCAGAGATCGTTTTAGCTGTGACCATAAGTGCTCGATAGGGTTAGTACTGGGCGATTGCGACGGTGTTTTCAATTATCGGTACATGGTATAGCATTCCCGCGTTTTACGGGCACAGTGCTTGGGGTCATTATCTTGTTGAAAGATGTAATGATCGCCCAATCCCAATTTTTTGGCGCTGGCCTGTAAATGATGCTTCAATACATTAATATAACAATATTGGTTCAACATTCCTTCAATAAAATGAAGGTTACCCACTCCCGCAGCCGCCATACAGCCCCACACCATGAGCTATCCACCGTCGTGTTTTACGGTAGGTTTTAAGTTTTCCTTATTTAACGATGTACCAGGTTTTCTCCATACAATATGTCGTCTGGAAGAATCAAATATCTCAAATTTACATTCGTCGCTAAAGATAACCTGATCACAGAAAGTTTCAGGCTCATTCCTCATTCACATACTGGTCAGCAAACGTGAGTCTTTTTTGTCTATTGACCTTACTAATCCAGGGTTTCCTTCGGGCAACTCGGCCGTGGTAGCGTTTTTTCTTAAGGTTCGACGCACTGTGTCAGTACTAATATTCTTTCCAGTACTCTCCTGAATTTCAGCACATATTGTTCTGTATTGTTCTATGGCACTAGTACTTGGATTTTCTTTTATTTGTTAGAGAATTTGATTTTCATCTCTTTGAGTTAATATTTTGGGTCGCCGTGATCGTGCTGTTTTTACTATTTACTACCGTTTTATCGATTTCATATTTTTTTATTATACTCTGTACAGTACTTCGTGGTATGCCTGTGTCTCTGCTAATTTTACGCTGTGCAATATATTTTTTTTGCTAAGGAGATAAGATGCTGTCTCTCTGGTACGGTGATTTCGCGTACTTTTGGCATTTTATTTGCGTGACAAGGGTACACTGTCTAATAGAGGCATGCAGTTTGTTTTTTTTGTCTATACCAGTTAATATGTAACCTTTCACACACTAATACTATGGCCAAGCACCCTACTATCTCTACTTGCATTACCTACTACAGTTTTGCATAATTAACTGGCCGAATACTTTTGTGTGTCCGTTTTCATATGTCAAACGCGTTGGTCGGGTAGTCCCAGCGAATGTTTTATTCTGCGTCTACGTTGTAATTATCCTTTAATCAAGGAGTAATGGAGGAACGCATTTACGCATATTATGCAGTCTCACTTAATTGTGAATTTGTGTTTTGTACATTCGTTCTTAGAAATAGAAGGGTGGCCGAATACTTTTGTATCTGTATGCACATGCCAATACAATGCAACAAATTGAGCTCATTCATGGAGCTATATTCGTGTTTTTTCCAAAAACCTATGAAATTTAACTGGCCCGACGAGATGATGTCACGGTATTAGGTCATAGTATTACACGACTTGATGGAACCTCACGGTCAACTGCGATACGCACATTATACGCATAAAAATAACCATACGCAATTCTATTTATATCTCTTCGCATATTAACGTGATTGTTATTAGGTAACACGTGCGAAGAGGAACAAATATGGACATACGATTATATTACACGCCACTTAAATCCCTTTAAGCTGTTAATACTGCGCTTAAGTGGCTGAGGAACATTCAAGGAATTTTTTCGGAGAACTATATTAAATCGATTACGGTAGTTGTTCGACTTTTGGAGATAATGATCTTAAAAAACAAAGTGAAAGTATATAAAATAGTCAGACCATCAAGGTATGTACGTACCTTGATGGTCCAATTAATGGACGATTAGTCCAATTAATAAGCCGGAAAATGCGGAAAAGTTGATAAGCAGCTCCGATTTAAAAAAAAAATGTGTTTGTACGTGTTTTTTAGACCCTTAGGATCATTCATCACCACTAACATCTGCCTTGCTATGAAAAATGAAAAAATTATGGTAGTTTTCCCACCCCCAAAGCTTCCCCAATAGTAAAAGTGATAAAACATTTTAAAAATTCAAAATTTCACTGAATCTGTCGGGGGTTTTCGGGGTCGCTGATTACGAATCCGGTTCTAATTACAACAATTCAAACTCTCAATATGATATGCGCGCGAATTTTGGTTTTAATGTAGTTAAATTATTGAAATAATAAATTACTAGTGTAATAAAATCGTTTTTCAAGTTTTCTTTAATTTCAAAAAAAAACTGGGTACACAAAATGAGCTTACAATCTACAAATATAGTTGACATCATTCGTAATCAGAGTCGTTTTCTAGTATTGCTGATGCAGTATTGGTGGGTCCCTCTTCATCTTCACTTATATCTTGTTCTACTATCACATTTCCGAGGATGAAATTTTGAATTTAATTTTTTTTTTATCTCTGTCACTTTTAGGGGTGGTTTTTAAGGGGTGCAAACACCCCCCCCCAATTCTCCCGGATTCTGAAAAAGGAGACGATTTCCGAGGGAAATTTTTTAAAAATTTGAGGTGGTTTAAGGGTTGCAACCACCCTCACTCGATTTTCATCTCGGATTCGTAATCAGCGATCCCGAAAACCCCCGAAAGACGATTTACGAGGTGAAATTTTGAATTTTAAATTTTTATCACTTTTACTATTGGAGAAACTTTGGGGGTGGGAAAACTACCATGATTTTTTAATTTTTCATAGCAAGGCAGATGTTAGTGGTGATGAATGTTCCTAAGGGTCTAAAGAACACGTACAAATAAAAATTTTTGAAATCGGAGCTGCTTATCAACTTTTCCAGATTTTACGATCCGGCTAACTGGACTTTGGGGCATTTCACGCCAACTAAGTGAGGTCAAAAAAAATTTCTGTTTGAATACATCACCATCGATAGTACTTGCTAAAACACTAACTTCCCTAAAATTTAAGATTTTTTGAGCCACAAGGATGATGGTGAGGGTGAGAAAATACAAATTTTCGTTTCGACTCTAAAATTTCAATCTTTCTCAATAAAAAAATGAGAAAAATCAAAAAGAAGGTTGCAATGGTTTTCGATGTGTTTTTTTTTGCGTAGAATACGATAAAAATATTTTCAAAATTATTGGGGGTAGTTTTCACCCTTATTTTGAGGATTGAAAGTTTAAAATCGAAATTTCGAAAAGTATGACACGATTTTTAAAATTTAGTTTTAAATTCCTTTCTTTTTTTTTTGTACTTTCGATTAATTTTTAATTCATAATGGGCGTCGACCAGGAACTGGCCCAAAAAACGGCCCAAAATGTGAGAAAACGTGGTTTTAGTATATGTTCTCATCCTGTGAGATAGTAAATGGCAAGTGAATAATATATTCCAAGGTTTTTGGGGTCACTGATTACGAATCTAACGTAGATAATTTCCCGGAGAATACGATGGTATTTTTTAAATTTCAAAATTTTGCCATTTTTTAAAAGTTGACTACCATACTGGATCCGCCGTTTTGTTTTAAAAAATCTGACATTAGATATGTAATCGCTTACAGCTCCGTTAACTCACAAGGGAAATACAATGAATATATACATAGATGCCTCCTTATTGGATTCGGTGCAAAAAAAGGGACAGCTCCGAAGCTTCGTTTTTGCACCGGTGTCTTTAATTAGAGTTATAACTTGTATAAATGAAAAAAGAAAAAATTTGATAAACCACTCGTAATCTTTTTGCGTTAAACTATGTTCTCAGTAATACTTTCTCGTATATTTAATTGCACCTTATTTACGTAATTCATTTTATGTAATACACTCGTATAAGGCCACATTCTATATTACCCAGATTCTATAAATATCGTCTCCTATGTAATACGATAAAGCTTCTAATACCCTAGACGCTTATTGAGCATTTTTACTAAATCTCTGCGTAACAGACTGATTGTACGCCATACTTAATTACTTGAAACGTGTAATGATCGAGTGTGCTTAACGGCTGGTTTAATTGTTATTAACTGCGATCATTTGGATGTCTGCCTCATAAATTTTTGTACAAATTAACCACAATTAATGGGTACCACTATATAGCGGTGGCCATGAAAATAAAGCCATCGGCATCCAAGAGAATAATTATAGCGTTCATAAAATTCAGTTCAGAAGCAGTATGTAGTACGTTCTGATCCTCAGAAAAAAATTCACGAAATAAATAGAACATCTCCGATCTCGCCTCCGATAGACCGCAAGGGAAATCCCAACAGTAGTAATCGGTGATCTGCAGCTAGTCAGGACACAAGGTTTTAACAATTGGAAAAACATCTTATTGAGTGTTGAGACTAAGACAAATCATAGGTACATTCTGATGAAGTAGCCAAACTGTTGCCTAAATTTACTACGAAGACCGTTAAGCATGGGAGTGGTGACAAAATCATGGGGAGCTTTTTCATGGTAAGGAATTGGACCGATTTATTGTATAAAAGATATAAAGGATCAAAATGAGTAAAATGTGATGCTGCCTTATGCACGTCAAACGATACTGACCTGAATCATAATGCAAAAGGAAATAAATCTTTTGAGAACCATAACATATATGTGTTTGAGCGACTGAGAACTTGTAGGTCGACATAAAAACTGCAGTTTTTATGAATAACTCTGGCAGATAATATTAAAAGAATGTTCATATCTACTAATCGAACGATGCCGAAAGCTCATGGAGTTTATACCACGGCGCCGTGAGGAAACCATTAAAAATAAAAGCCATGCCATAAAGTACTAAGCATCAACTGTTAGTGAACTGTGATAAAAATTATAAAGTACGTCAATTTACACATTTAAATATAACGCGTTGTAATTACTCTATTTCAGTGACTTGTAAGTTTTTTTGTTCTGTTGCCTTTAAACCTTGTGACTTATGAGGTGTGTAAATTAAGTAATCATAGTGGCAACGTAGCGTCCGATCTAGTAACACTGCGGAGACGGGACTTGAAAAGGCAGTAGGTTAACATGTAATGCACCTTTGTTAGAGTCATGTATTTGTTCTTTGTGATCGTTTTCGTAAACTCTTTTTTTCTAGTTTTTAAAAATATGACATTTTTTTTGAGCAACGGTGTGCTATCAGGTTTTGCGTCAGACTTGGACACAGCGCAATGGTTTTCGCAATTTCGATGGTTTAAGGCATTCTCAGAAAGAAGAAAGTCGATTGAAGATGAACCAAGCAGCGGAAGTCCTTCATCTTCAAGAACCGATGAAAATGTCGTTAGAATAAGGGATCTTGTGAGTTCAGATCGTCGGTTGACGACAAGAATAATCGGGGAAGAGTTAAATTTGAATCACACCATTGTTCATTAGATTTTGACTAACGAATTGGGGATGAGAAAAATCTGCGCAAAAATTGTTCCAAAATAACCTTTCGCAGGAACAAAAGGACGCCAGGAGAGAAAAGTGTCTTGACTTTTTGAAATCGATTTAAAATGATCCCCATTTTATGGAACATGTCATTACTGGTGATACTACGACCCGGAAACCAAGCGCCAAAGCATGGAATGACACACTTCAAGTTCTCCAAGACTCAAAAAAACAAGAATGAGCAAGTCGAGGATCAAATGCATGCTGATTTGCTTTTTTTGAAAGTCAGAGGATTGTCCACAAAGAATTTGTGCCTTTTGGCCAAATAGTAAATCAACACTTTTACAGCGAGGTTCATGAAAAACTTCGAAAAAGGATCATGCGTGTAAGACCAAACATCAAGAACGACTAGATGTTGTCTCACGAGAATACGCCTTGTCACACAGCCATTTCAGTAAACGAGTTTTTAGCCAGTAAAAACATTCCTGTGGCTCCTACACCTCCTTATTCGCCTGACTTGAGTCCTTGTGGCTTTTGTCTCTTCCCGAAATTGAAAAATCACCTCAAGGGACGTCAATTTGGGATCATAGAAAACGTTCAAACGGCTGTAACCGACCAGCTGAAGGCTATTGCAGTATATGAGTTCCAGCACTGCTATGATGAATGGAAGAACCGTCTACAGCGTCATGTGGCTTCCCAAGGAAGTTATTTTGAAGTAGGCAATACTGAATTATTATTCTATTCGAATACAATTTTTTTCTAAATAATTCTCATTACTTAATTTACACACCTCGTACAATGTCACATATTTATTTCTATTATTTACTTAGAGTACAACTGTACCGTGTAACAATTCTGTGTTAACTTCAGTTTTGTATTTCTTATTGCCGATTTTCATAAGTTTCCATGGTGGCTCTGTTTTAATGGTCACCACTGTAAGTATCCATAAATTGGTCATCCATTCGCCTGGAATTTTCAAACGTTCTAAATATTTCTACTTGACTGAACTGTACTTGGTACCACTACATTATCAGCACCTTTATGTGTGTTGATTTATCGTGGAAGACACCGAAAACCCGAAACCAAAACGTTTGCAGATAACCCACGTTAACAGGAAAAGAATGTGGTCGAAAATCTAAATCGAGACACCGTTAAATATAATTTCTTTATGCCAGTGGTGAAGGTTAGTGAAGTTAAATTAGAACAGGGCAAGAGTAATGTAATTAATTACTGTTGGTTTACTAAAAACGCGCTGCTATAATTACAGGTTTCCATTATGTGTGTCCTCCATTAATTTTTTTTTTTTTTTTGGGGACTAGCACGATACACCGCCATTGTTGTTATGCTGTCGTTAAAACAGTAGGTATCTAATATACGCATTTACGAGCAGTTACCACCTATAACCAGAGTAACAACTTTTAATTCACTTCCATAGACGTAGGGGAAACTGGTATAGAACGGGGTACCACGTTTCAAATATTCGTGGGCTACAAGAAGGCCGCCATCTCGATATATATATTCACAAACTACATCCTACGAATACATTGATAATATATTTGACCTTGTCGGTAGTCATTCTAGAGCTGAAACGCCGAATGCACATGTTCTGAGAAGATCCACTGCAACAATTGTCAAATTTGCAAACAACGGTAAGTGTTTATTTTCAGTAGCCGTACATTTTATGAGGTATAGAAAAAAAGCCTCTCTTTTAGGGTAAATTTCCCTCATAAAATCATATTATTAGTTTAAACCCTTTAGTTGTTTATTTAGTAAAAACCACGATGGATGCACTTGGGGCAGAATGGGGAGAGGCAGAACGGGGTATACCCCGTTTTGCCCCACGTGTTTTTTATTCTAGATATTGCTTAATGATGTAAACGCTTTTCAATGTATTGCAGTCATGAAACTTGGTCTTTATTCAACCGAGACAACTAGCTTTCGCTTTTCGACAAAGAGCCTTATCAGTATTTTTTTAAATTCATTTTAATTATATATCTATTTTTTAGTTATTTATTCTATTGTAGATGGTCCGAACATACGTAAGAAAAACGGAACGACAAAATTGGTCTTCGGAGTCAATGCATCAAGCCGTTCTTGCTGTTTTTAATCGTGAAATGGGATACAAAAGAACAGCGCAACAATTTAATGTTCCCCAAACCACTTTAGAACGCTACGTCGCTAAAAAACGGCAAAATGGTGAAAATCTTAAAATTGACAAAACTGTTGGAAAATTTGGATGTGTTTTCACAGAACAACAGGAGTTAGAATTAGTGCGATACCTAACCGATATGGAAAGTATAGTCCTTCTATTTTTAATTGAAAATGATAAATACGCCTGGGGAACAAAAAAAGCGGTGCAACTCTATGATTCCATGGGCGTGCATATATCTTTTATAAATTCGAAAATTGTGAAATAATTTTTTTTCATTCAAATCAATATAGATTAAAATTAGCCTGCATACAAAACTCTTAATATTTTGTAATATAATTTGCTGTAAATAATGCTCATTTAGCCAGACAATCTCAAAAAATTGTCTGTTTTAATAAACCTAGCTGAGATACACGTCACTGGCGTCTTAAACAAGTCAGAATTCCAAATGTCGTAAATCAATTTAACGACGTCGTAAAAATTTTATGGCACAGTGGACCGAAGAAGTATTAGCAATGTATTAAATGCAAATTAGTCTAATAGTCTATAGTCTATATAGAGTACATACATATATTCAAGGGGAACGGCTAAAACCACCTTCGAGCACAGCAGGTATAAATCCTTGCCCATAATCCGACGTCATTTGGAAATAAACCCCCTTTACTTCCCGTCTACTATCGCCGCCGCTGATATATGAAGAGCAAGTATTGTTTACCAGTTTATTTTATCGTGTGATTAGCAACAGCTTAAATAATACACATTAAGAGTACAGTTAGGTTAAATTATACAGTACCGAAAGCATGAAGGCGAATAAACTCTGTGCTTTAAACATTTTTAATACTACAGGAATTACCTATTGTAGACTATATGGTCTAAAAAAAATTAATAAAAAATTAAACGTTAAGTTAAATGATAAAAACAGAAACCTCTCTGGACAAAAGCATATTTTCACGTTTTATGATCTTCATCTGTTACCCAAAATGTACACACATATATTAGATATAATTTAAATGTTGTTGAGACCTTCAATATACCGCGTGATAAAATATGCCGATGACCATAAGGAGACAGGGCGTCAAGCTGTGGTTATTAAACGATTCGATATGGAAAAATATGTTGTACGAACAAATAGTACCAAAGACTAACTGGTTCAATTGAATTAAAAAAATCACGACGTCTTGGCAATGCGAATCAGAGGACTTTGATCACGTCAAACCAAACGGTAGATAGGTAATATGAACACATATGGTTGAATGAGAGTTTTTTGTTTATCAGTTGTGGCTAAAAACGCTTATAATTGCTATTTTGAGATATGTCTGTCATAATCTGCTGCTCGTTATCGCACAGAAAATCTGTTGGAGACAGGACAGAAGGATTGAAGATGAAAGTTAAAATTTGTAGATAACCATCTCGGTAATATGTAGAAAAAGAACAAAGAAAAAGTTATTGTCATTCAGTGACGGACCACTGTTTTGCGTATTCGTCTTTTCACACGAATATAAGAAAAGATTAATGTTGTTTTTTTTTTCTATTTTTGCATAAGAAATGGTTAAATGCATAGTTAAAAAAACAAATTGAAAACAACTAATCGTATTGTAAGACTTAATTTCGTTTTTAAATGACGCTTGTGAAATTGATTTCCTTTTACATTTCAACAAAAATAAGTAGGTACATCGTATGATTGTCATTAAAGGCGCACTAACAACGGTGGCCAGAATTTGTAAATTATTTGTAAGAATTATCTCATTCTCTCGTCGTTTCTTATCGTTCTGTGTTACACGATTCAGTTCTATTCACGAATTTTAGCGAATTTTACAATTCATTGCAAGACACTTCCAATACTGACGTAACGACAAACACTGAACTTAACGGTATTTTGAAAATATAAACGAACATATGAAGCGTATTATACGAGGTGTGTAAATTAAGTAATGACGTGGCGCCCGATCTAGCAACACTGAGACACGGAGACGCGATTTGGAAGTTTGAACTTGTACAGTTTGTTTTAAGTACAAGTTTGAACTTGTTAGAGTCATTTGTTTGTTCTTCGTGACTGTTTTCGTAAACCGTTTTTTTTTTTCTAGTGCGTTTTAAAAATGAGTGACATTAATTTTGAGCAACGGTGTGCTATCAGGTTTTACTTCAGACATGGACACAGCGCAACGGATACTTTTGCAAAATTTTAACACGCCTACGCAGTGTTTTTTCAAGAGCCCAGGTTTTTCGGTGGTTTAAAATTGACAAAACTGGCGTTCTCCGAAGGAAGGGAGTCGATCGAAGATGAACCACGCAGCGGAAGGCCTTCATCTTCAAGCATCGATGAAAATGTCGACAGAATACGGAATCTTGTCCGTTCAGATCGTCGGTTGACGACAAGAATGATCGGGGAAGAGTTAAATTTGAATCACACCACTGTTCATCAGATTTTGACTAATAAATTGGGAATGAGAAAAATCTGCGAAAAAATGGCTCCAAAAACAAGGAACAAAAGGACATCAGGAGAGAAAGATGTCGTGACTTTTTGGAATCGATTGAAAAGTATCCTCATTTTACGGAACGTGTCATTACTGGTGATGAGACTTGGGTGTTTGAGTACGACCCGGAAACCAAACGCCAAATCATGGAATGGTACACTTCAAGCTCTCCAAGATCCAAAAAAGCAAGAATGAGAAAGTCGAAGATCAAATCATGCTGATTTGCTTTTTTGACAGCAGGGAAATTGTCCACAAAGAGTTCGTGCCTCCAGGTCAAACAGTATATCAACACTTTTCCAGAGAGGTTCTTGAAAAAATTCGAAAAAGGGTCATGCGTGTGAGACCACACATCAAGAACAACTGGATGTTGCATCACGACAATGCGCCTTGTCCCACAACCATTTCAGTAAACGAGTTTTTAGACAGTAAAAACATTCCCGTGGCTCCTCAGCCTCCTTATTCGCCTGACTTGAGTCCTTGTGACTTTTTTCTCTTCCCGAGATTGAAAAATCACCTCAAGGGACGTCATTTTGGGACCATAGAGAACATTCAAATGGCTGTAACCAACCAGCTGAAGGCTATTCAAGTATATGAGTTCCAGCACTGCTATGACGAATGGAAGAACCGTCTCCAGCGCTGTGTGGCTTCCCAATGAAGTTATTTTGAAGGAGAGAATACAGAATTGTAATTCTCTTAGAATAAGAATATTAAAAAAAAAACGGTCTCAGTATTTAGTTTTACACACCTCACATGTCCTTAGCCAGGTTTGAAATAACAACGGATAGATTACAAATTTTCTCTTTCCTCTCTTTTAATCTCTTTCGGTACTTACGCGAACAGTCTAGATAACAGTGACAGTGTTCTTGAAATGCCTCGATAAGGCTTTTGATAAAATTTCAATGGCTAATGACCTTGAAAACTCGCACTGCACTAGTCAATCTAGCCCCGCTATCATTTCAAATCGTTCGATGTTGGTAAACGCAGCAGCAACACGTGAAAGTTAACAAAAGAGCCACCCGCAAAACGCAGCGTAAACACGCATCGTATCAAGGCGAGAAATAGAGTACGGAGCACGTTTCCGAACGGTTCACTGTTAGCTGACCCAGTTCTGAACGATCGTGAGTCATTTACTTTCACTTCGACAGCCAATAGATTAATAGTCGCCGACGCATAATTTCGACAACCAGAGGGGCAACGTGTCAGAAAATTGCAAGGAGCCAGAAACTTACTAGGTTGGAGCAGCTCGGCGTGTATTATCCAAAAAGTCCGCACTAAGAATAACCTTCAACCTTCGCACTGAGTCCTTCGGTCCTTGACTTGTCCTTGGCGCGGGAGATGCCCGGTCTTTTCACGCACTCTCTACCTCGGCCGTCAACTCTTCGCCAGCACCACCGAGACGGCGGACGATAAAAAATTCACGAGCCGACGAGATAGCCGCATGGCTAGCAAACAATGGACTATCGCGTACAAGGCGCTCTACGCTGTGCGCGACGCGAACGGACACGCACCCGACTCGACTAGCGGCCGACCACGCGATTATTCGCAGAAACGCCAGGGCACGCTCGATCGCTCCGAGAGACAGACCGGATTGACCGCGCTTGCACCCGCGAGGTCCACAACAAACGGTGAGTAATGTCGAAACACGACCGGACCCCGGCGATGGGACGACAGGTAATCCCGATACGAGCGTCCGTCGACGGGCCTGAATGGGCTTTTAACCCTTCGTTGCGATACAGGACCGTACCTGCAACAATCTGCACCAAAACGTTGAGTTCCGCCAAATCGATATTTTCGAGACGAGAAACAGCATTGAACATTTAAGGTTCGCTTAAGGCAGGCCTCTCCACATAGGCGGATCCAGAAGACTTCTCAGGGGGGGGGGGGGGCATTTTAGTGATAAAGCAACATGCAACCCGCGAGAGCCCATATTGGCGTCGCAGGCGAAAATTTAAAAAAATGTTCAAGGTCACGCGTTTTCCTGACACTTCAAAATTTCAATGAAAAACCCATTTTTAAAAAAAAATACCGACTATCACAAGTATACTTTTTGAAATTTCTAAGGGTGCCAGGGGGGGAGGGGGAGGGGGCATGGCCCCCAAGGCCCCCCTGGATCCGCCAGTGCCTCTCCAACTCCGGTGCTATTGCCGCTCCGGCCGAGCGCCGGCCAAGCATTCGTGCCGGGCTGCGGCTCCGTTGAGGTGTGGAACGACATAGACAGCACTAACAGTCCAGTAGGCAGGGAGCTAAAATCATCAAAAATTATTCTTGCGACATGAAGGGCAGGTTTTTACGGATTCCCATGTATTTTTTCCCGTAGAATACAATGAACAATATTTGTAACTAGAAGTTACCTTGAAATTTTCAGCTCGACCCGTTGATAACTTTTCGAGTAATTAACGATTTGATCTTTTTGCAAGCCTTAATTAACAATGACGCAATTTCCTTGTTTATTGTACGATATTGACCGGGTTGGGCTAGAAAAAAATCTCTTCAAGTTTGCGAGACGTTTTGAGATTTTGAAAAATATTAATTTGGGCCAGTTTTATAACGTTTTCTACGCGACTACCTTTTTTGACGCGATGTATATGTATATCGTTTTAGAGTCGCCGCTTCGAAATTCTCGGAATTGTGACTATAATATCTTGCCCCCATTTTATTTAAATACGCACCTTGAAGCGTACTTTCAAGTTTCAATTTCATGATCATAGCCGCCCTACTTTCGAAGTAAAAAGAAATAGTGAAAAAAAAACACTTTTTCAACTTCAGCTGTCATTTGCAAGTTTATCAATAGCACTTGGAGACTTCGAGTTGTGCCTAAAATTTGGAAATTCAATAGGCCACAACTTCTTATATGCATATATATAAAATATGCCAAGGAACGAAGATATAAGCGGAAATATGAAAAAAATACGTTTTTTTTTTTTCACAAATTGTTAATTTAAAATATTAGAAGACGGTTTCATATCTACGGACCCCGCGCATTGTGTTCTACCCAAAAAATATATATCAAACAGTCAAAACTAGCCCTATATGTTTCAAGAACACATTTTGATGATTTTAGCTCCTGCCTACTGGACTATAAAAGTTAAAATTAAATTAAGAAATCTAAAATACCAGAAAACGTTGAAGGTCTGATATTTTCCGGAAAACGCGTACCTCTGGAATGCTTGGTAGTTCTGATTTGGCTACCAGTTCTTTCCTTTCGTCACCAACAATTGTGTCATGCGATGAGGAATGTTTGTTCTCGTAATGTCGTCGCACGGTCGAGGACTTGATGTTTACGATTGTAGGACAAACTAAACATTGGGCTTTTCCGTCGACGTTAGTAAAAATATATGAATCCTCCCATTCGGAATTAAATGTCTGGCTAGATTGCCCTAGTATTACGATGTCTACGAAGGTCCACTCTGTTAATGACGGACCGATTCTTTTCCCATTAGAATTAGAATCGAGTGTCGCGCGGATCGCACGCGCGAGTGTGTGTGGGTGGGAGAGAAATAGAAACAGAAAGCAATAATATTATGCTATCTCTGTAGCGCAAAGGCGGCTGCCTTGCGGACGAGTGTGGAAGGCAGGGGCAGGCACCGGAGCTGCAAAGTGCAGCACCGGTGCGCGCCGACACTAAGTGCACGTGTTGGAGAGGCCTGGCTTAAGGGGTTACCTGCAGTCACGGGCTTACTCTGGACCTCATTTTTGACATTTTTGTTCTCTGAAAGTATGCAGTAGATTAAAACAACAATTAATACGTTTAAATACTTTATTCTTAAACTTTATTCGCGAATTTTTATGAGCATATATAGTAAAAAATGGCGGAGTTATGGCCTGTCGTCGGGAGCACGTTTTCGCCGTAGGGATGCGCCACGGTGGCCAACCGGTAATCAGAAACAAACAAGCAAATCCTGGAGTGGGTACTGGAACCTTCGGCGTATAAACAAAAAACTGGACGTTTTCCACGAAACACCGAACTACTACACTTTTCTCGACGCGCGTTTCGCCAACCAAGTTGGCATCTTCAGGAGAAGATTCAAACTCTTTTAATTTTCTTAACAGTTTTAATATTCTCCAGAAGATGCTTAAATGCAAACCGTTTTAAATATTAAAGAAGAGAATATTAAACTTTTAAAAAATTAAAAGAGTTTTAATCTTCTCCTGAAGATGCCAACTTGGTTGGCGAAACGCGCGTCGAGAAAAGTGTAGTAGTTCGTGGAAAACGTCCAGTTTTTGTTTTTTTTTCAAACAAGCAAAGTTGAGCTTTATTCTACATCGAATCGGCTAGTGATTGAACGTTGGAAACTGATTCTACGCAAAATGGCGACCGTTTGAAGAAACGAGCTGTTTTATGGCCTAAAATTCGACCCTTTTAGCCTTAAAAAAATATATTAATTTTGATCTGAAATTAAAATCCTTCGTTCAATCACGAGCCAATGTTATCGCTAACAATTCAAAAAAGTTTCATTAAAACCCGTTGAGAAGTTTGTCTGTAATCCTGGCCACCGATTTGGAAAATGTCGTTTCGAGAAAAACGTGTTTAAAGTTCTTCTTTAAAAATTCTTTAAAGTATTTCTTTTTCTTTAAAGATTTCTTTTTCTTTAAATTTTTTAAAATGATTTCAGACGGCGCCACGATGATACATAATACGTTTTTTACCTTTTAAACAGGCCAGCAGGCTAGCACGAATAATAAGAGGCAGAGAACCTTGTGGGCTGGCAGTGAGCGCCGCGCGCCGGGGTGCAGGGTTCGCTTTGGCGGTCGAGAAAAAATAGGTTCCTATTCTCGTACCGACTTTAAACTTTGGAATTGAACAGTCAAAATGCCATACTTTCGCACTGTGACGTTTTCCAAAAGTAGGTTTTAATATTCAATTAAACAAATTAGAGAACCCCAAGTTACGTATGTTTTTAGAAAAATAATTGGACCGAAAAATTCCTCGTGAAAGTACGTTAAGACTTGCTTATATGTATGTATGTCGATCGGGTTTACAACAATGTAGTGACATCAATACGCGAAGACATTGCGGACAATTTCGTGTATTTTATTATAGACGAAGCTACCATATACCGCCAACCTGCCATGGGAACCTTGTCTCAACACTGCCGTTTGTCGGGTAAGTGTTGCCATTGTTACGTGTTATCTTAATTTATATACATAGGTATTTTATCCTTGACTTAACCATACTATTTGGTAAAAATAGTACTATGTTGCTACATAATTTATGTAAACATATTAATATTTTCATTCGTTAACTGACTACGGTCCTGTTACACTCCGCGCTCGCACGAACTCTACTAATTAGCAACCTAGTCTGGACCTAATCGCACTTCGACTACGTTATCGGGCTACCAGGAAATGCCCGCCGTCTAC
>JAPWTK010000607.1:0-122500 GCA_029963805.1 Aromia moschata
GTATTTGGGTATAAGAACTCGGTTATCAGTCGCGATATCGAACACCAGTAACACAAACTGCTTTACCAGCCTCATTTTCGAAGAAGTATGGGCCAATACCACCTGCAGCCCGAAATCCGCACCAAAGTTTTCAATTACTCTCTTCACAGTTGACAAAGTTAAATCAATATTCCGACCATATTTTGTACGAAATTTGCGAACTGTAGCAGCCAAACTTTCATTATTTTTGAAATATTGTTCAACAATGAAAACGCGTTGTTCTTTCGTGCAGTGCTCCATTACTAACCCAAACTGTCAGCTGTCAAACTGTTTTCTTTTGTTGGTTACCAACACTCTACCGCACAAATGACGGGAAATTCAAATCTTGCATGAATTATGGGATTTTATTAAGCATTTGGTGTCTGTCCCATTCCTTCAACCCTTTTTCAGCCCCCGTGAGTCACCTCTCTACAGTAATATACTTTTGCAGGATTAAACTTCTGTTGAGCAATTCTATTGATCTTAATACACTAATCAAAACAAAAAAGGAGCCACTTAATTAAAACAATAAAGAGCTTCACCGCACATTTCTGCATTTTTCTTTTTCCTGTAAGCATCACAAGTAGATTACAAAAAATTGTACTAAATTTTTAGAGAACAGTCCAATATATTTAAATAAAAAAGAATTGTAATAAAAAGTTATTCCAGTAAAAAAAATATCCACATTTTTAACAGTGGCTCCTTTTTTCGTTTTGAGTAGTGTACTACCAAATATGTTGGTGTGGGGTGCCTCAGCTCGCTTTCATTCTTTGACAATTCAAGCATTCAAGGTCAAAAAAGACGGACATGAGACTCAAAAGAAGATTTAAAGGAGACGGACGACTCGAGGTGGGCCGAAAAGGCTTCGAGCATCTTTAGGAAGGCTTTTTAAGTCATCCCATGAGACCTGCTTACATCACCTCAGAGCGACAATAGTTTGGGAAATATTGTGATTTGTAGGAACGTAATATTTATAAATGTGTAGCCAACGATGTTAATTTATCATTTTCATAGTACCAAAAATTTTCAGAAAAATATTCCTACATTTTTTACTGTTTCCCCACCGACACTGTACCTACTTGAAAACTTGTTGTAACGAGCCATCTAAAACCTCATCAAAGATTTCCGAACAAAAAAAGACGCATTTTTATTCCTTGTTAAATCTATTTGAATAGAAGTTTCGCCCAAAATACAAATAAAATAAGGACTAGGTACCTATAAACTTTTAATTGCGTTTTGACAGATAAAATCAAAACTCTCATTATAGCTTCATAACTTGATGTCTATTGTTGACTGGTAAAATATGAAGTACCTGTTGAATATACCTACTGAAAGTAGGTATCAGATAATACTGTTTATATGAGCCAGAGTTGCATTACCTTAAATACATAGCTTTGGAGGAAATAATAAAATGCCCTGTACATAAACGTTTTGGAAGAATTTCAAGTAATTACTCACAACCGCTTCTGCCGACCTACAAACTAATGGTACATTACAATCGACTTGTTTTGCAATATTTTACAATTCAGATATAAATTGCAAGTGTTATTAATAAGCCGATTTATATTTAACTCCTACTATTAGATACATTTGTTTGTTGGGGGTGGGCAGGTGCGAGATATTTTGGTATCGGCGTGAGTAAACACCATCTTAACTTGATGTTAAACTCAGGTGCGAAGCCATCAGTTAAGCGTGACCACAGGAATCTAATTTAGTGTACTTGTGGGAGGACCAGAGGAAATCCAGGAAAATTATGGTAACTGCGTATGTCTAAAGTTATTACTGGTGAGGACAACTTGCGACTTATCTAAAATAAACAATAAAATCGAGATGGCCGGTTCCATTGAACGCGCGTCTCCTATCCGAAAAGACGACACCGCCAAGACTAACTTTTACCTCTTTCCATTTTGATTCATTAATTCTGAACTGCTTTTTGCTTTATTTTAAAAAAATGGATGTATAACCAGTTTTGGTATACAGTCCCAGAAAAAATAACGTATACAGTGTAGTCCCGTTTTTTTTTTGGAACCACCCCCTATAACTTTGGAACGAGAAGTCGGATCAATTTAAAATGTTGGCAAATAATCAACTTTTGCTACGTGCATAATTAGATGAACTGGCATTAAAATTACTCAATAGGCGTGCGCTCTAGGGCACTTTAAAGGGTCACTTTTTTCAAGAACTAACATGAGCGATTGGAGTGGATGAAATCCAATGACATATTCTTATTCAGCACTGGAATAAACCCCTTGGTGCAAAAATTCAAGTACCTACCGTTACTAGTTATCGAGATACAGTGTGTTTTTTTTGGGGGGGGGGGGTGGCCACCCCTATATCTTTGGAACCAGGAGTCGGATCCATTTGAAATTTTAGCAAATAATCTCGGCAAATAATTAATCCCTGCTACGTGCCTAATAGGTAAGTTAATGACAAAATTACTCCATAGGCATGCGCTCTAGGGCACCGTAAAATGTCATTTTTTTCAAAAACTAACATGAGCGATTGGAATAGATAAAATCTAATAACACATTCTTATTCAGCACTAGCATAAACTCACTGGTGCAAAAATTCAAGTGCCTACCGTTACTAGTTATCGAGATACAATGTGTTTGTTTTTTTGGGGCCACCCCTATATCTTTGGAACCAGAAGTCGGACCCATTTGAAATCTTGGCAAATAATTAATCTCTGCTACGTGCATAATTAGGCAAGTTGGTCACAAAATTACTCCAAAGGCGTGCGCTCTAGGGCACTTTAAAGGATCACTTTTTTTAAGAACTAACACGAGCGATTGGAGTGGATGAAATCAAATGAAATATTCTTACCGTTACTAGTTATCGAGATACAGTGTGTCTGTTTTTCTTTTTATCTTATGGTTCCTATCAGTGGTGGTCGGTGGAATTTGACATGCTCGTATTTTCGTTGGGAGAGGCATGGGACCCACACCATAATTTAAGGGGTTGTTATTAGATTTAGTAGAAGGCCATAAGCGCAAAAAATCTTCAGGGAAAGCTTGCGATTTTTTTTTCCAAAAATGGCTGCCTCCGGGCCGATCTTGGAAACGACTTGCAAAATATTAGCAAAATATTTTTTTTTCATAATGACCGAATAAATACAATTTTTTTTATACTTGTGATTTTTGCAAAATTCTTATTTTCCTTAATGATACAACTATGTATTGTAAAATCTCATAGACGAAATTTGATTCAAATTTCCATAACTTTTACAGATCTCAAAATTTCGAGAAAATCACAAGTATAAAAAAATTGTATTCACTCGGTGATTATGAAAAAAAAATATTATGCAGATATTTTGCAAGCCGTTTCAAATGTATCCGACTCCTGGTGGCATGGCCCCCAAAAAACAAACACACTGTATCTCGATAACTAGTAACGGTAGGTACTTGAATTTTTGCACCAGGAGGTTTATTCTAGTGCTGAATAAGAATATGTCGTTGGATTTCATCCACTCTAATTGCTCATGTTAGTTCTTGAAAAAAGTGACCCTTTAAAGTGCCCTAGAGCGCACGCCTATGGAGTAATTTTAATGCCACTTCATTTAATTATGCACGTAGCAAAAGTTGATCATTTGCCAAAATTTCAAATTGATCCGACTTCCCGTTCCAAATTTATAGGGGTGGTTCCAAAAAAAACGGGACACACTGTATATGCTGCACAAAACGTTTCCAAGATATTCTGGTGGAACACAAACATATTTTTTAAAGTTTCGTTGATTTTTTTTCCTATTTCTTTCTTTTTTTTTTTTGCTATTTATTTCTTCCTGTACCTTCTTCTTAAGTCTAGTAAAACCTCCTAAAATATTGTGTCTGTTATCTACTATCAGGCTATGTCAACGTTGTGCAATAAATACTGCAATTATTGCTCAGCAGGTAAACAGTCAGTAAATATGTTTTTGGGGAGAGGTTATGATGATCTAGTGGACTATTTCCGCACTGGTTGGACTCCATCCTGGGGATGGGCAAGTGACTTGGAACTTTCTTTTATTAATTATATCCTTTATTAGAATATTGGAATATCTTGCTAAAAATAACAGAATCGATTATTTCATTTCCATTTTCGTACAGCTTATAGAACCTTTTATTTCCATGTTTGTCATCAAAATAAAGATTATTTCGATAATATTATTTTGCTGATTATAAACAAAAATTGATATTCATTTGTAATATGTATTATTATTTAATCTAATTATTTATTTATTTTGTATGAAACTAATAGTTTTTTTTTTTGTTTTAGGTAAGTTCATTAACTTAAACAGACAAACAATTGGTGAGTGTATGTAGAACACTAATTATATATTGAAAAAGTATTATGTGTCGTTGGTTTATGACTTCTTATATAAGAACGTGTCCAGCAGAACTTTTACATGGAAATTGATAGATACGCAATTCCAAGCATAGGTGGTACAGCAACTCTTCACCTAAGATGCATTGTATAACAAGATTCAGTTATTGTTCATTTTTCAAACCCAAAAGCCTAAACATTGATTTGTTATATTGACCTAAAGCTATATAGGCTGGGGCCGTTACGGATTTTTAATGCTGAAAAAAAAATTGATAGCAGGCAACGGCCGGCTGGAATATATAGCTGAGGTCATAAAATGTGAAAAAAAAAACTTTGGAACTTGAAATGAAGGGAAGTAGTGAAATGGGGTGCTATTTAAGGGATGAAAACCGTTTTTCGTGATTTGTGGCGAACCGTGACCTCCTAGAGAAAAGTGTTTCTACAAAAGTTGTAGATAATAAAAACATCTAAAACTTTTATTCTATATATATTTCAACATAACCTCAAAGTTTGCGAGAAAATGAGGAACAAACGATTTTTCTGGTTTTATTTTTTTCTCGCATCAAAATTATTTAATTTAAATGAAACTTTATGAATGTACGTACTTATGTGCATATACTAAGCATGAATTTTTTCAATTATGGGAAATAAATATTTTTCGAGATTTTACCATTTTTCCGAAAAAACACCCCTATCTTCGGCGAACAAATTTATTGATTTTTTTTTGGATGTTGATGTTCCACTAGTGCTCATTTTTTTCGTCGAGATGTCTACTTTCAACTGCTATGTCGATGTTAATGTTTTATTGTCATTTAGCAGCTTAAAATTAAGGAAAACCTAAAAAAATTTTTCGAATCTCGAATTTCTCGATTTATGTTAATAATTCATAATATATTAATGAAAAAACTTACTTTGGTATAAAATAAATAAAGTTGAATGAATTTAATCACGGCAAGGTAGGGAAAACTTCATGAAACATCATTTACATGAAAATCAATAGTACTTTATTAATTTTCATAAGTTACAGTTAAGTTGCGAAAACTTTATATGCATATTAAATTATTCTAAATACATATGATAAAATACAATATACAATATATTTATATTGGCTACGAATTCTTTACTTTATTTACAAATATTTACTTTATGAATATTGGTTGTGTATAGCTTATAAAAAGAAAAATCAATAAAATAATTGTTAAAATCTAATCAATTTTAGGCCTTTTTTATTGTGGTTCGTTTTCTTCATCGATCAAACTCTCAAGTTCTATATTATCTTCAAAATCATTGGCATTTTCAGGCTCTTCAATTTCGATATCATTATTCTTTGCTGGCTCTTCATCAATATCTTCAGAATCACTTAAATCTACAAATACTTCTCTGTCTCTATTTAAACAGTTCTCAGTGCATGTATTGCATAGATTGGTACATTTTAAGTCGTGTTTTCGGCAGCCAGACCTTTGATTATTGCATCCACTTTCACAAGTACAGCTAACGCATTTTAACAACTTTCAGGGAATCAATTTTAGCGTGATTTCCAATAACTAAATTCATTCAACTTTATTTATTTTATACCATTTTCAAAAATATTATGAATTATTAATAGATATGCTAAAATTGAAAATAATGGAAAAAATCGAGAAATTCGAGATTCGAAAATTTTTTTTTTCGGTTTTTCTTAATTTTAAGCTGCTAAATGACAATAAAACATTAACATCAACATACCATTTGAAAGTAGACATCTCGACGAAAAAAATGAGCACTAGTAGAACATCAAAATCCAAAAAAAAATCAATAAAGTTGTTCGCCGAAGATAGAGGTGTTTTTTCGGAAAAATGCTAAAAATCGCGAAAAATATTTATTTCCCATAATTGAAAAAATTCGTGCTTATTATATGCACATAATTACGTACTTTCATAAAGTTTCATTTAAATCAAATAATTTTGACGCGAGAAAAAAAATAAAAACCGAAAAATCGTTTTTTCGTCATTTTCTCGCAAACTTTGAGGTTATGTTTAAAAATATATAGAATAAAAGTTTTAGATTTTTTTTATTATCTACAACTTTTGTATGAAACACTTTTCTCTAGGAGGTCACGCTTCGCCACAAATCACGAAAAATGGTTTTCATCCCTTAAATAGCACCCCGTTTCACTACTTCCCTTCATCTCAAGTTCCAAAGTTTTTTTTTTCATTTTTTTATGGCCTCAACTATATATTCCAGCCGGCCGTTGCCTGCTATTAATTTTTTAATCTCAAAAAAGGTAACGGCCCCAGCCTAATACGTCATTTGAATAAAATATAACATTTTACAACAGTCGCGGTACTTAAAAAATAGAGTTCATTTTAAGGTTTTGGTTATTGTTTATATATTTATTTAAGTTATATTATTATAACTTTGATTATTCATCCTTTATAAAAAAATGTGCTACATGGAATCCACAACTGTCCTAAAAAATTGGTGCATTAAATGCAGATTTCAAAATGGTAATAAAAGTACTGTACACCCAGAATAGATTTGCCTGCGAATTGCGTACAGCGAACGTAGTATGAAGTAGTACGACCATACCCTAGAGATATGTATATTATGAGATACCCACAAACAAACAATAACATACTTCTCGAAGACTTCACGGCTACAGCTACAAAAGAAATTATCACAATTTCAGGTTTTGTCTATTGGGGTCAGGGGCAAAGCTACTTTTGGTGCAGTGTGGTAGCTTTAATTGTTAAAAAATTCACAGGTTTTTATAATACAAAATGTATAAATAATTATGAGTTATACATATAATATTCAAAGTAAGTAGATAAGAAAATATTGCATGAATTATAATTTGTGACTAATGGTATTCTAAATATTGGTCTTTACAGATGGGCCCTTAGGGAAGGAGCTTATGCCCAGAAACGCTTTGTCGTATAAAGATGTACACTGTTTTATTCGAAATATAAATTGATGTATGTAAATTATGGTCGCGGAAAGCAGCTACATATAGACATAAAAAAAAACGTCATCAAAGTTGGCCGAGAAAAAAAAGGCGTATTTCTATTCTTAATTGAATTTATAACCTTATTTACTTGTCAAGACTGTCACATTATATGACAGCCATTGTTCATTTTACAAATTCACTTGTCAAACGTTTGACATAACCGAAAAGCTTAGACATGACCGCTATTTCCATCTCTCTCGTTCATAGCCAGAGTTGATGACGTTTTTTTTTGGATGTCTATATATGATTATAACGAGATATCGAGTTTTTTTTGGGATGGCCCATTATTACACTCACGCAAAACGTAAAAATATGGCAGATTCTTGTTTACAGTATTTGCTAAAAGTTGTTTGATTTAGGATATGGATAGTAGAGAAGGCTCTTTGTGATTTAAGAATACTTAGTGGTCTTCTCAACTCTAATAGGTTTAAATACTTTGAGTACGCCACTGGTTCCAGTTTATGTATTTTCATTTGATTGACATTTAATAGAGGTCGTTGTATTAGTTGACAATTAAAAGCTAGTTAGTTTAATAACACTACAGATTCTTTGAGTAAAAATATTACAATTTAACCAAACTTCATCGCAATCGGATGAACGGTTTAGGAAGGCATAAGAGACATACAGACAAACATTCATTTTTATATGTATAGATTTCCGTAAATAACTTTATTTTTTTTTACAAAATTTGGTGATTGGGGGTTTCATGTAGGGCGCTCTATGTAAATCTTAATACATAACAAATGGCGTTTTTTTTTGCACTTTAGCATATTAGTGTTTTTATTGAAAATATCGATTTTTCCATTATTTATTGAAAGAAAAGGCATACCCTTTAAAATGTCGCTTCGAATAACATTTTTAGAGATATTTGCGTTCATGCCACAACAAAGTTGTTTTTTGTTTTACAAAACAAAAAGAACACCAGAGAAAAAAAAACATCATTGTTTACAAAACAACATTCACATAAAAAATTGTAAGGCTCCCGATTAAAAAAAAAATAAAAAAAAGAATTTAAGATAAAATATATCAACCTTTAACTGCAAATATCTCGAAAATCACTATGGGTTTCCAACAATTCTACAATTTCCAACAGTCCAAACAAACGTTATATTCAACATTACTATTTGGACATCGACGTAAAATTTAGGGGGGATAAAGGTGTTAAGCTTGCCAAATGTGAAAAAGTAATAACAAGTTAAGTAATAATAAAAATATCAATAGTATTTTTTTCAATTTTCAACTTTAACACACTATATTTCGGAAACGAAAAAATTTTACTTTAGCGTGTTTTTGTCAATCGTCTTATTTTGAGTGTCAGAATCGTCAGCTGCCCGTTTCATCATATTAATAATTGTAAATCTCACAATATATTTTTTTTAAAGTTAAAAATAAAGACGGAAATCGAAAATATAAATTATAACTTTGTCATCCTCTATCTTGATTACCAATAACTTTTGGACTAAGGTAGGTTTGGTTATAAATCGTAATATTTTACACAAATAATATGTAGTTTCGTTATGTCCCCTTAATAATGGGACACCCTGTATATTGCTATTCGACCACAGAAATTCTCAAATTTCAAGGTAATTTCTTGATCTGTGGAACTAAAATTTGTAAATTGTTTATTTTTTTCGGGTTTTTTGTATGAAAACTGTTCAAACTGTTCAAACTATTCAGTTAAATTAATTATGTTCAAACTATTCAGTTAAAACTATTTCAGGTAAAAAATGTTCAAATGCTTTGGATGCTTTTTACAACAGTGGCTCAGGCAGAGCGTGGCAAAAGGGGGTAGATAACTGTGCTTGTGCATATTAGACTAGATATCGAGATTAGAGAAAACTAGGTACAAGACCTTCTAGGTGCCAAGATAATTAAGTTTTAGTTCTTAACGAACTCTTTTGATTTGTCAATTTTTGACGAACTTTTTTGATTTCGTTATTCGCCGTCAGATATATTACACGTAAACCGGATCTAGGACTTCTAATGATGAATGACGATGAACTAGGAGTCATTCTCGTTTCATGATTACAATGAACGTATAGTTAGGGTATGCTCTAGGGAAGGACATATGGTAGTTTTCGAGTTTGTCGAACCTATCAACGCATGTAGTCCCTTTTAAATACACTAGAGAGCGATCTTCAAGATATTCATTTATGTTTAATTCTAAATTACATATTTAGGTAAGTTCCTAGCATTTTTACCTGAATTGGGTTAAATTGCGGATAATTGGGAAACTATCAGTCCTTGCTTATACACTCGAACCCCTCTTAAGTCACCTTCGCTTAATTCACATTCCCTCTTATTTCACCACGTTTTTCCCTATTATGTCACGAAACGTTCCCTCTTAAGTCGCCGCCTGTAAAAGTTTTAGAACTACGTTTGGAAATTGGATTCTCGCATGAATATGTACAATTTTTATTGAAAAAATGATTGTGTAATACATTAAATATAGACACCTAACCGTTAAAATAGGTTAGGTGTCTTTTAAAAATATTTAACTTTTAAAATATTCATTCAAGTGGAAAATTGAACTTATGTCACGCACGACTGGGTATACTTACGTTGATTTTTTTCGTTCAGCTGGCTCATTTTTCATTATAACAAGTGCTGTGGTATATCCCGCAAATAATACACCACCATATATTCTCGGGTATGTTTCTAAATATTTATTTTTGCAACTAAAAACACGAAAAAGTTGAGGTTATGATTGCGACTTAAGAGATAATAAATTTCGCGACTTAAACGAGAAGATGATGCACGGATTTGGTGACTTAAGAGGGGTTCGAGTGTAATTGAAAATATATGATATATTTATTATTATCGACTAAGAACTATTATGAATGTTATGATATAATAATACAAGATACGATCTGTGATGTGCCGTGATCTAATAGATAAAATGAATATGCTACATATATCTTGTTATTTTATTTATTTTATCTATTCAAAGGGTGTTATTTATCTCTTCTCTGCTCATGGGAAATGTATATATGTATGTATGTATACTCGGTGATTGAGATCGGCCGTTTAGATCTTCCTATGTGCTTTATAGATTCTCTGTAAAAACATTCGGAGCGAGAATGGTTTATTATCGTTTTATGAGACCGATTTACTGATTAATTTACTAAATCGAACGTGTAAAAAGTTGACTCCCGAGAAATGGATGTCGTCGCCTGTCCCTGACTCCTTCTGGAGATGCCGATGAGGCTACTGAAGGTTATTTTTCCTTCTAGGTATACCTGGACACATATTAGGTACTATGTGATTTAAAATAAATAATGTAATGTTTGTTGATTTTATTCAAAGTATTTATTGTCTTAATTATGCAATAGAAAGTGCCGTATGAAGTGTAGCATACTTGGGACAGCGGAATGGATTTAGTAATCACATGAGCATTACTGATTTCCAACTATAATAAGGAGTTATCAACGTATTTTGTATAGAGGGTGATACAGGGGACACGTAACAGCCTCTAATTCCTTTATCTATTTATATAACATTTTAAAATTTGTAGGAGTTATGTTAACTATTGATAGAGCTTTTTTTTCAAACTGACACGTTATTTGCTGCAAGTCCGGTTTAACCAGAAGTCCACCCAACTTTATTATTTTAAGTAGAACTGTGTATATTTTTTAAGCAGATTTTATTGGCCTTCAAATTATCTAATAAACGACGTATGATACGGTGGTATTTGTTTCTTTACTGACAGTTAAAATGTATCTTATTAAACGAAGCCTAGGCGATCTCCATGCGATGTCCAAAATCGTTTAACGCTTACTAGGCTGTGAAATCTAAAAACGACTATTAAGCCATTATTAACATCATGTCTTTTTTTTTGGATTTGAGAAAAAAAAAGTCCAAAAACAACACAATTTTTAAAAATTAAGATAGAAAAACCATTTGTTTAATTATGTATATATATGTTCTCATTTTATAAAATAAAACTAAAAATGTTAAAAATGTCTATTCAATACTCTAGTCTTATACAATTTCGGACTAATAACTTTAAGGGGGTATTCTAGTTTACAAATTTGAAAAATTTTTTTTTGTTTCATATTTCCAAAGTTTAGACATTCAAGAATATGCCCTTAAAAGTATTTTTCAAAATTTCAATTATATTATGAGTTACAGCCATTTTTGTGACGCGGCATCGGCTCCGGTCCGACCGGAACAAATGAACAATAGACGGTAGACGCTGCCCGAGTACTTACGAAACACGAAACGTATTTAGTCGGAATCTTTTCGTCTTAGTATTTATTTCAAATTAGTTTTGAGCCAGCCTTCAAGCAACGTGGACGTGCTAACAGTAAAATTGCCGGAAACTTGTCTCAAAACTTTAAACGCGTTTTTCTCAAAACTACTTTTTTCGAGTTGGCGTGCACTAGGGATGGGCACCTAACATCGATGTTTCTGAAATATTGATGTTTTCCACTGAAGATCGATGTTTTAATTTCGATGTTATATTTTCAACATCGATGTTACTTGTAAACATCGAAACATCGATAAGTAATACGTATCCCACAAATATCATTTAATATTTCAGTACGAAAATTTTTAAGTTGCTAAAAAAATTTCTAATTGATTCGTTTTACTCTTTGTACATTGTGGCTTACGCGACATATATCCAGTAGTAGTATATAAGGCAGTAAGTATTAAATCCCAGCAAAGATCTCATTTATTAAACGACAGTAAGATCGATATCTGTAGGCACATTTTCTAGTTTCTATTTCTACAAAACTTACACTTTTTTTCAGAGAACATAAAAATTAAACAATTGGGTGTAACAGGATTATGGTACACCCCCTTTTTCTCCTTTAGTTTTCAAGATAGTTAATTGAAATTTTGCATATCCTATATACATAATAAGCGGCACTGTCTGACATAAAAGTGATTATTTTTCCACTTCCGGTTTCGCCGGAAGTGACACTAACTTTCGATTTTTAAATGGAACGCCCTTTATATTATTTCATTTTTGAATTCTTCATAATTTTCTGAATCCAACGATACCAAATAAGTGATATTTCAAGTCAATATTTTTTACAATTATAATTTTTAGTTTTCCATTTAAGTCAAGAAGTTTTTCCACTTCCGGCGAAACCGGAAGTGGAAAAAAATCACTTGTATGTCAGAGTGCCGCTTATTATGTATATAGGATATCCCAAATTTCAATCAATTATCTTGAAAACTAAAGATGAAAAGGGTGTACCATGATCCTGTTACACCCGGTATATATTATTTTGAAACATCGATGTTTCACAACATCGATGTTTTCTAGCCGATGTTCTTACTACCATCGATAGTAGGTACCGATGTTGAACATCGATGTCAACATCGATGTTTTTAAAAATGTGCCCATCCCTAGCATGCACGATATCTCAAGTTCTAATGAACCGATTTATTTGAAATTTGGTGTGAATGTTCTTTATACATTCCTCTATCGTCTCAAGCACGCTCAGATCAAAATTTTTAATTTTACTAATTTTAAAAAAAATCGGAATTGTTAAAAAAACATGCAAAAAAAATTTTTTTTTCAAACCGCCGCCATTTTATGAAAAATGTTTTGTTGACTTTTCCAAGGTTCGGGCTATAGGGGTATCTATACTAATTAAGAATCCGTTCGGCTATTGTGTTTCAGATGACCAGAAGAGTTGAAATCATGCACGCCAGGACACCCTTTTTTTTGGACCCCCCCACTTTGCCAGCTCATAACTTTGTCAATTTTGATTCTTTTTTTTTTTCAGTTACTTTTTTATGTTATTTTAAAATATCAATAAACAAATGATAAAAAAATGGATAGTAAAAATATTTTTTGTTTTGTTTGTACAGAGCTTCAAAAACCGCCCGAAATTCATGTCTCTAGACTAGAATACCCCCTTAAAACAGACAAAAGTAAATAAATGAAATATTTACTTATGGTTTAAAAATATGTTGTTCATGACGGTTGTTTACAGTAAACAAATATAAACAGTTCCACGAATGGGGTACACATTTCCCAATCCATATTTCCCAAGCCGAGATTCCCAAGGACTATTATACCCAAATACAGTTTTTCCCAATGACTAATTTTTCCAATGACAAATTTTTTAGAAAATTATTATTTTTTACAATTTTCTACACAGTGCTGTTCTACAAAATTTATTAGAGTTAGAAATGTATATTCGATCCGATGGCCTTGAGATAGTCCAATATTTTGTCTTCCTTCTTGTAGTCATCATATTTTAACACTACATTAAAAAACCTCTCGTCAATCCATTGTCTGTTGGCCGATTGATTCTGCAGGGCCTTTAAGAATCTCTACTCCATCGTCACCAGGTCTTGTAATAGCACGCGCACCACATTCTTTCTTTTTTTTGGCAAATCCAATATACGCCACCACCGCTTTCCGAATGTTTGTGATATAAATAACCGTCAATGTGCAGAAAGTGACCTTTTCCCCTTGATTTAATTAATTCAGCCATAACGACGGCAACAGAAACGGATTGCGGAAGACTGATGTGACAGATTTCAAAAACATTTGACAGTAGTAGAAGTAGAATATTTATTGAAACAGAAAATATAATTTTTTGATTGAAAGGAAAATTGAATAATTGGAGGAAAAAATAATCGGAAAATAAATCAATTGGGAAAAGGCGTCATTGGGAAATAGCATATTTAGGAAAAAGAATTACTGGGAAATAAAGTTTTTGGGAAAAAGAATTATTGGGAAATATGGCAATTGGGAAAAACGGATTGGGAAATGTGACCCACTACTCAGTTCCACAGTCTGTTTGATAAGAATGTATCCAGCAGAACTTTTACGTGGAAATCGAGAGAGGCACAGTTTCAAGTACATGTGGTAGGGCAACTCAGCCTAAGTTGCCCTGTATAAAAAAAACGATTTTTTTTCATTTTTATAATTGAAAATCCTAAACTAAAAGTCGACTTTGTACTGGATAGAAACCAGTGGTGTCTGATGGAATTTGATATCCTCGTATTTTCGTAACGAAGCATGAGATCCACATCATATTTTAGGAGGCGATTACTGGACTTAAGTAGAAGGCTATTATAGCAAAAAAAAGGAACTTAAAATGACACTTGCGAAAAAAAACTATTTAAAAAAGAACTGGACGTTTTGGACGTAAAAAAACACCGAACTACTACACTTTTCTCGACGCGCGTTTCGCCAACCAAGTTGGCATCTTCAAGAGAAGATTAAAACTAAATTCTAGCCTACACACTTGCACTATCTATACTAAATTTGTTGCCACGGTTCACTGAACCGCAACTGTCTTTGTTTATCAAAGCAAACAATGGACTGGTGGGTGTCGGACCATTGTCCTTAACGATTTCTAAACTTTCAAAAGCATCCAACTGTCTACTGTTTGTTACATTTCTAATTAATTTTAAATTATTTATGTCTATCCTATGGTTTTTGTCAAAGGCGTGTTGGGCAACACAAGATTTTTCTGTTCTGATATTTCAAATGAGCCATGTGTTCTTAAAATCTTGTAAAATACATATTTTTGTTTGCCCAATATACTTTTGATCGCAATATTTACAACTTATTTCGTATATTCCTGACTTTTCGTTATTGTCGATTTTGTCTTTGGGGTACCCAAATGCGTCTGTAGTTTATTATAAACCAAATTGATATTAACATTTTTTAAAAATTGTATCTAGTCCGCGGGTGAATTTAGGTTCATATGGTAACAAAGCAAATTTCGAATTGTCAGTATCTCTACGAAAAGTCGTGGAATTGTACAGGGTTCTCTTAAATTTATGCTTCCTTATTAATTTATCTATTAAATGGACTGAGTAACCGTTATTCTTAGCGATATTCTTAATTAATTGTTTCTCATGTTCAAACCTCTCTTTACTGAGGGGGAAATTTAACAAACGGTTAATTAGAAAATTAAAACTTGCCATTTTATGTTGAAAAGGGTGGTGTGAATCGTTGGGAATATATCTAAGAGTCGCGGTTTCTTTCCTATATACATCAAACTCTAACTTATTTTCACTATTTCTAATAACTAATACATCTAAAAATGGTAGCTGTTCATTGTGTTCCACTTCATATGTAAATTTTATGGTAGGGAAACGGTTATTTAATTTGGCAACAAAATTATCTAAACTAATCGCTTTTGTATCAAATACCGCGAAGATATCGTCCACATACCTGAACCAAACTCTAGGGAAATACTCGAATTTATCTTTTACTTCTGTCTCAAATTTGGAAAACGTCCAGTTTTTTGTTTCTACGCTGAAGGTTCCAGTACCCACTCCAGAATTCAAAAAACATTTGCCTCACGAGAAGACCTTGAAAACGGCTCAATTAAGCAAAATAATATATCAACTCGGTTGATATATTATCTTGTTTTCTATTCTCAGGGTTATATGTGGTGCATTCATTCCCTCTCCAAAATTTGTAGTAACCAAAAATGTTGTGGTTTGACTTATTTTATGGCTATTCGTGTCTGGTTCTTTTTGAAGTGTGGCCCTTTTTGAAAAATCCAATATGGTGACCCTCTGAAGTGCCCTGAAATTTTAGAATATAGAGGAAATGAAAGACAGAAGATAGATAAAAAAAATGTATCTAGAATCGATGAAGATGGTGTATTTTTGTATATTTTGATGCATTGGAACCGTATATGGTACTGAAATCGCTCCATAGAGTCAGGATTATTCTTGGGCGTTTTTTGAAAGTACCAACGAATCTTGAAACCTTGTAGTGATTTGCACTAGCATTCACTACACGATTCGGTACGAAAATATCGAGATATTTAAAGAAACATATTAGCGTCGACAATAATATATTTTCCATGTCAGCGTTGTTCTTTTTCTCTTTTTTGAATTAAGAAACAAATCCTGACCTCACAGAGATATTTAAATATCAAATTCGGTTTGAGCGCATCGAGACACATAAAAATACATTCGTCTCGTACACGTACATATATTACCTACGTATACATTTTTCGTTTCATACAAGTAATTTTTTTCACATTTATTGGTATTTGTAGGCGTTTTACGTATTTTTTTGGGTATTGGAATTAGAAACATATCCTGACCCCCATGGAGCGATTTCAATAGCATATTTGGTTTCAGTACATCAAAATTCATGAAAATACAATATCTTTATTGATTCTGCAGGGCCTTTTTACCATTTTTCTGTTTCCTCGTTTGAGGAAACATTGATTAAGATCCGCCGTCTTGGATTTTTCAAACAATCCACACACATTTTGATCGTACATTTTGACAGCGAACTTAGAAAGATGCGATAGTCGATTTACTATTTCAAAGAGTTTTTTTCGTGCTATGTTAAAACTTTGTTACTTGGCCTACAGGGTGTTTTTAAAATATGGTCAATTTCATCGTTAAAATGCGAATGTAACACCCTGTATATGTTTACACCACACAAAAGCTGCATTCATCCGCTTTCCAAACATGTAAGTTTATTACACTTTACTTTCAAAATGGGTTAGTAATTTGATTTTTTAAAAACATGGTGTATTGGAAGTCCCAGGAAATTCTAACCTATTTTGATCATAAATATATTTTTACAGAGAGAAGTTAGAAGCATGCGGTTTTCGCCAATTGGGTTACTTTCTCAATACGTTTTTTTCTTACTGTGTTAAAAACTTGTTATTTGCCCTTACAGGGTGTTTTTAAAATATGATCAATTTCAATGTTATAATTCACCACTGTTTTGGATACAACACCCTGTGTCTGTTTACAAATGCTGCTTTCTTCCGCATTTCAAGAATGTATGGTTTGTTACAATTTACTTTCAGACTTTCATTTGGTGCAAACATATGCCAAGTATTATGTTCAAAGTAATAGAGATTTTTTACATTGAAATTAATCACATTTCCAAAGCTCCCTGTAGGGCACGTAACAAGTTTTTAACATAGTACAAAAAACAAAACGTATTGAGAAAGTAAATCAAATTGAGAAAACCATATCCTTCTCTCTCAAGTGCTCTCCGTGAAAAGATATTTACGATCAAAATGGGTTCAAATGTTCTGGGACGTTCAAAACACGTGTTCAAGTAAAGTGTTCCAAACTATACATGTTTGAAAAGCGGAAGAATGCAGCTTTTGTTTAGTCTACACATACAGGGTATTGCATTCAAAATACTGACTGGCGAAAACCTCATCCTTGCAAGTTCGCTGGTTCGCTGTGTCAAAAGATATACAGAATAGGAAAGTGGAAGATTTCAAAGCCGAGCATTAATAAATAAGAAAAGAATAAACTCTTCAAATAAAGGGAACTGACAGAGAAATATTATATCCTTAGTTGCCAGACTGATATGTCGTCGTTTTAAAACTGTTATAATTTATTCTCTGTCTCTTCTTCTCTTTTATTGTCTGTTTCTATGTTTACATCAATAGGGAACCAATAAAATTATGTAGGCGGGACAGCCCGCCCATAAATCATAATGCGCACGTGTGAACTGAATTCTTGCCTCGACTCTAAAGTACAATAATCGAAATAAGGAATCAGTTTAGCCGTGTCTGCGTAAATAGAATGTGTGGTTTCAACAAGACGGCTGCCCGGCCCACAACACCAAAAAGTAACAAATTTCTTGGAAACAACATTTCCTGGGCGACTTAGTATTACGGGCACAATTAAATGGCCACCCAGATCCCCCGATTTATCGCCCAACGACTTCTTCCTTTGGGGATATTTAAAACAAACTATTTACGGACATGAACATGAAAGACCACGAAATTTAAATGATTTACGGGCCAGAATTGTACAAGTCCTAAATAATATTTCCCCTGAAGTGTTAGAACGCGTAAGAACTGAGTTTTACGATAGACTAGGTTTTTGCGAAGCACAAAAGGGGGCGACATTTTTGAACCACTTATTTAATAGGCATTTTTTTCTTTCTTTCGTCTTATAACCGGGTTGATTTATATTTTTATTTTTTTATTTTTTATAGAACTTCAATTTTATTTTCTTGCAGACCGGTTATTTAAGGAATACAAATATTTGAAAACAAATACAATTATGTTCGTACACTTCTTTTAAATGTATGGGATAATTGTAAAAGTCAGAATTACGTAAGAATTTCGTTTCATACGGTTAAATCGATGTGCACACCGTGCTCTGCGAAAAAATACTGAGTTCCACCACTCAAATTCAACGAAAGGCGTGTAGGCAATATCCCACCCCACAACCTGTTAGGTCTCATACGTTTGTAATAGGTGCACACAAGCGTGAACCACTGTAGCATCTAACTGTCTTTATCTGTCCTTACTGGTGTCTTTTAACTTATTCTGTTCTACACATGCATCGCCAATATGTAATGGTGCAATTTCCGACCCTAGTATATGATCGAAATGGGTCGGATTTCTCTGGGACACCCGGTAAGTAAACCGCAAATTTTTGGTTGCTCCAAATTTTGGGCAGGGGAGTGTGTTTGATTTGATATGATAGGCAAAGGATGCCCTATGTATTTTTTTAAATCCATATTATATAGAATCTTCATTTATTGTCCATTAGACACTTCTTTTGCTACGTCTTGCGAACACACCGTATAGCGCATTGACGTGGGACCCCATCGTACGCATAAATAATTACAAGAAAACGCAACTCGTTTTCCAGCTTTGGTCTTACGTCCTCTGATGAAAAAAAAGTCCGACCGGCTCGACTGGCTAGCTCTCGTTAAACTCGTTGCTTGCCATTTCATCTTCGATTTTCTATTTCCCCCCTATAAGAAAACGGTTCACACGAGATATTGGCCATTTAAATGAGCTTCGAGTTCACTCTCATTGACGGCGACTATTGCCCCGGGCCCGACAACATCCGATGCCTCCGTTTACGCGAACATCGTAGTTCGGGAGTTTTTTTATACAGTGCGTCCATAAAGTGACGCATAAATTCATTATTAGCTAAATGAACAATATTATTGAAAATTCCCGAGACAGGTCAATTTTTGATTGCGATTTACTATTTTGTCACATACTAATTTAATATACAGGGTGTCCCACCTTCGAGTAATGACGCCACCACCGATTTTTTTAAATGGAACACTACATTTTTTTTTTCAATTTTCGGATGACCCTGGCCGAGCTGAGTCCAAAAATGTATCACAAGTTGCTTCTATCTATTACAGGGTGGACAACAGTACAAAAATTACAAATTATGTATTGCTGATTAAACGCACTAAAAAAAATTAAATTAACGTTATTGTGATACAAAAATACAACTACTTTAATAAACACCAGTTTGGACAAGACGCGCGAATGACGCGAGGCGCGATACGTGGTTCGTTATTTTTTTGTCATTTGTTTTTTGATTGTTATTGTCATTTTTTGCCATATTAAAAACGGCTATTTAGAGTTCACTTTTGTATTGTTAACGCTTCAAAGTAGGTACTTTAAGTGAAACCTAAATCTAATTTATTTAAAACGTTTTGTTGAAAATGCCTTTAAATGAAAGGGATAGGATTGAAATTCTAATGATGATTGGTGTTGGCGACAGAATGCGGACTCAACAAGAGATGTGTAGATTATTCCATGAAATGCACCCAGATCGTGAACCTGTTTCACAATCTACAGTAAGCAGAATAGAGCGAAAATACAGAGAATTAGGACACGTGAGGGATGCACCAAGGCAAGGTAGACCTAAAATTAATGAAAATGTTCAACAAGACGTAATTTTGTCGGCACTAGAAAATCCACATTGTACAGTACGGCAAGTATCTAGGGATTTGAATATTGGAAAGTCTTCAGTATCGAATATTTTTAAAAAGGTAAAATACCATCCCTATAGAGTACGCCTCATCCATGAATTGGCTGAAGACGACTTTGACCGAAGAACTGAATTCTGCGAGTACATGATGGACCACAATAATCAAAATAACGGTTTCATTGCTAATATTTTATTTTCTGACGAGGCAACGTTTTTTTTTGAACGGGCATGTTAATCGGCAAAACACCCGCTACTGGTCTCAGGAAAATCCACACTGGATGCAAGAATACCATACGCAACATCCACAAAAGGTCAATGTGTGGGCTGGTATTGTGAGAAATAGAATTGTTGGTCCATACTTTTTTTGATGAAAATTTGACAGGAGCATTGTATCTGAATTTTTTACAATATACATTAATTCCTGACTTGACCCGGCTATTTCCTGATATTGAAATAGCCAATACTTTAGACGGCAGAATTTGGTTTCAACAGGATGGTGCACCACCACATTTTGCTATAGCTGTGCGCGAGTTTTTACACAGAACCTTTCCAGATCGGTGGATAGGAAGAAGAGGATCAGTGGAATGGCCCCTAGATCACCTGATCTTACTCCACTAGATTTCTTTTTATGGGGTTATTTGAAATCTAAAGTTTATACTAATAGACCCGAGAACATCCGTGAGCTCAAAGATCGAATCAGGCAAGAAACGTTAAACATAACACCTGCTATGTTACAAAATGTCAGAAGCGAATGTATTGCCCGATTCGGTCATTGTTTAGCAGTCAACGGAGAACAATTTGAGCATTTATTGTGACTTTTCTAAAAATACAGAAACGTATAACTTTCTAATGAAATTTTTTCATAAACACTTTATGTATTGTTGTCCACCCTGTAATAGATAGAAGCAACTTGTGATACATTTTTGGACTCAGCTCGGCCAGGGTCATCCGAAACTTGAAAAAAAAAATGTAGTGTTCCATTTAAAAAAATCGGTGGTGGCGTCATTACTCGAAGGTGGGACACCCTGTATATTAAATTATTATGTGACAAAATAGTAAATCGCAATCAAAAATTGACCTGTCTCGGGAATTTTCAATAATATTGTTCATTTAGCTAATAATGAATTTATGCGTCACTTTATGGACGCACTGTATATTTATTTGTCGGTTGATCACATGTAAGACCGCAATCCTCGTGTGAATTCAGCGCTAGTTTGCTCTCTAATTCTCCAGGATGGAAAACAGTTGGCAAGATTAATCTATATGTGGTGGTTTCTCACATATGTATGATCTTTAAGCAGGATATTGAAGTTGCACAAGTATGATGAATGGTTATCTATGAATTTAATTATCCGTAATAGACTCATAAAACATGACCAAAAAGTTAATTTGTGTAACCATAAAATAATTTTGGTCGATATCCTCTCAGTCCCAGGGAATTGCTTTCGAGGGAAATATCTGGTTTGTTAGATTATGTCGTTTCACAAAGCGACTTTTTGTTGAGATGGCAATCCTTAGTTTCAGTTTCTTTTCAACGTGGGTGTTGTAGATCGATTTTTCTCTCAGTTTTCACTTCAATATCAGCTGATAAAATTGATCAACAAATTCAGTGACACTGTGCCATACTGATTAGAGGTCCAAGGAATTACCATACTAATTAGCGGCCCAAGCCCCTAAGGTCAAAAGTTTCCAAGATATTGAACTGAAAGTTAAAAAAAATGGAGCTGATAGGGTTAATGTGTAACGTATGCATCCATATCATGTTCTCGTATACCGGGTGTAACAGGATCATGGTACACCCCCTTTTCTCCTTTAGTTTTCAAGATGATTAATTGAAATTTGGGATATCCTATATACATAATAAGGGGCACTGTCTGACATACAAGTGATTTTTTTTTCACTTCCGGTTTCGCCGGAAGTGACACTAACTTTCGATTTTTAAATGGAACACCCTGTGTATTATTGCATTTTTTGAATTCTGCATAATTTTCTGAATCCAACTATACCAAATAAGTGGCATTTCAAACGTCAATATTTTTTACAATTATAATTTTAATATTCCATTTAAGTGGGCCATGACGGTTCCGATTTATTCTAAATGACCCATGTAACGCTACAAAAATCGAAATCCCGTCAAAAATACAAAATTATGTGATTTATGAGCAAATACAGTTCATCAAAAATTGTTTTTGGAGCAGAACTCAATTTTTTCAAATGGAACCATATTGGTACCGTAGTACCAAAATGATTACGAACGTAGGATGGAATATTGCAATTGGATTTTGCAAAATAACGTGCAACCAAACAATTATTTTTTGGGAATTATTTTATTTTCGGACGAGTCTAGTTTTACAAATTTGGGATTATTTAACCGACAAAATACTAGATATTGGTCTCAAGAAAATCTAACCGAAAAATTTATTACGAGAGGGTAACTTTCAAGTGCGGTTCGGTTTCAATGTTTGGCTCGGAATAATCGGTAGTAGAATCATTGGTCCAATAATATTTGAAGGACCCCTGACTGGTGCAAGATACTTGAGATTCCTGCAAAATGAGATTGAGGACATTTTAGATGAGTTACCTTTGAATTTATGGCACGGAATGTATTTCCAACAAGATGGCGCTCCTCCCCATAATTCAAGGATAGTAATTGATTACCTTCAACGGAGATTCGGAGAAAAAGTAATTTCGATGAATGGTCCTGTGAGGTGGCCTCCAAGGTCACCTGATTTAACACCCTTGATTTTTTTGTTTGAGCTACGAGTAAGACGCGCAATTAATTGCATAACGGCCCAGCAATTGGCGAACGTTCTTCGAGAAACAGCTATGCGAGTTCAGAAGTGTATTGACGTTAATGGACAGCATTTTGAACAACTGTTGTAGTGTTTTGTGTTTATTGTTTGTATTCCAAAGCCACCTTTATGTAGGTATAACAAGATAATTAAAACAAAATTGTATTTTCTTAATTTCTCTTAGCTGTAATTTTGTTTGTATTTATCGCACATATTAATACGACATAAGAATAAATTACGTATTAATAGTAATAATAAATGGTACTACGGTACCAATATGGTTCCATTTGAAAAAATTGAGTTCTGCTCCAAAAACAATTTTGATGAACTGTATTTGCTCATAAATCATATAATTTTGTATTTTTGACGGGATTTTAATTTTTGTAGCATTACATGGGTCATTTAGAATAAATCGGAACCGACATGGCCCACTTAAATAGAAAACTAAAAATTATAGTTGTAAAAATATTGACGTTTGAAAATGTCACTTATTTGGTATCGTTGGATTCAGAAAATTATGCAGAATTCAAAAATGCAATAATACACAGGGTGTTCCATTTAAAAAATCGAAAGTTAGTGTCACTTCCGGCGAAACCGGAAGTGAAAAAAAATGCACTTGTATGTCAGACAGTGCCGCTTATTATGTATATAGGATATCCTAAATTTCAATCAATTATCTTGAAAACCAAAGAAGAAAAGGGGGGGTGTACCATGATCCTGTTACACCCGGTATACAGTAGTATTTCAAAAAAACTTTTTTTTTCTCAAAGAACATTAAAAAAATCTTCAGAGTATCCCTAGAAAATGATCATGTTAAAATATGAGCGCTTAATATTAATATTTAGAGGTGGCGATTTTCAATTTTCTATTTCCCCATTTAAATAACATGGGAAATTTTTTTCTGAACTTTGGAATTTTTATTACTCAAGGAAGAATCGCTGGACAGTGATACTCAAGATAGTTTTTTGTAGGAAATTGAACGCTCTATAATAAAGGTCTGATTGAAGATTAGCGTGAGGCAAGCCGTTTCGGAGTTATTAAGCCTATAAGTGTGACTGATTAATTTGATTGATCAATAATAAAAAATACGGGTATATTACAAATGAATATTAAAATTTCATTATAAATTTTGTATATTATTAACAAATAATTTATTTTGAATCTTTATATTTTTTTTCCGCTTTTAAGAATGACATGATCATGAATAAAAATATTTAATTTTATGAATTAATTTTTTCTTTTCCATTTAAATTGCTAGAGCAATTTAAATGAAATAAAATTAAATATTTTTATTCATGATCATGTCATTTTAAAAAGACGGAAAAAATTATAAAGATTCAAAATAAATTATTTTGTTAATAATATACAAAATTTATAATGAAATTTTAATATTCATTTGTAATATGCCCGTATTTTTTATTATTGATCAATCAAATTCAACCATTCACCCTTGATTAATAGAATTTTTTTGATTTACACTCTGTTAAAAATTTACAGATTTTTATTGTAAAGTTGATAATAGTGGATATTTAAGTGATATGAATCGATTTTGTTGCATTTATATGTAAATAAAATTTTTAATTTAAACAGTTCATTTTTTAAGGCTTAATAACTCCGAAACGGCTTGCCTCACGCAAATCTTTAATCAGACCTTTTTTATAGAGCGTTCAATTTCCTACAAAAAACTATCTTGAGTATCACTGTCCGGCGATTCTTCCTGAGTAATAAAATTCCAAAGTTCAGAAAAAAAATTCCCATGTTATTTAAATGGGAAATAGAAATTGAAAATCGCCACCTCTAACTAATATTAAGGGCCTCATATTTTAACAGGGTCATTTTCTAGGGATACTCATGAAGATTTTCAATGTTCTCTGATAAAAAAAATAGTCTTTTTTAAACACTCTAATATGCAGGGTGCTAACAATTAAGATAATTTCGAAAATGCTATACCAAGTGTTCAGTTCTTTATGTTACATTTTGCTAATTTCAAATATACCTACATAACTTGTCAAATGGACCACCCTGTATTTTTGCGGTGATGAAAGTGGTCTTACTTTCAGTTCTCTTTTTGCTCATATGCTTCATGAGTGTTAAAGCTACAAATTTCGGAGATATTTTTTGATACTCTTCGGTTTTTTAAGGATTTTTCCTAAAAGGTGCCATAAAACTAGCCATGAATGGAAACAGTAAACTTTAAAATCCAATTAACCACCATTCATTCCATCTCCATCCTAAATTATTTTCTCATCATGAATCGTTATTGTCTTTCACAAGCGAAAGCTTTTATGGAGAATAACTTTTTGTTCCGAAAAATTCGAATTTTTGTGAATGAATTTTATTGAAAACGAAACGAAATGAGTTTTTATCGAATTTTTTGTCCATTATACCTATTGTAAACAACATCCGTGGACATACTGTACACAATACACTTGTCACCGCTGAGAATAGAACTTTAGAATTAGATTCCGATTGTGAACAGTGATGATCTAAATAGTTGAAATAAGATAAGAATTTTTTTCCGTACGAATCAACCTAACCTCTCCAAAATGCCGAAATAACGTGAAATTTTGTGAAATACAAATTTTACTTGATTTTTTTTCGGGGCGGATCAAATAATATCGAACTATATTCCATCTGATACGAAATTTTATGTTGAAATGAATATACCTGAATGTATTTTATCAATTTCAATATTCACAACAACGATGAATCCAATATGGCGGTCAAGCAATTGAAAAAAACTTTTTTCGTAAAAATAATCAAGAGCATCTCTGAAATTCTTGATTCCTGATGTCTTCCCATGTTTCGATCACCTTCAAGCCCAATAACGAGTGATTGAAATTTAAGATGGTTGATTCAATATGACAGATACGATATCAAAAATATTAAAATTAGTTGATGCAAAAAAATACTGTCGTATTCGGCATAAACTTGTGAATGAAAGTGGGTTTAATAGTTAAGACAAATTTATAAGATGCATGTCAAAGAACAATGTGTACATACTAGGGCTAGAACAAAATTCTCGGATACCGACCGTCATCCAGGCGGCCGCGTATCGGTATCCCGTATTCCAGGTGGCCGCGGCCCGGCCAGCGAGGAGGGGGGCCGGGGGCGACTGCGACGCGAAACAGGTTCCGTATTTATTTAGTCCTTTGAAGGTCGCGCGCCTGTAACTGTGCATTACAGATTGTTATACTTACATAATTGATATTATAACGAAAACGCCAGCTCCATTTGCTTATCAATTAAAAAAAATTGTGCAGGGTTTTCCAGATTTAAGTGTTAAAGCTACCACTGTGTACTGTGAAATATGCAAGTGTTACTTACATGTTTACAGAAAAGGATAATGTGAAAAGCACCTAAAGTCGCGAAAACACCGAGGAAAGAAAAGAAATGGAATCCCAAGAAGTAAATTCCTATATGAGGACGACGAGGTGTAAGAGTGTAACAGATGCGGGAAAAGTAAGAGAAAACAATATTACTTAGTAAGTCGCTATTTATTCACTGCAGCATGCATGCTCAAGTTCGACCCTGGCATGTACCATTTGGTTCTAGCCCTAGTACATACTCGTGGTTTAAAAAATTGGACAGGTCAAATTGGAACATGTACTTCAAATATCAAATAAAAGACCTTTTTTTCGTAAAATCATGATAAATATTGTAGTCACCGTATCAAGATTTTCATATGTGACTGATTGGAAGTTATTTGGTTTTCGGTTTGGTTCCCCAAACCCAATAAGGAAAATGCATGGTTTTCTTGTAGCTACACTAAAACTATGTGATCTGAAATGGTCATCAGCTTATAAGTAACAGTCGTCAATGTATCTCTATGGATGTTATTGTTGTGAATAGACATGTTAATTATGCAATAACAGTCATCTCTAAATTGGACATTATAACCTTATCTCCCGTACTAACGGTAGTCACGTACGGAAAATGAACGTCTTATTAATTTTCTGCACACCGTATGCAAGGTGCCTTGGAGACGAGGTAGGTATGCAGTTTGTCGCTCAAACGCCATTTTTGTGTCTGTACTCCCCTTCCGGGTTAGATTAATTGATATTATATGGGAACTTGTATGCGGGGCGAAGCCTTTGCACTCAGGACCGTCGTCAGGAATATTGGTGCCCCTATAGCATCGTAGCGCATGTGCTGGTTCTTACTTTAGGTAATTTGAAAGAATCGATACATACAAAGCTTTCGTAAAGTATAAAGAATAAATTCTATATACACAATTTTTATCAAAACGTCTCGGACACATGCGAATTGCCATTTTGTGATGTAGAAATTTTTTTCGGTCATTTTTCAAACAACAACATGTGTATCGTTACCGATATTATTTTAAATGGCAACCCAATTGTTTACTTATAGAGAGCATTTTTTTACAGTAAGCTACATATTGATTTGGGTTACAAAAGGAAAGTTTCCAGAAAATTATCTATAAATTAAAAAAATTAAGTTTTTTTTTTAACAGTGATATACTCGTAAGTAGTAACTGGGTGTTTAAACCTACTTCACTACGATATAAGCCGACAACAATCTACAGAATTTATTTAACTTTATTTTTATTTATCAGGTAGTTTCATTGTGTAATAATGCCATAAATGCAAATTCAAAACACCTGCATAGACTATACACAGGGCATTGCAACAACTTCTCTAAAAATTGTTCGAAAAATTTTTTTTTTTTTTTAAGATACTGTTTTTATCGTTCAGCTACTACTTTTTTTAAATTGAAGCGATTAAAAACTCAAACATTGCATAATATTCTTTCATACGCGCATTATGAAGAAAAATTGCTACTTTCAATTTCCTGATATTTTTGTTTCAAATTTGACATACACGTATAAAATTACATTCTAAGCATTTTTTTCAAATACATTTTTGATAGCTCAATTGCACCTTTGATAGCACCTTATTTTTTTTAATTCTATGTAATTCTTTTAACTTCCACACCATGTCACTGATCTTTCTCATGTTGCGAACATTGTGTCGTCAGTGAGGACAAAATGTGACGACTCGTCACACACTGTATATTTTGTGTAAGCTTTTTTCAAAATAATTTTTTATTATCTGCACAGTGAAGAGGACATTTCTGCAAGTGAAGATGAGATGATTGTAAAGGAAAGTAAAACAAGAAACGCGGTAAAATAGGAAATTGCGAAATTGTGGTGTGAACGGTCCTGACCATTATTCTAATACAATGTAAGGATAGGCAGTCAGTAGTCTGTATTTATTGTTTCGAGCATTACCGGCCAGACAGGAATGGGAAAACTAAATGTTTTGGATATAAGCTATTAATTTATTGGTGCCTGTAGACTCCTGGCTTAACGGTGGATTGAGACGTCAGGAAGTGAATTAAGGGATCTCAGATAAACTTTGGGATAAGCGGGTTATGGTAGATACTTGTATTTGAAGTGTCTTTTATAAACTTGTTTCCAAGCTTCGCGCTAATGTGACATCGAAATAAAAATAATAGTTTAAAGACACAATCAATAGTTTAAAGTACTTCTTTTCAGTTTTATTTTCTACGTACGTACTGCATATTCTTGAACTTTTGAATTATCGCCTTCAACTTTAGGATCAGTGGGTTTGGTAACAGCCCTTTTTCAAACATTATGTGTAACAATGTTTTTTCCTTACATAGATGAAACGATGATACCTGTTCATTGTCATTCACCATTATGACTTATACTAATTATGACTTATTAGGTCTCATCAGTATGATACATATTACATATGTATCTTATCTGTCCATGAAGAGTTATGATGTTATTACCTAGCCCTCTAGTGTACGTAAACGGGACTAAACGTATTTTAGTGTATCCAACAAAGTTGCCTCGTTCAACCACCGGAGCCTTTTTCCTTTTTAACGGTAAATCCCTTAAACGCTCTGGAAGCGAAAACTGATTCCCCGTTCATTGTCACTCATCATCAGAAATCACAGAATCGGATTTCGATCTTATTAAGTCTCATCATCAGTGTAAAGTCTGTGATGGGTTTACTGCCAAATTAATACGGGCCCTGAAAGATTAGCTTTATTGTTTAATTTATTTTAAACTAGCGACCCGCCCCGGCTTCGCACGGTTTACGACATCACATTAGAAACCTCTAAAATGATCAGTGTTTCTCTACTATAATTATGCATGTATTATACATATAAACCTTCCTCTTGAATCACTCTATCTATTAAAAAAAAACGCATCAAAATCCGTTGCGCGGTTTTAAAGATCTAAGCATACATAGGTAGGGACAGACAGCGGGAAGACTTTGTTTTATACTATGTTATATGTTATGATACAATATGTATATTTTGAAATCGAAAAATTCCTATCGAAAACCTTTCAACCGTTACTGTTCCAGGAAATTAGTGTATAACGTAACTAATAACTGGGGTCCGCAAAGTGTGCCATAACGCAAGGTGAACTGCGTTCAACTATCCAGAGCTCCCGCATGGGACTGGCGTACTACGGCGCACACAGAGGTCCAGCGACTTCCCAGACACGGTCAGTGGCGTACGTGTGCTCGGGCAAGAAATACACGCGTATATAATTTTCAGTACACTTAAAAAATACTGTTTATACTTTAAGTATCATAGAGTTGTATAGTTCTATGCCGACCCTGCGTTATGCCACACATTTCCGGACCTTACTAATAAAGATTCCTTGGCCCAAAATAAAACAAGTTAAGCTAACTTACATGAGTATAGCCATGGTTGTTTCGTGCAACCGCTAGAGAGTGTCACCATTTTTTTAGTCCTATACTATGGGGGTTTTTGAAAATATAAAAACAATTATATTAATATTAATATACAAAATATTAATTTTCGACCACGTTCGACGCCATACTACATTCGCAAAACATAATGCACAAATCGAACCAAAATTCCTCTTTTCTAACCGTACCAGGTATATTTTTTTTGATGGATATTCGAATTTAAAATGTCTTTTTTACACTCTCGGCGATCACGAAATATATATTGACGATTGTAAGAAATACATAAAATATGTCATACGTTTACTGTAAAATCCTTGTAATTTTCAATCGTCTTTAAATCTATTCATAAATGGTAACGACTGTGCCATTATTGCAGAAATTCACACAAAATCTGGTAATATGTAAACACAGTACACGAATTCACGAGTGACTAACTCACGATAAAAAAATTGTTTTCAATGCGGCGGTCGACTCGTTTACACCGATAAAGTGTATTACATCCTATGTTCTCGCGAAGCCCTCGTTCGGAATAACATTCTACGCACGAACAGTAACATGGGTATAGAGGGGCAAGAAATATGCGCTTAAAAAATACGATACTTTAATTATCATTGTCAAGGGTTGTATAGTGCCGTCTCTGCATGACATCATACTTTTCCGGACCTTAGTATAAGACATATTGCTTCACTAGTAACTCAAAGTAATTGTTGTCAAAATTCTTGTAATTGTGTTTGTTCCTGGACAGGGAAACTTTTTGTCTGTCCTAAGACTAAAGAACTAAGAATACTAAAAAAATTGATTCTTTAAAACGTGTGTTTTTTTATGTATACATATATTTTTTTGTGTAGCGTTTTAATTATAAACTGAACAAGTTAAATTGCAACAATTAAATTATAAATTTATATGTGTAATGATGAGACTTCAAAAGTGACAAAGTAAAACCGCTAATAAAATAATTCGTAGAATTTTTTTCTAATCAATTTCAATCACCTGTGAAAGTCTTTATGTTTTTATGGCTGATTTAATTTATTGTACACAAATTCCCGAATACGATTCGTGAATATACGCGGAATTCTACGATTTTTAACAGAAACTCAGTATAGACACGAAAGAAATCTACGTAATAAAGCAATTAAGAATATTTTCTATTTTTTGACTATTCTGTTGACTGTCTACGGCATGGTATTTATTACATTTCCCTGTGGTTTATGTTGACACTCCGATGATAACTGCCCAGATACTATTATAATAATTATAATTTATAAAGGCGTGTTTAATTTTTTTTTTATCTAAATCTTACCAATAATAAATATTTTTTTATGGTTTTTATCTCTACTGTAGGTCGTTCCATGTCGATTTTTATCATAGAAGATTGAAAAGTTTTAACACACGTAATAAAGAATTATCGTTCTAACTTTAGAACGTCTCTGATAAGGCTGTTTTGTCTCGAAACTAACGTAATGTATGGCTTAAACAACTAACAGTGATGTTTTTGTGCAGTAATAAAGTTTCGTTTGTTTAAGTAATCTACTACTTTAGTCGGGAAATACAATGTATTGTTATAGTAATCTGTGTGCAATTTTACGGGATATTCATTGGTATTTGTAAATTCTTAGAAAGTTGTTGCTGTATTGTACACGGTGATTGTTTTATTTTGATACCCTAGTTTATTCGTAAACGGCTAACAGAAAACTGTATTCTGCAAAAAAATATTATGTTGCTGCCATCTGTGACTAGAATCTGCCATGTATAAAAGAAAGAAACCAACACGTCACCTCGTGGCACGATCCCATACCTCGAGATACGCAGTGGCGGCTCGTGGGTGTGTTACATGAGTGAGCACAGGGTGTGTCAGTGAGGATTACTCATTAGCTACCAATGGCGCCGCGGCGAAAATTTTTAAAATTTTCAAGTTCATGCGTTTTACTGACACTTCAGAATTTCAATGAAAAATTCTTTTATACAAAAATATAGACTCACAAGAATAATTTTTGGGATTTGGTAGCTTTTTGAAACAATATTTAGTCACGAATATTGACGGCTTAAATATATTAAAATAATGGGTGGCAACATGTGAAAAAAAATTTGATATAGGTATATTACCGTTATTTGTAGAGGAAATCAGCTCGCCTGTCCTTATTGTTCACAAAAATGTTAATCGCCTTTTCATTAAAGTCCCGGATTTGTTTCACAAAATTTAATACAATTAATTATTTGGTTTAAAATATGTCTATTTTTATCCACATTTTCATTGTGACGTCTTATATTTTCACGATAAGCACTATCAAGCTGTGGCCTTATGTCTACCTTTCCCAACACACTAAAATCTAAGATGTTATGTAAATGTTCATTGTAGTAGCTAGCATATTTCTTAGCTCGTTCATTTAAATGTTTTAAATCACTCACCCCTTCTTGAGTCCATGCACTTTGGTTGCCACCTATCACTAAACAAATAAAACAAAACAGTTTGTTTCTTTTAGGACACCCACATAACCACTTAAATCTGTTGTAGGCACCACTATTAAAATTTCGTGAATAATTTCGCGATTTTCCTACGTCTGTTTTGGAAATAATCAAATCGCGTATCGGCCTTTCTAACCGTTTAATTTCCGTTCGGATCTCGTATGTAATATCTTTATTAGTCAATAAAAAGTCCCACCGAATTCATTTTGAAACGTTTCACAATCAAAAACGGTAAAAACACTTCTCAGCGAAGAAAATAAACAATAAAACTAAAAGCGGTCACTCAACAAGTGTGACCCGTTCAGCTGATTTTCGAACGATTTAACGACGTTTTGTCTGCAATGGTCGCCAAACTTTACTAGTCACCGAAAAAGCCCGATTAAAAACGAGGGCTGGGAAACTGTGTGCCCCCGCCCACGCGCGAAATGCGACTACGGTGGCTCGATGCGAATTCAGACTACGGTGGCTCGGTGCTCGATCGATAGTCTGTCATATATATATATGTGATAAAAATCATTATTTGCGGTATAAAGGGAATAATAATAATAATTAGAATATGAATAGTTTGTCGTATACAATTAATTGATATTATTATAACAGTAATTTATAGTAAATTAACACAAAAGAAATATTTTCTATTGAAATTTGGGCTGGGTACGTGCCCCTGTGCCCTTTTATCACCAGCCGCCACTGGATATACGGCATTACCTCCTATAAGACAAGTATTATAGGAGGTATTGTACATTGGACCAGTTCGACTTGTCACACTTTGGTGACACTGTGATCATCTATATGTAGATCTACTGTAGTACTCCATATGTTTTGATCACTTTAATCAACCAAGACCAGCTTGGCCCCTTTTATCAAATTCCACAGCCTCTTTTGTATAGTTACTATCTTCTTTGTCTTTGGATTTTCTTTCTTGAGACAAGCTTGAGTTTTTCCTTTCCTTTAAAATATCTGTCCTATTCGGCTTTACCAATGATATAGGATATAGCTAGGTTTTCCTCTTCTTCCAAGCACAATCTAGATGTTAGTAAACCAATTATTACGTATGGATATTTTTATGTGATGGTCTCATTAAGGCATCTTCATAGCGCTTTCTTTGACTGTTTTATCTGCATTTACACTACCTTTGTATCCTTTATATCATGATACCCAAGCCAACGTCATTCTATTTTATTTTCCTCGCTGTGTTAATGTCTCCACTCAGTCCCATACACGTTAGTAACTGTATGGTAATATGTATAGAGCTGATTGCTTTCAGTGCTGTTTAGTTATTAAAAGTAAAATATTGAAATTGACTGGTTGTCAGTTTCATGCCTTATTATTTCCATAGCACGATATTTGCGGTCACTTCAACCTGAGATATGTTTTCATACAGATCTTAGTCTGTAAATCCTGTTGATTACTGTACGTGAATTTTGAACTTCATTATATCATTTTCCTGTGGCATTTTACTAAAAAGTACTTTTGTGTACAGTACAAGTTGCACTTCGGAATAGCATTTTCCATGAAGTCGATCTTCATTTCAATGCTTAAGTCACTTTGTATATCTGATGATGTGATGCTTTATTTCGAGTTGCTGTCATTGAGCTTTGAAATAGACCGCATATTACGGTATCCGCATATTAAAACTTAAGTTAAAGAATATTCAAAATGGAGAAGATACCTACCGGCTATTTTTGTATTTAAAATTTTAAAAACTGATATTGACTGTGTTTTAAACATATTAGAGGTACAAACAGTCGGCAGCACGGATATTCGTACAAGCAGTACAAATATATAATGTATTGAAAAATATACTGTTATAAATTTTTTATACCAACTATAACAGTATGTACGGATGGATAATTATATTTGCTAATCAATTATAACATTGATTTGTTTTGACGTACATTATTTTACCAAAGCACGCAAAAAGTAGGCTAGCCTATTGTGATCAAGACGTCGCACGGGTATTCGTACCGCCGTATGTGTATATGAGATTGCCCCAATGTGGCCGAATGCATTGAATTCCAACTAGAATTTGGCAGTATGGGTCGCATAGTTGCAGGCATACACTAATATATTTTTATTTATAAAACAGGGTCAATAAAGGAAAATCATTTTTGAATACAATTAATACATTTATTGTAAAAAAAAAATATATCGAAGGTCGAGAATTAGAGGTCGAGATCTTGTACTATAACGCCAATGTTAAATTTTCCCACTTTGAGTAAAACTTTTTATACCAAAGTAAATTCGACAGAAATGATCCATTCAAGTGTTGTGGGAGGGTTTTAGGATCGCTGATTCCAAATATGACATCAAATTTTCAAAATCCAATATAATCGATATGAAAATATCATATTGGTAGAATTTCTAATCGATGCTCGGAAATGTTATTGATATGATTCATTATGATTAACCGGCAGGAATCTTGAGGTAATAATATTATGATATCTTAAGGGGTTACACCTATTTGAATTGTCTAAATTAAATTTTTATTTAATTTATTCTTCCAAAATTGCGGCAGTACAGACGTCTGAAGCAGCATGTCTTTTTTTTAGGAGATCTGCGGCCTTACGAATAAAACTTTTCCATTTGCACCTAGGACAATTTTTTTCCTATTCTATATTAAATTTCGCAGAGAAGTACACACAATTATGAAAAAAATCAAAATTGACGTTTAAACGTTTATAAAAAAAAACGTAATTGTTAATTAATCCTTATAATCGTGAGTATACCTGTACCCGCGCCATCTATACTTAGTATGAGTAACATTTATAAAAGTACTGACTGAGGTAAGCGACTTCAAACTGCTTCTGTTCTACGAATTTCAGGTTTGTTTCTATGAATTTCAGATGGTTGTTCTCGAAATGAAGCTCTTTGTTTTTTCTTTCATGTTTTTACAATCAGGTCACCTCCACGTGGTGATGATTGTTCACCCTTAAAAAAATAAACGTTTTTCGCCACAAAAAAGAATGACAGGTCAATCGTCCCTGGGGTTTTGAAATTTTGATTCAGCGTAAAAAAATACATCGAATCCATACCCTGGCGTCCGCTGCACAAAACGTCCGCTTTTTTATTGTGTGTGGCTGTGTAATTAACAAAAATTTTTATCAAAGGTAGATACAACCCATTAAATTCAGTCTATAGCAATCAGCTCTTAACTTAACTAAAACTACGTTTTAAATCTTTAGCACTATTTTATTGGAACACCATACTGTTCTTCCATGCAAGTAAAACCAGGCCTCTTTAAAATAATTATATAAAAAAAAATGTAAAAAGTTCATCTACCGCTTCAATAATAACAATTGGCTCTTTTCATTTCAGTTTCTCCATTGTTCTACATTAATTAATCCCATCCAAACGTTACATATCAGTTATAATCGCACTGACGCGACAATGTGATTAAAGGTGCGAATCTCTGTTTACTTTACAAGCCGTCAACACAAGACCACCCATAACTCAAAAAAAAAAAACACCTGAGGTGATGACGTTAGAAATAGTGTGGGTTATTGCATCATATAAATATTAATTTACTTTCAAATAATTTTTAATTTCTGTCTATACATACATATATGGATATATCTTTTTTGCTCTTTTTTAAGACATCCGTGTCACATATTAAGTTATGTTGGAATATATCCAGCAAATAGTTAAGTGTTGCAAGTGCAAGTATTTATTGAATTTCATTTTAAAAATTTTTGTTGACAATGAACATGTCTCATTTTTAACATCTGTTCTTGACAAGTGAAAAGCTGTTAATGCAAGTAATATTTTACAAGAAAAAGGTATATTCCATACATAATGCGATTTTATTCACATTTACATTATTTTATAACCTGGAATAATAAAAAACAAGCGATCTAAGAAAGGAAACACAAACAGTTTTGAAAATATATATTTATTTCTCTATATAGTGTCCTTTTAGTTCGATACACTTTTCCCAGCGATGTTCAAGAGGTTCGATACCCTGTTCATAGTGATAATCGTCGAGTTCCTCAAAATAGCCATCAACTGCAGACTCCACTTCTTCATTGTTGGCAAATCTTTGACCGCCAAGCTATTTTTTCAAGTTTGGAAACAGAAAACAAACCGATGGTGCTAAATCTGGCGAATTGAATTTGAACTTTAACTCATTGATTTTGGCCATCGCGATAACGGATGTGTGAACTGGTGCATTATCTTGATGAAACAAAACATTCTTCTCCGCCAAATGCGGCCGTTTTTCTTGATTTCATCACACAAACGCATAATAAGTTCGCATAATACTCGTCGTTGATTGTTTTTCCTTTTTAAGATAATCAATGAAATCTATCTCATACACATTCCAAAAAACTGACGCCATGAGCTTGCCTGCAGATGGAATTGTCTTCGCCTTCTTTGGAGCCGATTCACCACTTTCAGTGTCCATTGTTTCGATTGTTCCTTCATCTCAGGTGTAAAGTGATGGACTCATGTTCATCCATGATATAAATCGACGCAAAAACTCTGCTTTATTGTTGTGAAACTTTGCCAAACACTCGATTGAAACATCCTCACGACGCTCTTTTTTGTTCCAATGTAAGTAATCGCGGCACCCATATTGCTCATAGCTTTCTCATGTCCAAATGATCAATCAATATGCGATGTACAGCACTTTTTGAAATACCTACCATGACTGGTAGCTCGCGCACTTTCAGTCGACGGTCTTCCAATACCATTTTGTGGATTTTCTCCTTCATTTCTAACGTGGTCACTTCATTTGGTCGACCACTGAGATGTTCGTCTTGACGGCTCGTACGGCCTCGTTTAAACTCACCAATTTTTTTATTTATACAGCCACCCAATATTTTACTGTTGTAAACGAAGGAGCAGATTCACCCAGAGTAGAATCTAGCTCCACTTTGATATTGATTGGACTGATGGTTTTTAAATGAAAGTATTGAATCATAACGATGACCATTTTTCTCCATGCTTACAAACTCACTGACAAACTTTCACTATTGATGTCTACCAAACAAATACTAAACAACGTAAAGTCGCCAAACTTAAACTTAACGTTTATAAGGTTGTTACTTTGTACCATAGTCATTTTTTTCAAACAACAACTGCCATCTATACGCAAGGTCGGGTACTTCTGGGACTATCCTCGTATAGCAACACTAATTACTCAAAAGTGGTTCAAAATTTTATTTAATTATATATATATTTTCTTTAATAATTTCTCGGTACAACGTTCAATTATTTCGTCATAACTTTAAGTACAAATGTTAAAACTAGCTACATTTCCATTGCCATTTCGAAAACAAATGTTTTTTTGGGCTTTTCTCTTCTTTTGAGGAGGTAGGATGCGGATAATTGATAATGATTTTTAAGGCTTCGTATTCGCGGCTAAAGCAATCTACGAATAAGTTTATCTATTATAACTTATTCCACAGATCACATTTCCAACTGGGCTAGTATCTACAAGTTCACATCTACGCATTTTATTGGTTTTATTATTGCCACTGAAATCGGAAGGAAGGCATTTCGGAACATATTCTTCATCGGCTGTTTCTAGTTTCAATCTAGTCTCTAGACTTTGATCATTTATAAAATGTCAACTTGCATCCGAGTTTAAAGAAGCCACCCACTCTCTCGGATGGCGAAATGGCCAATTTATCCTACTTCTTTGAAGTTTCGTTGCAGACGCTGGAATACGGTTTTAAAAAGTGCGCGGTGATGCATCAAACGCTTTTCTCCAACTTTAATCTCAACATTAGCTATTTATGACTCGGATGTAGTTCTCCCGATAGATTTCATAACCTAGTTTCGTCCGTATTTTCGTTATGCGAAGGATATTACTATTGACCTCTTCAGATTGCACACGTGAGCAAAATCTGCTGTTTCAATTCTCCTTATAGGTGATTATTAGAGTATTAACACTATTTGTTAATGATAGGGCCGTACTTAGGTTCTATTACGTCGGTAGCAAACGAAAAATAACAATCAAAAGAACTTACCGAAGAAAACAGAGTGTCGAGTCATTGCAACCCTGATGTACTCAACGTATCTGTTGAAGATTTGTACAGTGCAGCCATAGCAGCTTTGCCCTTGGCCGCAGTAGGCAATGCCTGAAGTTGTGCACATTTCTTTTGTAACTGCAGCCATGAACGGGTCAAGAATTAGACTGTGTTATTGTTTCTTTGTAGGTATCTCTTATATTTCTTGGGTATATACGTACTACCTCGTACTACGTTCATTGTGCGCATTTCGGGTAAAGCTGTTCTGGGTATACCGTAAAATATAACGAGCCGTCCAAAAAACAAACGTCATCAAAGTTGGCCGAGCAAAAAAAGTATTTCTATTCTATTTTAAATTTATGACCTTATCTAATTTCCAAGGTTGTCATATTATGTGAGAGACATTATTTGTTTTATTCGTTCGATATATTTTTCATTGATTTGCATATGATTTAGCCATACTTCGGTTTCTATTGAAAATAATTTAGGATACGCGCTAGTTCGCATATTGCACGTAGAACGTAGAGTACCTACGTTTCACGTGAAGCGCGTGAATTATATACGCGTGTTTCTTACCCATGCATACCCACGCCACTGACCGATCCTTCCCGATGTCCCGGGACTCTGCGCGGTAGTACGCCGATCTCATGCGGGAACGCTGGATAGGTAAATGCAGTTTTACATACGGTAAGTCGAGATTTCCGAACTCTAGTAATAATAAATAAGCTAGTTTTTACTGGCTATATAACACACAAACGAATCTGCCATTGGAATAAATAACAGACTACATGTCACTCTCTAATGAAAATCTATTTAATTTATATATTCTCTACTTTTCTATCTAATCTATTTCGGAGTTTTATCATTAATTTTTGAATATCGCGAAAAAAGGAAAAATTAAAACTTCTCCATCTATTAAAAAAATCTTAATTCTTTACATATGAAAATCATTAATTAAACCACTGGCAATATCCTCCCAACACTCAAGAAGTAGTCTTGGGAGGTACGGCTGACGGGTTGAATTCCGGATATAATGGCATTATTCGATTGAACTACGATTGTACTATGTATAGGGTCAGTTTTTATAATCTGTCAAGATTGATAGAAAAAAGTTCAACACACAAAATTTATAGATGTTTGCATACATTTTTACAAATGTCTTTTTTTACAAATAAATTTAACATGAATTGTTCAACCGTATGTCTCAATGTATCCAACTTTGCATTAGTATATTTATAGCCTTATAGAAATCTCTATCCAAAGGCGTAAGTGTAAGGTCTGGTCTGTGAGAGGCCACTAGACAGTTCCACCTTTACCGACCTACAATCAAACTTATTTAAATAATTTCTTACTGCTGTAATGCTCAATACTTTTTAAACGACACTGCTAGCTAACTGTGATCCTTTGCCGCTAATTACTTTTTCAATAATATTTTTAAATTAAATATGACGCGACCTTCTCATGCAAAAGACATAGACAACTTTGAGTTCCACCTTTACCGACCTACAATCAAACTTATTTAAATAATTTCTTACTGCTGTAATGCTCAATACTTTTTAAACGACACTGCTAGGGTTTTTATTTTTTCCGCGTTCGGTGGTCAATGGTAACTGTGATCCTTTGCCGCTAATTACTTTTCAATAATGTTTTTAAATTAAATATGACGCGACCTTCTCATGCAAAAAGACATAGACAACTTTGAGGAATCAGACTATATAATATTATACAAGGTGTTCAATTTAAAACAACCTTGGTTCAGTTTCATGGTTTCTGAAGTACTATTGGTTTTTTTCTTACGATTTTATAGAAAACTGTAAAAAATCTACAACTTTTTTCTGAGGAACTTTTTTTTCTAATTTCAATAACAAACTCGCAATTGTCAGATTATGGAAACTAAACTTCCAGGCGAGGTAGCACAAAACAAGTGATTTTTTAAAATAATTATTTGCGGCATTTTCTCAACGTGATAATTAGGAGAAAAATCATACGAATCGAATGAAAATGTTTTGGACAAAATCCGATTGAAGGATCATTGCGAAAAAAATGTAAAAAAGTACTTTTAGGCACGAAAAAAAAATTTCAAAAGAAACATTCCGTTGTAGAGCTTGAAAAGACGAATAAAATAGTTTTCGGATCATTAAAATCGGTTAATAACTTTTTGCACAAAAAAAAAAATAAAAACCGCGAAAATTAGCGATTTTTCGATGTTCAATTACTCGATCTGTAATTACTCTAGAAATGTCTTCCAGGGCTCAAATTGTAGGGTTTTCCAACACCTATCTACAGTTAAATTTTTGTCAAAAAATATTCATGTTTTCGCGCAAATTACGAAAAATTAATAACACTATTTCCACAATAATTGTCGTAGAGCAATTTTGCAAAAAGCTACGTGTTCTTGAAGACTTCATCTACAACCATATCAAATTTTAATTCGATCCGATAATAATAAGTACCTCAAAAGGGCGTCTGAAAAACGTGCAATTTTAGAGAGCGGCCGCGTGGACGCACAAGCGAAGGGGAAGTGGCGCGGTGGTGGGGGAACTCTCTCCCGCTGGTACAGCAAAAAAAGCATCAATTTTCGTTCAGTAGTTCCCGAGAAATCTCAATTGTTTCCGGCTTGTCGAATATGAACGCGCGCGATCGCTTTCCGGGCGCCCGCGGGAGAGATTTTTAATTTTGCAATTTTCGCAAAATTGCTCTACGACAATTATTGTGGAAATAGGGGCCGTTGTACTAAAGTACCTGTTTTTACTTTTTTCGCAATTTGCGCGAAAACATGAATATTTTTTGACAAAATTTAACTGTAGATAGGTGTTGGAAAAACCTACAATTTGAGCCCCGGAAGACATTTCTAGGATATGTAATTACAGATCGAGTAATTGAACATCGAAAAATCGCTAATTTTCGCGGTTTTTATTTTTTTTTTGTGCAAAAATTTATCAACCGATTTTAATGATCCAAAAACCATTTTATTAGTCTTTTCAAGCGCTATAACGTGACATTTTTTTACTCAACATTTATTTTTGTGCTTAAAAATAGAAAAAAAATGTTTTTTTGCAACTTTTTGCAACGTTTTCGCTATATTTCTACAATATTTCGCTGTCCAAAACATGAGTATTCGATTCAGACGATGTTTTTCCCTTATTAAACCATTGAGAAAGTGCCGCAACTAATTATTTAAAAAAATAATCTACGCCGCCTGGACTAATGTACCCTGTGTGTACACCAGACATCCATCCGCCAGTTATGAAAAAGGATAAACAGAAATGGGACGACAGATAAGAAGCAACGGAATACGCATCGAAGATAGTGAGGGAATAAGACCGGCCCTCTCGCCACTTGCGCCAGGCGTTAGAACGAGAAGTGTAGCAATTGTCTTTTTTCACAACCGGCCGATGTCTGCTGTACACATACAGTTTACAGGAGTTGACGATGCACTTTATTAATCTAGGACATATAACAGTATTGCAGTCGCATTAAGACCGGACCTGGAATCTATTATTAACATCCTGGCTCTACTGATGAGATCTAATAAGATCGAAATCCGGATCTGTGAATTCTAAATAGGTAATGGCGATGAGCGGGAAATCATTCTCGCGTTAAATATAGATTTGTAAAAGTACGTCTTAACGTTTCAAATTTTTATTTTATCTTGTAATTTTAAGTAATAGGCCCACCCACCTTTAATGCCTTCTGGGACGGTGGGTTTGGTCCACCTCTGCTCATTACGCATTAACGTGGCTCACTTACAAATAATTGTAACGCCTTGATGCACTCCCATCGTAAATTTGTTTGTTTACGTTATTAATCTACTTGGGGATTTTATTGCGGTTTCATGCGAGCATGAGTGCCACATTTAACGTAAACAAGAAAACAGGAGCCGAGTACTTGCGATAAATTGCAATAACATTTCCATCACGATTTGGTTAAGAACCCTAAAAAGAACAACCGTAAAATCTAAATTGTAGCAAGCAGTATACGAGGTAGGTGGTTTCAAGGTTAATACATTAATTCAGCGATAGTTAAGACGCAACATAAATAAAGCACTGTTAATAATAAAAAAAAAACTGGACAATTAATTGGACTGTAATTTTAGATGTTTTTAAACTAGTTTACATAAATCTGGTCCGTCCATATTTATGGATGACACAGGCACACAAAAGAAAGTGTTGTGTCCGGCAGGCAAACCACCTCTCAGACAAAAATACATCTGAAAATCTTTCATATGAAACTTTTTTATGAGGTTAGGGAACGACCAATAGCTAATTCGTAAAAAGCAGCCCCTAATTCGTAATCACGGACTCAAAATACATGGAGACATGGTGTTCTTCTCTGCTGAACAGACCACTTTTTTGTGTGCAATAATGACTTTCAGATTATATTTTCTAGATTTAATTTTCCAGTTTCAAATATTTAACCATTAATTTTCTATACAATAAACTATGTATTTTCTGTTGAGTGCGCGTTCTATAACGTACGAATATACGAATGTGTTGTGTACTGACGGTTCCAAAACAGAATAGCCCTTAAGGTCCTGCAATCTAGGAAATATGAAATATTTTAGTCGTATGTAATGGCCGTAATTCAATAATATGCTATAAGAATATTAAGGTAGAGACCTGAGAACCACTTGATTGAGTTTTTTCCGACAACTAAACAGCGCTGAAATCAATGAGCTTCATACAGATTACCTTAGAACTAGTATGAGGTCGTTAAAATTGCTAGGGAACCAAAATGGAGTGACGCGGTCTTGGGTACCAGGACATAAAAAGCATAAAGCTCATGAAAACCTACATAGATCTACATATGGGTTCCTCATCAAGGGCGTAGCCAGTAGTTATCTTTGGGGGGGGGGGGGGGGCGCTCAATGCAGATGAAACAAAAAGCCAAAAAAAAAAAAAAAGGTCACTACAGACAAGGGCAACCGCATTCCCCTGAGTATTTCGGTTTTTTACTTGACCCTTTGGGGGGGGGGGGGCGATCACTGCAGATTAAACAAAAAAGCAAAAAAAAAGGTCACTACAGCCAAGGGCAACCGCATTCCCCAGAGTATTTCGGTTTTTACTTGACCCTTTGGGGGGGGGGGGGCTGCAGATTAAACATAAAAGCCAAAAAAAATTTAAAATGACCCTTGGGAGGTCCCTACTGGGAGGTCCGGGCTACGCCCGTGTTCCTCATTATATACTCCCATTTTATGTAGATGTTTAGTTAACGTAATGAGTCCAGTAAGTAGTCCTGTAACCTGACTGACATGATTTCTGGTAGATCAGCGGTCAGCGTTTTTGATGATCAAAGTTTGAATGTGGTTTTGCTTTTGGAATGTTGCCAATGAATGCGATATTGTGTTTTAGCACACAGATGATGTTTAGTTAACGTAATGTGTCCAGTAAGTAGTCCTGTAATCCGTCTGATATGACTTCAGTAGATCAGCGGTCAACGTTTTTGATAATGCATTGCCAAAATTTGAATGTGGTTTTGCCTTGGAATGTTGCCAATTAATTCGATGTTGTGTTTTAACCCACCTTATCTAGCGCCGCACTGAGGTCTTTGGTAATCCGAAAGCTGGTTCTAGTCCTGCAAATTCGTTTTTAAATCCTTTCATTCTAGGAGGTCTGCTTTTTCATTGCCCTGAATTTTCTTGTATCCTTGCACCCACTTGAGAATTACCTCATTGTGTTCTGCCAGTACCTTTATGTAATTGAGATATTGGTATTTCAGACCAATTTTGAATTAATATTATTTCATTCTTAGGCCTTTGTCGCTTGCCTTTATATACCTTCACGATATTTTATCGTAGGCATATCTATGTACATAGATTCCATTAATTTCCGCTTAAATACAATGTAATTAAGTACAGTAATACAATTTCTCCAGCAATTTTAATCCACTGCATTTGGGACTTATGCCATGGACTTCACAGCTGTTGTTCCTATTTTAATACACAGTACATTTTGTCTTGGTCGTAACCTAAAAGCTGTAGGGCTCCCTCAAGATTGAGTACCATTTTTTTGAAATCAAACAAAGACCACATGAGAATTTTGTACAAATTTTGTACATTTTTGTACAACCAAGAATGATTTTTGTACACCATGTTTAACCGGCCGAAATCGAAATTAAAAATGGTACTCAAACTTGAGGTCTGTGTACACTTTTTTCAAAATCAAATTTTAATTATACCATTAAAAAGATCGAATTTTGTACATTTTTGTACACCCAAAAATTATTTTTGTACACCCTTCAAAAATGAAAAAATCAAGTGTCAAATGTAATAAGTACACAATCCTGACAAGTTTTGAAAACTTGAAAACTTGATTTTTGTACATTTTTGTACAACCAAGAATTATTTTTGGACACCCTATTTAACGGGCCTAAATCGAAATACAAAAATGGTACTCAAATTTGAGGTCTGTGTACACTTTTTCCGAAATCAAATTTTAATTATACCATTAAAAAGATCGAATTTTGTACACCCAAAAATGAAAAAAATCAAGTGTCAAATGTAATAAGTACACAATCCTGAAAATTTTTGAAAACTGAAAAATTCATATGTTTATACGTCATCATATTCAGTGTCAGTCAGTGATTTTTTTACATTTTTGTACAACCAAGAATTATTTTTGGACACCCTATTTAACGGGCCTAAATCGAAATACAAAAATGGTACTCTAATTTGAGGTCTATGTACCGGGTGGGCAAATTTCGATGTTTTTATAGGGTATCTCGGTAACTGTAAGGGCTATGGAAAAATGAACCCACCTTACCCGACCTCTTTTTTCGAGATAAATTCATTGGTGAAAACCAGAATTTGCTATATCTTTTCGTTTTCGAGTTGTAAACGAAAATTGATTTTTTTGAGTTTTCGATTGGTGTCGATAACTCGGTTGTTTGTAAAATTAGAAGAAATCTGTTTGCACGTTCTACAGGCACTTTTTTAAGTAGAATAGGATTTCCTTAACAGATTTTTTATATCTTGTGTAGTTTTCGAGTTATGGCATAAACTTCTATTTTTTTAAATGGAAACCATAGTTGGCTATGATTTAGCTAAAAAGAGGATTTTTTCTCTTTACAACGATATATAGTTTGTGGGGTCTATGATGAGTGTTTATGCGGAAACAGTTAAAAATTTTAATTTTTTGTATAGGTATACTTACTTTGTTTTTTCTTTGCAGGAAGAGTAAGTTTCTATAGTAACACATTGTTACAACAATGTTTTAATAATAATAACTGTTGCTATGGAAATTTACTCCTGCGAAAAGTAACATAAATACATAGTAACAGTCGTATATAATGAATGGTATATTAAACTTAAATAACTAATTATGACATATTAGTGACTAATTAATAATTAATTATAACATATTCATAACAAGAAAGTTTAACACACTTAACAATCAAATTTGTAACAAATAATGTATGTAAAAAATACGATACAATATATTTTACAAAAAAACAAAACTAGACAGATTAAAAAAAAAATACGAGCATGATTATTTACCTAAAGTTTTCAAATTGTCGTCCGTTGTTTGCGATGCACAGTTCACATCGCTTTGAAACACTTTTTGTTGCATTATAGATGTGAATATTTGAAACGGAATTCAGACAGTCTATGAGATTTTCTCTCAGTTGAACCAGTGTATTATTTGTCTTTTTGTATAAATTGTCTTTAATGGTTCCCCAAAAAAGAAATCTAACGGTGAGAGATCTGGCGACCGAGGAGGCCACTTTACTGGCCCATTGTTCCCTATCCATTTCTCCCCAAAATTAGTATTTAATAATTCCGAGATTAAATTAGTATTATGGGGTGGTGCCCCGTCTTGTTGAAAAAATACATGTCTTTCGTTAAGTGGCAAGTTGTCTAAAAAATTCTTCTACTATGTGGTAGTTTATCATATTGTAATACCGTTGACCATTTAAATTAAATTACATTTATTAAATTTAAATTGTCATCATAAAGTTGGTAAGCTAAAATGCGGTTATTATATAGGGCACACCATACACTAAAACCGAAACGTCCTTGATTTTGAACATCAACAGTCTGATGAGGATTATCTTCAGACCAATAATGTTTGTTGTGTCGGTTGAAAATTCCGGCACTACTTACGTAACTTTCATCTGTTCAAATGATATTTTTAAAAAATAATTGGTCTTGCTCAATTTGTTGTAGGTACCAATTGCAGAAATCCAGTCGGCGTTCAGGATCAGTTGGAAGGAGCTGTTGTTGTTTCCTTATTGTATAAGGTCTAAATTTGTGTTTTTTTAAAACTGAAAGTGCTCTTCGTCGCGATATACCAGACTCTGCTTCAATTTGCCTACTTGAAATTGAAGGATTTACGACTACCATACCAACAACATTTATGGCAACATCCTCAGCATCTTGAATACGATACTTTTTTGGTCTTGGTTTATTAAATCCTCCGTATTCAACGAGGTTTTCTTTTAGTCTACCAAAGATGGACATATTAGGTTGTCCCCTTTCAGGGTAGCGATTAAAATATGCTTCCGATGCAGCTTCAGAATTATATCCATTTTGAATAAAACACTCTAGCATATTAAACTTTTCGTAATTTTGATACGCCATCGCGCCTTGTCAATTTCTTTAATCGAAACTTTAAAACTATAATGCAAGCAAAAACCAAACATAAACAATTAATCAAACAGTAATGTGTAACTGTGTATTTACATCCCAATATCCAACTGTTCTGTTTTCAAAATGACAGGCGCCTACTGTGCAAAATCATTGAAATTACTATACTTGGTTTATTAAATCCTCCGTATTCAACGAGGTTTTCTTTTAGTCTACCAAAGATGGACATATTAGGTTGTCCCCTTTCAGGGTAGCGATTAAAATATGCTTCCGATGCAGCTTCAGAATTATATCCATTTTGAATAAAACACTCTAGCATATTAAACTTTTCGTAATTTTGATACGCCATCGCGCCTTGTCAATTTCTTTAATCGAAACTTTAAAACTATAATGCAAGCAAAAACCAAACATAAACAATTAATCAAACAGTAATGTGTAACTGTGTATTTACATCCCAATATCCAACTGTTCTGTTTTCAAAATGACAGGCGCCTACTGTGCAAAATCATTGAAATTACTATACTGTCCTTTATTAGAAAACATATGTTTTTAACTGTTTCCGCATAAACACTCATCATAGACCCCACAAACTATATATCGTTGTAAAGAAAAAAATCCTCTTTTTTAGCTAAATCATAGCCAACTATGGTTTCCATTTAAAAAAATAGAAGTTTATGCCATAACTCGAAAACTACACAAGATATAAAAAATCTGTTAAGGAAATCCTATTCTACTTAAAAAAGTGCCTGTAGAACGTGCAAACAGATTTCTTCTAATTTTACAAACAACCGAGTTATCGACACCAATCGAAAACTAAAAAAAATCAATTTTCGTTTACAACTCGAAAACGAAAAGATATAGCAAATTCTGGTTTTCACCAATGAATTTATCTCGAAAAAAAGAGGTCGGGAAAGGTGGGTTCATTTTTCCATAACCCTTACAGTTACCGAGATACCCTATAAAAACATCGAAATTTGCCCACCCGGTACACTTTTTAGAAAATAAAATTTTAATTATACCGTTAACAAGATCGAATTTTGTACATTTTTGTACACCCAAAAATTATTTTTGTACACCCTTCAAAAATGAAAAAATCAAGTGTAAAAATGGTACACAATCCTTACAATTTTTGAACACTGAAAAATTCATGTGTTTATTATATTATCATAATATAGTATGATTTTTGTACATTTTTGTACAACCAAGGATTAATTTTGTACACACTATTTAACCGGCCGAAATCGAACGAAATACAGAAATTGTACTCAAACTTGACTAGGACTGTGTACACTACAAAAAACAAATTTTAAACAACTAGTGAAAAGATGTGTACACCCTCCAAAAAATGAAAACATTCAAATCTGAGATTCAATTTTGACAATTTTTGAAAACTTTGGAAAATCCATATGTTTATACGTCATCACATACAGCCATAGTACAAAGCAATATATGTATATACTAATATATTATGACCAAAAAAAAAAGCAGTAAACAAAATATGATAAAAGAAATGTACATGTGTAACAAAGTCTTATCATGTTTGTTCTTATTAATTTATTATGAGAGTTTTAAATTTACAAATAATAAATGGTACATCTAATAAGGAATTCCAATCTTAGGTATAAGAATTATATGTACAATAATATTTTATGGTAAAGAACAGTTAGAAATAAAAGTGATCACAAAGGAAAAAGTCAAGTAACAAACTAGTTCAATAATTATATTATCGTTCGGATTTACGTCAATTGTTTTCACACTGTGTACACTAGCACCACAGTCTCGATTCCCTGAGCACCAGAGCCTCGTATCCTTTAAGTCGTCATATAACTCCCATTTGGAGTCAGGGCGAAGGCATTAAGCCATATCGTGTCCGATCTCCTGTATATTATGACGTATAACGTATGAATTTTTCAGTTTTCCAAAATTGTCAGGATTGCGTACCACTTTTGACACTTGATTTTATCATTTTTGAAGGGTGTACAAAAATAATTTTTGGGTGTACAAAAATGTACAAAATTCGATCTTTTTTAATTGTATAATTAAAATTTCATTTTGGAAAAAGTGTACACAGACCTCAAGTTTGAGTACCACTTTTGTATTTCGATTTAGGCCCGTTAAATAGGGTGTACAAAAATAATTATTGGTTGTAAAAAAATGTACAAAATTTGTACAAAATTTGTACAAAATTCTCATGCAGTCTTTGTTTGATTTCGAAAAAATGGTACTCAAACTTAAGGGAGCCAAGCTGTAGTAGCCAGCGTGTAAGCATTCAATGAAATCCTAATCACTAGTCGCCATGATAAAATATTTTGTATAAAGTGACAGTTCTTCATTTCTATTAGGAGTACGACTCTGTTTGCATAGAAGTTATTTATTACATATACGATTTATGATATATACGGTTCTGTCGCACAGCTTACAGTTTACGGCATTGACAATAAATGGATTGAACAACGGCGATAAATAAATATATTATTGCATTGTCCCAGTCGTTAGTTATTAATACATTAATACATTTGTCATATCCCTAAACAAATCAATAAATACGGATTGTACGTCACGTATTTTTATTTCCCCTTAACACGTCAACTGGCATTTATAGTGGCTACATTGTGTATTTCATGATTTCCTTACGAGTGTTGCCGCTGTTAAATGATGGTTGATGAATCAAAATTAAAAGAAAAATGATTTAATTTTAGATCCAAACAACAATACTAGTGACGTTTATCGTTATACAGTTGCTTTGTCTTGCTATCTAACGTCTTCATAAAGTTTTCTTACGATCTACCCGGTGTGTAAATTAACTACTGAGACTGGTAACGTAGCGCCCGATCTATGCAAAACTGGGGAGACGGGACTTGGAAGGACGGTAGGTTAACATGTAATGCACCTTCAGTACAAGTTTGAACTTGTCAGAGTCATTTGTTTGTTCTTTGTGACTTTTTTCCTAAGCGGTTTTTTTCTAGTGCGCTTTAAAAATGAGTGACATTAATTTTGAGCAACGGTGTGCTATCAGGTTTTGCTTCAGACTTGGACACAGCGCAACGGATACTTTTTAAATTAAATTCCGGTGATACTTGCTCTGATTGTGGATAAAACTGTATTACATTTGTTTTACATAGTTGTTTCATCCATTGAAGAAAATTAAACTTTCGAATTTCGTTTTCGCGGGTAAACATTCTTTCATGAACAAAACACTTTCTAAAACACTTATTCAATAAATTATTGTATATAAATTATTTCATCGTTGCAATTCCACGGTCGATATTTATCAAAACTTATCTCCACACATGTAACATATCTACATAAATAATAAGTTTAATGAAAAATAGCAAAAATATAAAGGAAAATAATACGACTTCTTATGTCAAATATTGGGATTGTTGGGCACAAGGTGACGTCATGCGCAAAGCGGTACGTATTTCAACCGCCTAGATCATACCTTCTATTTGTATACCGTGGACCTCAAGTGTGCTTGGCGAATTGTACAATGGAAAAAATAGTGGAACAACGCTTTTGTTTAAAATTTTGTGCCGCAAACGAAATTTCGTGTGCCGATTCATTGAAAATGTTAAATAAGGCCTTTGGTGATTCGTATATATCCAAAACACATGCTTACGAGTGGTATAAGGAGTTCAAAGCGGGCCGTGAAATCGTCGGAGATTTGCCTCGCTCCGGTCGGCCATCGACCTCTACGACAGGCGATAACATAGACAAAATCAAAACTTAAAAAAAATCGTCAGATGAGTGTTAGAGAGTTGGCTCAAGAGTGTGACATATCGACAATGTCACCTCATGGTATTTTGAGTGATATTTTGGGCATGAAACGCGTCGCTGCGAAACTGGTTCCGAAACTGGTTCAAAAAGAGCATCGGAAGCAGGTTGGTCTTGACATGGTTTCCAGAACCGATAGTGAACCAAACTTCATGAAACGCATCATAACTGGAAACGAAACATGGGTCTACAGGCCGCTTTACAGTTCGCAATTTTTTTTATTATCGAGGCGTAGTACATTCCGAATTCCTTCCGGAAAGACAGGTGGTTAATGAGGAGTATTATCACGGCAATTTGAGGCGTTTGCGCGAAAGTATCCGTCGGAAACGGCCGGAATTATAGAAGGAAAATTCCTTGATTTTGCACGACGACAACGCGCCATCTCACCGAGCTACGACTGTGACCGAATATAAGGCCAAAAACTCAATAAATACGATCGACCAACCACCGTATTCACCGGATATGGCTCCGTGTGATTTTTTTTAATTTCCAAAACTAAAATTGCCACTACGGCGTCGCATCTTTGAAACGATAGAGGCCATCATACAAAAGCTGAAGGAGCTGAAGGCGATACCTTCGGCGGCCTATGAGCGGTATATGGAGGATTGGGTTAAACGTTGGCATAGCTGTATTGCACTGGATGGAGCCTACTTTGAAAGGGACAAAATAAATTTTGATGAATAAATAACAATTGATGTGCTTTTTTTACAATTTTCATGTACTTTTTGTACGTAGTAGTGCATACTTTTTAGTATTCCGCACTGCGGGATCTAACAACACGAACAACGAATTTCAAATGAAATTCGATAAGTAAATACCCACGAATTTACATTTAACGACATTTATATTAGGTTTGTTCTTTATTATTCACAGAAGAATCGATTTTCAACGGTTTGATTATAATAATTCTTAACACGCATGCGCAGTTAATGATTAGTTTCAAACTGTTTCCAATGAATTTGCTCTGCGACCATCTGGGATATGAATAACATATGTCATCTGTTGTCAGTGTAACATCACGAACTAACCTCATTAACATTAATACGTGACTAATAAGAATAACTATCCTCATTGCAATCGTGAGATTACGAGAAAACAAGACACCTATTTTTTCGTATTTACATATTATGTACAATAATAATTTCAGCCAGTCATAACTTGAGATTTAAAATGTCATCCAATTATTGTATCTTTTTGTTTACAAAAGAATGCATTTACAATATTATTGTTTGCTTGAATTAAGGGAAACCTATATTGCTTTCAATATTACGTTTAGAGTCCTGGAGGGCGTTATGAACGTATTTCCAAATATTGGTATTTAATAAAATGATCTATGGTTTCTCTATGAGTTGTCTTATCTTATCTGCCCTAATCATAGAGGACATTAATAAAAAAAAAATGATTGATTTTGGCTTAACGTGACCAATGAGTGACCGAAGCGGTTTGTGGTACCATTTTTTCTCATATAATGTGATCATGTATATTTTCTATAAAAATGGTGAGAAAATGCGAAAACATTAAGAAAACAATGGAAAACTCACAATATCTACTTCTCTCCAGTTCATCTTCTACTTCTCTCTCTCAGATCCCCCTTCAGATTCTTTTTCAGATTCTTCGGCAGATTCTGGATTGAAATAGTTGTCTAATAACCGAGACGGTATGGAAATATTTTTTTTCGAATTGTGCTTTACTGAAGGATTTACTGTGGTTACTGAAGTACTAAAGAGTCACGGCTACGTGAGACCAATATGTATGATCAATTATAGCATTTATATCACTTATTTAAGTAAAAAAAAATATTTCAATATCAGCTCGAATTTTGGACAACTACTTTAACACCAAATATTCTTTTGTGAATTTTTCTTATTAGGTACTTATTTTTATTAATTTATGATAAATTGTTCATTTGTGAATTTTTCCATCATTCAAGAGTCCAGTTTTTTCGGTAGTTTAAGGCATTCTCAGAAGGAAGAGAGTCTATTGAAGATGAACTATGCAGCGGAAAGCCTTGATCTTCAAGAACCGATGAAAATGTCGATAAAATACGGGATTTTGTGCGTTCATATCGTCGGTTGATGACAGGAATGATCGGGGGAAAAGTTAAATTTGAATCACACCACTGTTCATTAGATTTTGACTAAAGAATTGGGGATGAGAAAAAGCTGCGCAAAAATGGTTCCAAAAAAACCTTTCGCATAAACAAAAGGACATCAGGAGAGAAATGTGTCTTGACTTTTTGGAATCGATTGAAATTGATCCCCATTTTATGGAACATATCATTATTGGCGATGAGACTTGGGTGTTTGAGTACGACCTGGAAACCGGGGCGAGGGAATTCTTTACAAAGAGTTTGTGCATCCAGTCAATCAACACTTTTACCTTCTTTGAAAAACAACTGGATGTTGCATCACGACAATGCGCCTTGTCAGACAGCCGTTTCAGCAAACGAGTTTTTATCTAGTAAAAAATATTCCTGTGGCTCCTCAGCCTCCTTATTCGCCTGACTTGAGTCCTTGTCACTTTTTTCTTTTCCCGAGATGGAAAAATCACCTCAAGTGACGTCATATGAGTTCCGGCACTGCTATGAGGAATTGAAGAACCGTCTCCAGTACTGTGGTTTCCCAAGGAAGTTATTTTGAAGAAGACAATACTGAATGTAATTCTATTCGAATAAAAAAAAGTTAAAAAAATCAGTCTCATTACTTAATTTACACACCTCGTATAATGCGCCCTCCATGAACGCTAAAACTAAACTGCGCATGGTTCTGATATTTTTTATACATTCTGCTAACAATAAAACCTACATATTTATGTAACTTCTTCTACGTCCATTCATGTGCTCATTAATTATTATATAATGCTTTCGAAAAGTAACGAATACATTCATTATTTCTGAATTTGAGAATTTTTCGAAAAAATCACGTCGATTTTGTTTTAAACAAAGACGCTTTTTGATATACAACCCATATTTGTGACGTCATCGTTGTTCGAGATATGACGTCGGCGATCATTTTTTTAAATGGGAACTCCCAATTTCGATCACGCCATTTGAAAAAGCGTGTCATTCTACTTACACATCGTCAAAAATTATGGTATGATTACATTAGCGTGAGTATATAGCTTAAAAAAATATAGAAAAACGATTTTAAATTTCAAAATACTAAATTTAATGATAATGATTATGTAAAAAAATCAACTAAATTAAATGTTCAAATTGTGCACCGTTGGCTACCTGACAGTAGCCAAGACGATTAATAAATTCTTTTTGAACATTGTCAATAACTTCAGGAGATATACGATGTATCTCGTAACGAATTCCTGCTTTTAAATCTTCTAAATTATCCGGTCTAGTAACGTATACTTTGCTTTTTAAGTATTCCCACAAGAAATACTCTAAGGGTGTCAAATCTGGCGATCTGGCTGGCCACTCAATCGGCCCCCTTCTCCCTATCCAACGATTCGGGAACATCTCATCTAAATAAGCACAGACAGGCTCCATAATGGGGAGATGCACCATCTTGTTAAAAAAAATGTCATTTCTCGGACGATCACGGTTCTCTATATCTGGATATCCTTAAAAAATCCAAATAGCTTGCACCAGTAAGGTTCACGTCAAAGAAATAGGGACCCAGAATTCTTCCGTCGACTATGCCGCACCACACATTCACTTTCTTAGGACGTTGAGTGTGATACTCCATCATCTATCGGGGGATTCTCGGTAGCCCAATAACGGCAGTTTTGCCTATTGACATGGCCGTTCAAAATAAATGTAGTCTCGTTAGGAAAAAAATACGTGTTTTACGAAATTATTATCATTAGTGCACAGCTCTTGCATTTGCTCGCAGAATTGATTTCGCCGATCAAAGTCATCTTCAGATAGCTCATGAACAAGGCATACCATAAGGATGATACTTTGCTTTTTTCACAATTTTGTGAACTGTGGACGCTGCCATATTGAAATCAGAAGCCAATTGGTTAACTGTTGAGTGATGATTTTCCTGTATTGCCAACAAAACATTAAGTTGATCTTCTGATTTTGAAGGTCGACCAGATTTAGTAAAATCACGAACAGCCCAAAGTTACGGTATTTAGACTCAATATTGCTTACCATGCTTTGGCTAATGGGATGCCTATCAGGATGAGTTTCATCGAACAATTCAACTGCTTCTTTTTGGGTACGCATCCTGTCTCCAAATCCGATCATGCAATTAATAAAATTCTTTGCTTCGTTCCTCGTTCAGTTAATTTAACCATTTTTTTTATAAAATGACAAAACTACTGTCACTACTCAATAAACATTTCAAACACACTGCTTTTGCCAAACAAACGATAAGAACTAAAGAAATAACTCAAAAAAAAAACAAAAAAACTATTTACCGAAGTACGATTTCAAGTTTTTATTTGACAGCAGTAAAAAACATTCTCGGTTGCTTAGGCTACTGTCATAGGCTACTACATAATTTTTTGATGATGTGTAAGTAGAATGACACGCTCTTTCAAATGGCGTGGTCGAAATGGGGGTTGCTATTTAAAAAAAATATCGATGACGTCATATCTCGAACAACGATAACGTCACAAATATGGGTCGTATGTCAAAAAGTGTCTTTGTTTAAAACAAAATCGACGTGTCAGAGGATTTTTTCGAAAAACTCTCAATTTCAGAAATAATGAATTTATTCGTTACTTTTCGAAAGCACTCTATTACTCGTATTACGAATTATGGAAGAAGTTTCCTTAAGAAGTTTTTCCATACAGTTTTCAAATTCCGCGGAATGTCGATATTCATCCGATACAGCATAACCGGATTCTACCACCGATAAATAATAAAATTCGTAACCTTGCCGGGACTCCGTCTTGCGCCGCTGGCTGGATCGAAATTTTTTACACTGCCGCGTGATAAAACGGTGATTTATCGGATTTCGTGCGGAGCGAGGTAGAACTGGGATGTTGCATAGTTTTGTCTGCTTGGCTGCTTTCTGGGTTTGTACGAAACACCCACGCACGACTGAATGCTGTGCGATGATGCGACCGTGTCTGGTTTACAGGGTGATGCTTCTTAAATTATTGTACTTTCCATTTATACAAGCAAAAATTTATGAAATCTGTAGTCAAATTGTAGCATAATGTAGGGGGAGTCCACCGAGATTCAGAATCGACTAGAGGAAATGTCATATGGGCACACCTGATGTCAAGCGGCCATATTGGTGTAACCGTGAACGAAACGAAGTGTATTAAAATACATATAAAACACTATTATACGAGGTGTGTAAATTAAGTAACGAGACTGTTTTTTTTTTAAATTTTGTTTATTCGAATAGAATTACAATTCAGTATTGTCTCCTGCAAAATAACTTCCTTGGGAAGCCACACAGCGCTGGTGACGGTTCTTCCATTCTTCAGAGCAGTGCTGGAACTCATATACAGGAATAGCCTTCAGCTGGTCGGTTATCTATGGTCCCAAAATGACGTTCCTTAATGTGATTTTTCAATACCACAAGTCACAAGGACTCAAGTCAGGATAATTAGGAGGCTGAGGAACCACAATAATGATTTTACTGGCTAAAAACTCGTTTACTGATATGGCTGTGTGACAAGGCGCATTGTCGTGATGCAACATCCAGTTGTTCTTGATGTTTGGTCTCACACGCATGGCCCTTTTTCGAAATGGTAAGAGCAACATATGGTAATTCGTCTGAACGCCAAACTCGGTCGGGTTGCGTGTTGGATGGATGACCAAATCTGCTGTGGTACCAGAGGTGGAAATCTGAGCCATCTGCTGAACCTCTGTCAGTGGGTTCGAGTCCCGCCTAATAGACTTTGCAACTCTATTAGGACATGGGTGTTATTGTGTGAGTGTATCGGGGGTTAAGTGGAAGAGCGCCGAGGGTTACCTCGCGAGGGCGAACTTCGCCCCCGTAAAAATCAAAGGCACAAAAAAAAATTCAAGAACCTCTCTGTAAAAGTGTTGATTTTCAGTTTGGCCTGGAGGCACAAACTTTTTGTGGATAATTTCCTGGCTATCGAAAATGCAAATCAGCACGCATCTTCGCAGTTATAAAAACAGTGTTAATTACACAGCCACACAAAAAAAGTTTCTGACCTGGGGGTCTCACTATGTTTACCACCTGTTTTTGAGGTCGCTGAATCCGAATCCGGGGTCAGTTTCATCCCAGCACGTTTGGGTTCGGCCATAACCTCAAAAAACACCCTCAAATTGCTATATCCGTTAAAACTACAAACTCTATAATACAATAACCAACTGACCCCACAACCCATAACCCAATACCCAATAACACAATAGCCACATAATCACATAACCCCGTAATCACATAACCCCATAACCCTAAAACCCGGTAAAAAAAAGTTTCTGATGTGGGGGTCTCACTATGTGTACTGTATGTTTTTGAGGTTGCTGAATCCGAATCCGGGGTCATTTTCATCCCAGCACGTCTGGGTTCGGCCATAACCTCAAAAAACCCTCAAATTTGCTATATCCGTTAAAACCACGAACTCTATGGCTCCGAAACCTCATAATCCTATAATACAATAACCAAATGACCCCACTACCTAATAACTCCATAACCACATAACCCCATAATCACATAACCCTATAACCCTAAAACCCGATAAAAAAAGTTTCTGATGTGGGGGTCTGACTATGTGTACTATATGTTTTTGGGGTCGCTGAATCCGAATCCGGGGTCAGTTTCATCCAAGCACGTCTGGGTTCGGCCATAACCTCAAAAACGACCCTAAAATTTGCTATATCCGTTAAAACCACAAACATTATGGCTCCGAAACCTCATAATCCTATAATACAATAACCCAATGGTTGTACATTACGTTGGATTACGGCATGTGCATGTACATACATATACAGTCGGAGTTCTGGCATTCCCAGATTAATTAATTTATTTACAGATTTATTTATTTATAGATTTTTTATGGTGCATATTTGCTTGAGAACTGTAAAATCAGTTTCATTGTGAGAGATTGCGTTACATAATTACAGCATCGAGTTGTAGGGATATGTAATTATGTGGCTATGTGGTTATGTGACTGTGGGGTTATTGGGTTATTGTATTATAGTATCATGAGGATTAAGAGCCATAGGTTTTGTGGTTTTACGGATATGGTGAATTTCAGAGTGTTTTTTTGAGGTTATGGCCGAACTCTAACGTGCTGGGATGAAACTGACCCCGGATTCGGATTCAGCGACCCCAAAAACATATAGTACACATAGTGAGACCTCCAGGTCAGAAACTTTTTTTTTGTGTGGCTGTGTTAATAGATATTAAATGATGATTGAACACAGAAGCACTTTTGAGGCTATTTTCTGAGACAGTCAGCAAGTAAATGCTTTTCAGTCTAAACATACACTTCTTGTAGGTGTCGACTTCCATCTCCAAATTAATTTGGTGTTTATAGTTGTATGACAGGCAATATTGCCTTTTTTTTTTTTTTTGTTTTATCTTCACTTTCTGGGTATCACAAGCTGATGAGTTTCATTAAAACGAAACAGTCCGTAACTGTTCGTGGTTAATTAAAAAGCAAAACTTCTGGTTGTGAAACGTATGGTGTTGCTAAAATAACTTGCAAGTCCTTGAGTCTTATGGGAGTTATTTATAGCACTCCTGCACTGACAAGGGCAGAAAAAGTATTTACTTTTTCTGCCCTGGCCATCGTTGAGTTTTAAATGAGCCTTGGTTCATTTACATTTGCAAGAAATTTGCGGCCTTTATTGTGAGAGTTAATGTGTAACTTAATGTGTGCCTGTGTAACACTATGTCTGAAAACAGTCTACCATTTCAGCTTGTTTTGCGACAGTATAGCAAATTAATGCTTTTCAACTTATTGTCTTCTTAGAGACATCAGTTTGATTTCAAATCGTGCTGGAAATTTGTAGCAAGAGTTAAGCATAAAATCACAGAAAAGAGATCAGTGGGGGTCAGATGTTGATAGAGCATAAATTTCGCTTCATATAAAAAACAATGAAGTTTCTAGGGTTAATATAGCTCGAACTGAAAGCAGGTAAAGTTTCAATATGTAAAATCGTAATTTTGAGAAAAAAATCGATATCTCGTCTTCTATTGCTCCAATCCGGCTGAAATTTTGGTATGATGTCCTGCGAATATGTACCTACAGATCCTGCAGGTACGTGCGATATATTTCTATCGATATATATCTATTGTATCGCTAGTATGGGCGATACATTTTTCGACTTGAAACTGCGTTTTGGGCTGTAGCGCAGAATTCACTTTTCCGACATCTGGTACCTTTTCACAGACCGCATCACATTTGGTGCAATTAACTTTGAAAAATTATTAAAATTTGCTTTTGTCTTTCTCAAAAAATTGTCGAATTGTCTTGGATCATTTACTCTCAATTTACACTACAATTTCTGATAAATTCCAAAATCACACCTTAGCATCCATTCATCTTGCCCAAGTTCAATTTTTGTTTTTAGTTTTTTTTCAATAAAGTAATACCTACTGTATATTCGGTAGCGTATTTTGTTACTTGCTTCAACGCTAAAATATTCCAGCACTATTAGTGCAAACTAATATCAGTTTATCAACAAAACATATCTTCTGCAAAACAACATGACATTTTCGTCACAAGTTTTTGACAGCCACAATTGACGCCTTTGGTTCGCTTACACTTCTTGTAAGGGGGTGACTTGAATCTGCAATTTCATTTGGAGGGTTGCAGACCATTTACTGTCTCTTTTGTTGTTTATTTTTTTTGTTTTCGTTTGTTGGTCGTTTCTGTACAGACGAGTTACATAACAACTAAATGGCTCTCTATGGTTAGTTGAAAACCGAACCTTCTAGTTATGAATTAAATTTATGTTATTCACTTTTTCAAATTTCATTAAAATTCCATTGATTTAATTCGGTAATTGTAAGATCGATTTTTGGATAAATGGAAAATGTAAAACCAGAAAACAAAAAAAAATGATACATTTATGCTAAATTTTGTTTTTTTTTTTCAGGTAAGTTTTACTTCACCAGTAGTCTTCCATGGAATCTTTACAAGGTGGTGAGTCAGAAAAGGGATAAGTTAATTTTATTCAAAGGGTAAGAAACCAACGTTTAATCTTCAAATACATGGGTACATAGGTCCTATCTAACAACTGAATTATTTATTTACTTAATATATGTTTTTACTTTACGTACTTTTACATTTAAACTTTTTCTATTTTTAATAACCAAAAAAAAAAATATTAAAAAAATTAATCTATAATAATATAATAAACCTGTTTTTTTCGGATTTAGGTCCCTACCAATTTTTTTTAGAATGGCATTTGATGAAATAGAACTAAATCCAGATTAATATTCCACGCCATGACACTTACGCACATACAGAGTGACCCATTTAAAACCTAGTCACGCTTCCAAAACATTTATTTTATTTATATTCCATTTTTAGACAGATTTTTTAATGTAAGATAACAAAAACTATCACTGGGTTAAACGGTTTATTTACAGAACCCAAGGCCTATTCTGATTTTTCTTATGACAAATTCAAGAAGTCATATTAGCGATTTTCATACAAAGAATCTCAATATACTCAATATAGGTATAACATGAATTGAAATGTAGATTCAAAGAAAAGCAGAAAGGAAAGCAATAAAACAATTTAATTTATATTTTAAATTTTAGTCCACTGTTTATGCGAATACTTTTTTCAACTTTTTATGTAAGTTATTTGACACATTTCTTAAATATTTTTTGATTATGAATTGATCAATTTATGAACAAGTGTCACTGTTTTCTTCACTCTTGAAACTCCCTTAACCTACAGGGATACTTTAACTTACATATTATTTATGTACATAGTCACTATTAGTTCACTTCGATATGAAGGAACTTTTGCGCTACACCACTGATTTTATTTTACTTTGTTGTCAATTTAAAAGTTAAATATGTAAAAAGAAGAAACTTTGAAATCCAAGGATACTACTCTGTTAATATTCTTAGCATGCTACTTGGACTCCTCTGCAGTGGGTGGCAGCCTCTACTCTTTATAAATGAAAATATAGCACGAAAGTGGCCACTGTTCCAGACTCTACGTTACATATATGTAGTCTCATCAACATATCTGACTATTATTTATCATATTTGGTTAAGAGGATTATAAAATATATTTTTGAGTTTTATTTTGTTTTCTTGGATAAAATATGTCTAATAAAATAAATCCCATGTAATATTTATCTTCTTCAACAACCTCCAGAGTACGTACAGCTTAGAGTTCCAGTGTTCTACTCCACTGCATTTAAAACATATTTTGATTTTATGAACTTCATTTACAATAAACTCACTTTTACGATCGGTGTACGGTCAATTTTTTTTCAATGTAAAAAAATAAGCCCGCCTTTATTGTGGACGATCGTTATGCTCGACAATAAAGTTCACGATTTATGTTCGAACGTCGACCGTGAAATGGCCGTCATCTCCGTAATTTATTTAACGCCTCTAAATAAATGTCGTGCGACAGTGCGAACTACAATAGCGGAGATGCATCATTTCGTTCTTCCTCGTACATAACGCTCCGCGACATAATGACACATAATAGGATTTGAATAGTAAATAGAAAGCATAAATACCTGGCTCTAACTTAAACGTTCAGCAAAGTCGAAATGTAAATAAATCATTGTTATGTACTCAGCGAACGCACACATCCATTAAGTTGTACACTGTTAAAAATTTCTATAGTAATTTTACAAAAAATGCGTTAGAAGTATTTTGGCAAAACAGTTTTGTATTTATTAAATCAGTTGTAATTTTACAAAACATTTTTTACTGTTTTTGTTTTGGAAAATTACAAAACAAAAGTACTAAAATAACTAAACAGATAATAAAATAAGGTTAGTAATTTTATATGACGAACATTGTAATTTTACAAATCAATTTTTTGTAAAGTTTTAAGTTGATTTGTAAAGTTTTACAAATCAAGTTTATGGGGCACGGGTAGCCGAGTGGGTTAAAGCGCCGTATTTCCAGTCGCGATACCTCTGTGCGCGTTGTTCGAATCCTGGCTGGGGTGGCGATTTTTAATTGTCTCGCTTTCTCCGTCAGGGTTTGATATGCAACCACTAATACACTAGTGTATAGGTGTGGATGCATAGATGCCAATCCAACCGCACATGCCCTAGATTTGGTAATGTTCTGAGTTTTCTGGGTTTCCTCAGAACTGTAAAGCAAATGCGTTACCGAAATAATCTTAAGTCGCTCCCAGTGCGCCATGGCAAATAATAATAATAGCTACTCCTTCCCCGCACAGGTCCCTGAGAGGACCTAAGGGGTTACTCTTCGGAGTAATTATAGGGTGAGTATTATTATTATTATTATTTAGTTGGAAATCGTTTGTAAAATGAGAATGTGTAACGTTGATAATACAAATTCCTCAAATATCATGTGTATTGTAAAACTTAAAGTTTTGTAAACTTTTAATAAATTCATTGTAATATTAATTACATTTGTTTGTGATTTTGCTTAAAGTTCTAATAAATCGAATCGCAAATAATGCTTATAAATTCAACGTTTTTCATTAGCAACTAACAAACTGTTTTGTAAAATTACAACACGTGCATGATTTATACATAAAATTTGTAAAATTACAACTCATATTTGTGATTTTCTTTACATGTCTTGAAAAAGTACTTGAATTGTATAATAATTTTGCGTTGGTATACATTGGTTTGTAATTTTACTAAACCATTGTTTTGTAAAAATATTGTCATTTCAATAAAATTAACAGTGTAGCGACGATAGGTGGGATGTACGGTTTGTTTTATTGCTTATAAAATTTTAGGGCATCCGATACCACCGATTCCACAAATTCTTTTAGCAGAGTGAAGCGAAAAAAATATATTACCGAGTGATCATTGTTGTTTGTGTCGCATTAAGGGCATACAACCGCTGGTAACGGAACATTTTTGCACGACTTTCGACGGAAATCCTGTCAGTACGAAAGATTTTTTTTAATTTCCTTTCGGTAAGTGCCGCGCAAAAGATTCCATTGACGGAATACCATATTAGTTTAAAGAATGATATGATTTTTACAGGCGCAAATTAATCATTTTAATATTCATATAATCTTAAACATACGAGGAATGTCAATAGAGACAGGGGAATTACATCTGACCCTTTAATACCCACAAGTATACTTCCAGCGTTTCTATAATATAATGATACCCCTTCAAAAAAATACAGGGAGGTAAAAATTTTTTGAAAAGCCTCACAATTATTTTCCAACGAAATTCAACTTTTTTTTTAATACATAGCTGAAATGTTGCCATTAAACTATACATAGTGGAAAATAAGAAAAAAGCAATCAGTTGCGAAAAATTACGTAAGTTATGTGGTGCCCATTTTTATTTAGGCACTCCTGTTGACGGCGCGAGAAATTGTCCATACTCTTTAGAAACATTTCACATGGAACCCTTCCAATTTTTCGGATGATTGTTTCTGAACGGTCTTCAAGTGTACGTGGTTTTTTTCGAGATTTAAGGTGGCCCCATAAAAAATAGTCACAAGGTCAAAATAGTCAAATGTGGAGACCAAGGAGGCCACTCCACATCTCCACGCAACGAAATCAGGTAGCTATGTAGCGATCTGTGTTTACAGTAACTGTGCGAGTTTAGTTCACGAAAAAATTAATTAAGTTTCAGCTAATGAATTCAAAACCATCGCTGTATTTGAATCACAGAACGGCCCGTTTCAATGAAGGTATTATAAACAAACACGCAATGAGCTGTAGTCCACGGGTCCATGGTAACTAAAATGGCATCTGCCAACGAGTAGATACTATCTATTCGTTCACATGAGGTTCACCCCACCTCACATGACACGCTCTTCAAAAAAAACACACACTTTTTTTTTTTAATCTTAGTATTTGACACAACTACAATGTGCTTGTTGAAAAGGTTACAACAATTTAGCAGATGCAAAAGTTCCAAAAATATTAATAAAAAAAAAACATGAAAAATTAAGTTGCATCGAACGATAAAAATCCAAATTTCTCTAAAATATTCTTATTGTTGAGAACTTTATGTTTACAATAGTACAGCAAATAATATTTTGTCAAAAAATTAATAAAAAAACCATTAAGAAAAATGTTTATTGTAATATGTAAAGTGTACAATAGAGAGCGCTCTGTAGCGGCTGCGGTATCCATAGTATCTCTTATCAAAAAAATCCCCTTATACTAACTTTTAATGAAGTACATTGAAATTTGTTTCTCTTTTTAATTTAAAAAAATCTATTTTTAAAATTTAATTTGAACATCCCGTATCTTGAACACCAAGGGTTCATTGACCTATATATATTTACATAACTTTTTGTATTTATTTTAAAAGTTCTGTTAGGTATTAAAGTCCTGCTACAAATAACTGAAATACCTTGTATACACCATCAACTTCAGTGTATTGCCAACGAAATTTTATTTTTATTTATTTGTGGACTACTTAATATAATTTAAGACTTATGGTGGGTTCATGCAGATGTTTTTAGTAATAAGAATAAGAATAATAATAAGAATAAAAGTAAAACCTTAATTTTATAAAGACCCAGGTCATGCAATAAATATAATTTTTAGTAATAACTTTAAAAATAGGGATAACCTTGAATGATGGTTAACTTTCAACTTTATTCTTATTTTTACTTCGAAACGCACATTGCGCGATCGAAAATAATCGAAAATACAAAGCAAATCGCCTAGTTTGTTTTTTCTTAAATAAATTTACTGCTAAAGTCGATAAAATTAGTAACAACCTGGTTGCAGTAAACACGATGGCTACGCGGCTGTTCATTTTCATTATTAAAGATATAAATTAAGATAGGCACACAGACACAAACGCAACCACACTTTTAGTTTAAGGTTATATCATACAATATTAACGTATCTACTCAAAAATTTTCTTATAATCAAGATATTTGGAGTCATGTTTAATTCGCCGACTTCTAAACTTCCGCAAAATTAGCCAACCACAAACGTACCTCAAAACGTTGCAGTGAAAAGTTATTAGTATGTGTCACAGGCATTCTTATACTTATTTCGCATCATGAACGCATTCAGCTGTTAAAATTAAAATTATTCTTATTTTTATTACTATTCTTATTTATGTTACATAAAATATCTGCATGAACCCACCATTAATCTTAAAATGTAAAATCTAAGAAAATCTAAGACATGGTAATCATGTCTTCAATAATAATGATAAATCAAATGTACCCTTTTGGTAAAACTCCGGAGTCTCCTGACTGAAGAAAACATGAAGGATTTTTTCGTCTTCGTCTTCGTCTGTTGAAGAAGTGCTGTGAGAAGCTCTCATTTTTATTTGTTATTATTATTTTTGTTTTTTTTTTTTGAGCAGCGACCGCCACATATGGTCAGCTTTTGTCGCGAAGGAAGTAAGCTTCGTATCGCTTCGAATTCGCTTCGTATCGCTTCGAATTCGCTTGGTATCGCTTCGTATTCGCTTCGTATGTATTATGTATAATTTTCTATTTTGCAGTGTAGTTTTTGGCCCAATTTGTCAAGATAGGCAACTAGAGTAGTATTCTGCAGTGATCATAATAGTAATGCTTCCATCATTTATTATCATTTATTCTTGATGATTGATTTTAAATCGCATAGTTTTCGAGATCTCTAACCTTTTCCTAACTTTTGACATCTACATCTATTTGGACTTTGTACATCTATTACTATAGTAAAGTAACGATATTTACGTTAAAGCTAGGCTCTTTATTTTTACTGTAGGCGTATTTTTTCTTATGTCTACATATTTGCCATCATTACTGTGGAAATGATGAAATGGGGAATTATAACAAAGCAAATATATCGCTTGGCATCCACCTCTTTAATATGCAAGGAATGCGAATGCGAACGAATATTCCGGACACCCGCAGTGGTGGCTCGTCAAATTTCAGAAAGGGATACGATTTATATGAAAATATCTGAAACTAACTTTGATTAGAAACAACAAAATAGCTTGATTAATCACCGTCACTTTAATTAATCGCATCATCTCGAAATTGTTTATTTAAACAGTCGTATGAATAAATGCAAGTAGTCCTAAAATCATGTAAATTGATATTTTTCGATTTATTGAATAATTTGTCAAAGATTTTGGTTATGGGTAATTCAATACCGTAACAGACTATATATTTTACTGGAATGCGAACCTATTGTTCAAATATTTCTTTTAATAAAAATAATTTATGAAAAACAAACACTTGTTTCTAAAAATATGGAAAAAATAGCACATGCGTAATATAAAATTAAAACATAAGCCAGTAGTAGATAGAAACTATAAAAGTAGTTTTCACGGAACCCGAATCCAATCGTGATTAATTATATTTCTGCATTGGTTAGAAGCTCGCTTTAGATAAATTGGTTTTCTTAGAAAGTTTTCGCTGTCTCATAATATTGAGATCAGCTGTCAAAAATTTGAACAGCTAATGTTTATAAAAAATACAAACATTTTTCTGAAGCGAAGTATTTCAATTTCAAAGTTGTTTTATCGAAATGTAAGGGCAATGACAGATGAGTCCGACATCTATCCATATAATTAAATTTTTCATTCACAACGTTTCCATCAAATATCACATGTTGATACTATAGAGACATCCAAAAAAAGTCATCAAAGTTGGCCGAGAAAAAAAAGACGTATTTCTATTCGTAAACGAATTTATAACCTTATTTACTTACAAATTGTGACAGGCACTTGTCAAAAGTTTGACATAACCGAAAAGCTTAGACATGACTGCTATTTCCATCTCTCTCGTTCATAGCCAGAGTTGATGACGGTTTTTTTTGGATCTCTATATACAGTAATACCCCGGAGTTACGTCATAGGTGGGACCGGGAAGGATAATGTAAGTCGAAAATTACGTAAGTCGGGGTAGAGTTTCTGAAATCTAATTTTAGGTTACATTGAGTTATATTCTGGAATTAAACTTCAACAAATTAACGAATACAATAAATCTGAAAAATAGAATAAACATACAATATAATACAAGTTATATAACTCTTTTTCGAAGTGGACGGTTTCATAAAATCAAAGAGACTAGTTTGACGAGACAAAGACTTTTTCTTCTCGCGTAAGATTTCCGCATAACACACAATTGACCGTCATTACACGTTCTTCATTGGAATCGATTTCTTCCAAAATTGGTTTTCCGGTGTTACCGGCTCAGAATCCTCGTCTTCCATTTCATTTTGTCTTCAGAATCACTTGAACCTCGTTTCGTCGGCATGATGATCCTTATGTTGTGTTATAAAAATTGAAATGCAGGCTCTTGAACAACACCAATGAGTTTCTTGAACAACACACACAAATACGACGTTTAAAAATAGTGTGTATTTGTAGCGATCGGCAAATGAGACGCGTGCACGCGTAAAACACGTCCGTATCGGCTCGTGCAAGCTCGAACTGCGCGACGCGTGCTTTGTGGGCGAGGGAGGGGATGAACAATAGGAATGACGTAACTTCAAATTCACGTAAGTCGGAGTAACGTAACTCGAGGTATTACTGTATAGATTACATAGTGAAAATGATTTTCATAACATTGTCACAATGTTTCTATTAACAATAGCATGAAGAACTTAGAAGACAGTGAGTGACATTAGTTGACGCATCAGAAGTTTATGAGAGTATCAGAATTTCGGAACAAATCACAAAATTAGTATTTAGAACTTGCAGGCTAATGGAGGTGCATTGCCAATGTTTTAACAATCAGCAACTGTTGCCAGCATCATACTATTTTGTACAAAGATGCTGGTAAAATTTTGAGAATCTCAAAAACTATTAAATATGACAATATTAAGTGTAGATTTCCTGAAAAGGCCTTTATAAGTACCATCCAAAAATGAAAAAGTATACAATTCCATTAAAAAAATGTCGATACCGGCATATAAATTAATTATAATTAATCTCCAATAAAGTCATTAGTTTCATCATCACTGCTGTGCATTTTTGTGGAATATTTAGAGTTTTGGAATTATTGAATTTATTGTGTTCAAATAGATATGTACGTAAAAGTAAAATTGTCAAAAACGCTGAAACTCTTAAAGATGACGATATTAGGTACTGGTTTCTTAAAAAAAAAAAAACTCTTAAAAGTAATATCCAAAATGGCTTAAAAAAGGCCTGCATCTAGGGTCATAACTCAAAAACTGGTGACTCCACAAACACAATTAATGAAATCATTACTTCACTTATTTCAGCGTTTTTGTGAATTTTTCAGTGTTTTTGAAATAACTGAATTTATTCCAGTATTTGCAATAAAATAATTTTCAGCTATATTTTCTCGAGATGCGATTAAATTGGTTGACATAGTATTATACTAATAAGAAAATGCTTATAATAATCTGATCTATTAAAACATGTCTATTTTTTTGTGTCTACACTAATTTGATATTACGTGTGTGTCTAACAACCCGCCACTGATGCCCTGAAATTTTACTTCAGGTTGTTAGCATTGGTTTCTTGGTAGAATTGCGTTTTACATTTACGTTCTTAAGTGTATGTACTCTTGTCACCTGTAGACGTGTTATTATAATTATGAGATATCAGTGGAGATTTCATTATGTTTAAATATTTAGACGGGCGATAAGGCAGATACAGAGTTGTTTAAACAAGTTGGTTAACGCTGATATATTTAAAAGTTTATCGCATAGTTTTTCCTGTTTAATGACCTAAAAAGTGATTAGTTTACGAGTTTAGTATACATATTTATGCAAATGTAAAAAAAAATAAGACAGGACAGCCATTCATGCTTTCCAAGATTAAGTCGATGGAAGGATATTGCGTTTTAAATGTCGATATTTTAATGAAAGGAACGTTAACTGTGTCGTAGAATGTAATTAAAAACAATAAATATTGAATTTTTATTTCTCTGCTTGGTATTGCATAAATATAAATTAATTTAGGATTCCTACCGTTTTGTTTTTATTAGAAATTTAATGTTACGCATCTGTCTGTCGCAAATTATTTTAAAATGCGAAAAATATGTATGAAATAAATTAATTGGTAAAAAGCAACGGAATACGTCTATAATTTCTCGTTAATTTGCTGAAGTAAAATATGTATTGTATAGGTGAAACATTTTTTAAATACCTTGCTGCCTAGGTGGGCTCAATGTTCTAAAACGTCGACATTTTAGGTTTAAACGAAAAAAATATGTTTTCTATGTATTTTTACATCATATAATTTCATTATGTTCTGTCCAGTAATCTATTTTTACAGAAAGTGTTATGTAATGCTTCGTGACGACAATCCATGTTATTGCCTCACTAGTTCCTGAAACCTCCGTCTCTAAAATTATTTAGTGCATTTTTGTTACGAGTAGATATATCTACCTATTTACCTAATGGATGTGTGCTTTACTTTTTTTTTTTGATAGTGCATTACTTATATGAGTATAGATAATATGCAGAATTTGTATTGAACAGTAAATGCATAGTAAATGCATTTTGAAAACATAAATTTATACGGGTAATAGTGTTTTACGTTTGCTTTTTCTTACTGTAATACCTATATATACTATAATTATTTACATAATACATATTTACTGCAAATATTTACACATAATACGTTATGTGTTAATCCATTATTTACGTAGTAATTATTAAATATTTGATTGATTCAAACACGTTATAATATACAAAATATATTTTGGTAACAAAAAAAACAACGAAAATAAATAAATAAAAAAAACTGGACGTTTTCCACGAAACACCGAACTACTATACTTTTCTCAACGCGCGTTTCGCCAACTAAGTTGGCATCTTCAGGAGAAGATTAAAACTGTTTAGTTATTATTAAAAGTTTTAATCTTCTCCTGACGATGCCAACTTAGTTGGCGAAACGCTATAGTAGTTCGGTGTTTCGTGGAAAACGTCCAGTTTTTTGTTTCTACGCCAAAGGTTCCAGTACCCACTCCAACAACGAAAATAATTTACTTTTACAGAATTTGTGTTTTCAGTGTAGAAATTATGAGAGATTTTTAACTTACTTATAATAAAGGGATATTTTGTTATAACTAGGGTCCGGAAATGTGTCATAACGCCTGGTCGGCACTATAACACTGGATGATAATGAAAGTATAAACCGTATTTTTAAAGCTCTTTGTTAATTATATACCAGCGTATTTCTTGCCTGTGCTACGTACGCATTGGCCCTGCCCAACAACGCGCCGGGACTCGCGTATTCACAGTAGTACACACTACTGTGTACACCCAATTGTTTTTTCAAATATATATTTTTATCGGCACATATTATTTTGCTGTGTAAAATTCCTGTGAGGTTATCTACATAAGGAATATTTCGATAAACATTCGTTTCCGTTCGTTTTCGCACAATTCTCTTGATTTGGTATTGTCTAGCCTGTCTACTATGATGCTTAACGACAATCAGATTTTATCATGAAGATTTCATTATTATTTATTATTGATAATTGAAACATGGGCCAAACTGTTCTTAAAAATTCGAAGATACCTTTGTGTAAAAATTACCTTTCGTATCTTTCTCTGAAATAAAATGCGTCATTATTATAGTTTTACAGGAATTGAAATATCAGATTTATAACCTTGTAGGATTAAAGTTTTTTCAGATTTATTAATAATAAAAAAAATTTACAAGAAACATATATGAGAGTAGTGATTAGTGATTACTAGAGCATCGGATTCTTACGTCACTTCCAGTAGCGTCCACCAGTTCACTAGCAGCCATTTATGCTGAACGACCTCTCAGTCTCGAGTTGGATCATGGGCGAGGGTTTGGCCCTGTTGTGCTGGGAGTAAGTTTTAGCCGTTCCGCCCGAATATAATATACAGGGTGGGCCATTTTAATCTCCCCCACCGGAATTTCTCAGAATCTAAGCTAGACACGAAAAAAACGTTTAGACAAAAGTTGGAGGGGGCAAAGGGGGCCACTCGCTGGTGGCAATGACTTTGACCTTGAACCTGATTTTCAAGGTTATTTCAAGGTCAGTGTTTTTTTTTTAATGGGAACACCTACTTTTGACCCCGGATTTGAAAGGAGCGAGAAAAAAATTATGTCCAAAATGGTACTCGTCGACAAGGTCATGGCAAGGTCGAATGAAGGTTAAATTTTCGAACATTGTTAAATAACGAGGGCTAGCTATCATCACCTTGATAGAAACATCATTTTCGACGAATTTGTCCTATTTTTTTTCAAATCAGAGATCAAAAGTAGGGTTTCACGCTTGATAAATCACTTTGACCTTGAAATAATCTTAAAAACCGGGTTTAACGTCAAGGTCATTGATGTCAGGAAGTGACCTTATTCGACCCTGACAACTTTAATCAGAAACATTTTACTGTTTCCAATCTCTATCCCGAGCTGACCCTCGTTATTTAACAATTTTCGAAAAGTTGACCTGCATTCGACCTTGCCATGACCTTGTTGACAAGTACCATTTTGGGCGTAGAATTTCCCGCTCTTTTCAAATCCGGAGTCAAAAGTAGGTGTTCCCATTAGAATAAAACACTGACCTTGAAATAACCTTGAAAATCATGTTCAAGGTCAAAGTCATTGGCACCATTGCGTGGCCCCCTCTGTCCCCTCAAACTTTTGTCTAAACTTTTTTTCGTATCTAGCTTAGGTTCTGAGAAATTCCGGTGGAGATTAAAATGGCCCACCTCTATGTACGTGTTTACTACTACTACTATTAGGTACGTGTTTGCCGGTGAAATATAGTTTATTACATTTATTAATGATTTTTTTTTTACTTTAGTGGTAGGTTTACCAGATATATGTTCAATCTTTCTCGATATATATTACCCTAGTGACATATTAATACATATAATACGGTCAACACTCCTTAATGGCGTAAACTGGGCAAGTTAAAGTTTTTTTCAGAATATACATATCTATGTGCTAATTATTCTTCCTATGTATGTACGTAGAATGTCAACTGAACGCCCATATCCTTCCGTTCTTCCTTCAACAATTGAGTATTTATTCCAAAAAGAACGACTTTCTAGAGTATCCAGCAAGTTGTAATTCCAGTTATAATAGCTAGGATTCGGAATGTGTGCTGTCACGCATGTTACAACTGCATTAGACTGTCCTCCGCAAGAAATCGGAGTACTACAGCGCAGACACGGGTCCCGGCACATGGGCAGGCTCGGTCAGTGGTGTAGGTACGCAGGGGCAATGAATACACGCATATATAATGTACAAGCGCTTAAAAAATACGGTTTATACTTTCATTGTCATAGAGTTTTATAGTGCCGAGCCCTGCGTTGCAGCACACATTTCCGGACCCTAAATAATAGCTGTACTGTACTTATTTTTTTTTTACAGTAGATAATTTCATTGTTTGTTTTTAATATAGGTAATTGACCTTAGCAGGGAAAATATAAACGGCGCGACTTTAATCAAATAAACAAGTATTTATTGGCACAATATTATTTTCATTTGCACGACCATTGTATATGCTTGTACCGAGGAACGACAAATACCTATGTATGTATCTACAAGTACTTAACTGATGAGAGAACAACAGATCTAAAATCGTACCGGTTTCTGAGAACAATTAATATTACGACTGATACAGGAAAAATGTAAATAAAACCTATCGATTTCTACACAAATGATTGAGATATTAATCCTCTGTTTATATTTTTTAATTGGCACTAGAACGTAATAAAAATTATTTACATATAATGGGTTTATGTAAGTGGTAGGTAATCTATTACAAAAGCCATTATTTATTGACATTTATCTTATCGCGCATCCTTCGAAAGTATTTACATGTACACATCTAAAGGTTTATGCACAATTTTATTGGATCTGAATCTTTTACTGGACTAGTCCGAGCTAACATTAGCGACCTCTTTTTTTTTACGCGATCTATCTAGGGCTATTTTTTTTTGTTTTTGTTTTTGTTTTTGTTTGTTTATACAGTAGGAGAACTGGAACCTTCGACACACTTGAACACATTTAACCACTTAACACCGAAACCCTTTTTTGCACTCAACGCATGTTTCGCTAACTATAGCATCATCAGGACATAAGTAAAACTGTATTTTAATCAACTCCTGATGATTAAAGCACATACTGTGATACGTATTTCATAGTGTGTGAATATATTCAGTATCGGACATTTAATACGGGCAATACTGCACGTATTTCTAGTCTTTAATTATAGGATCCAGAAGTCTTCATTTGTAGGATCCGGAAAGTGTACGACAACGCAGGGTCGGACTCGCATTCCGTCATGTTATTGAAGGAAGGACATATGAGAGACCAAAAAGACAGGAGTAAAAAATGTGTTAATAATGTACATAATTATCGATTGTGTCGTTCAGAAACACCGACTGTATGTATTGCTTGAGCGTAGGTTGCCACAACCAGTAGTCTTTCTGCATTTCTTCTTGTTAAACGTGAGCGATTTGGCCAGTACATATGGTTGTAGAAGGAAAATGATCGTTCCACATCTACTGAAGTTAAAGCTGCAAATTCAAAATAGTTCACATGGACAGAGGACGACACACCACTCACATTATTTTCACAAATTTCGCACATTTGTTTGCATCACTAACAGTTGCTTGTTGCCACTAACATCAGTATTATTATGCTTATTGCCGCAAAAATCTGTTGTTTCGTCCACTGTCAGCCACAGAAATTTATTGTGTATGTCTTCTTAGATATTTCCCATGACACGTTGATATGTCTTCTGTAAATATGTGTTGCGTAATGTATGATTACTAGGCAATGGAAAATCGGATACATATGTGACAAAAAAACGTCTAAAGTTGGTTTGTCGACCACGTGCCACGAAAGGCTACCTGCGCAAAACATTATACACAAATCAAACCGAAATCTCTTTTGTAATGATACCAGTAATATTTTGTTGTTGGATATCGAATCTAAATGTCTTTCACGCTCTCGACGTCTACGAAATATATATCGACGATTTCAAGGAACTGTGCAATAAAATATATACACGTTTATTAGTCACTCACGAAACATATAATTATTTTAAACTTAGCGTTATGGCGTCGGCCCGCTCGCATCGAGCTAACGTAAAATACTAATGCTAAAGTAAAATTTCCACAACGGAATCATCCCCCACTAGATGGATAAATTATATCTAGCTGTTCCCGAACCTGCATGCAACTGACGGACCCGGACTTCCAGTCAGTCAGGCACAGTCAGTGGCGTACGTATGTACGGGCAAGAAATACACGTTATGCGAAATTTTTACACATTATACAATACACGCATATACAAATATGCGTTGTGGGACACTTTTCAGACCCTGTATAATTTATCGATTCAGCAAAAAAAAAAAACAGCAAAAAGTTGATCGGGTTGAACGAGGAAAAAAAGTTGTTACTTAACGGATGACGAATTGGGAATTTTGGCTTTAATGCCAGAGAGAGTGAAATGGTGCTAACGGTATTACAGCTCTTTCACCAAACTCGTAACCAAAGATAGATCAGTCATATCAAACATATTTGTTCATTTGATGGACTTGATCGTCTTTTTTCCTTGAAGGGATATAACGTAATTTTGACGAATATATTTGAAACGTCTCGTGGCATACGGTATACGGCTTTCATACGAGTTTCATATTCATTCAAGAAATATATTTCGTGGTGGTTCGGCTAAGTTACCAAGTGATACCGATATATAATTTTTTTTTTTCGTTTATTTTAGGCGTTTTTAGTATAGCAGTAGGTACATTTTAGGCGTCTCTTGATTGACCTTGGTTTATAATGTACTAGTGGCGTTATAATCAAGTGACGCCCTGTGTACATGTGTGTACATATACATATATCATACTCGTATATTTTTTTGAACCTAGCCCGCCTCCATTGTAGTTGGCTGGCAGCTGCCTTTACTTTTGCAATTTAAGGGTTAGTGCTGATGTATTATTTGACAAGGGAACGTCACAACTTCTCATCAGTAATAAACGATATTTGACATATAGGATTGTATTTTTGTTTCACCCATGACCTATTACGACAATACGCACATAAAATTCAAGACTCCCTGGGCTTCTAAATGGAAGTTCCATGAAATTATACTTTCTAGACTAGCTAGGTACTACGTGTCACCCAACAAATGTTACATACATACATACTTTTATTTTAGTACATTCTAGTGAAGTAATATATATCACCAAGGTTGGCAGAAAGGGAACGCGTCACAGAGGCATACGCATCATAAGTATAATACACGAAAATAACTAGTATCATTTCGCACGTTTGCCATATTTTATTATGACATTAGATCACACTACTCAACGTATTGCATATAAGGGACAATTGTACAACAGCTCCAGCTGTCACAACACTACTGCAATCAAATCAAATTGAGGCAACCCCATCACAGTCAGTTATGTATTGCGTCGCCGTATGCCAATTTCATATATCCCATTCGTTTTGTGACACACTATATACATTTCCTTGTTGACTGTCATTGTAAATATTAAACTGCTCGTCAAATTGGCGGAACACTTTTTTTAGATTAGCGCGATTTGCGATCTATTCGAGTTAGAGACTTTTTGTTAATTTTTTTCTTTAGAGCGGTTTTAATTTTCGGTAGCCTATAGGGTTGGTTTTAATGCCCCGAATGCGCTCGTTGGGGTCTACACCCCAAAAAGAAACCCATGTCAAAATTTTAATTCATAAGATTTTGACGGAAATTTCAGATATATAGGATGGACTAAGCAGGATGCTGTCGGGTAGAAACTCCATCCCGGCACACATTAAGACCTCTTCGATAAGTCGCTCTCCCATTCCTTCAACCCATTTCCAGACCCCTAAGCCACTCCTTTGCATTTACGCAGGGTTTTACGTTGTTCGACCTCTGTTGGGAAAATGCATTGATCTTAATTCTGCCTAATAAATTGGTGTGGGATGCCATAACTCGCTTTCACCCTTTAACAACCAAAGCCCCCTCCAAGCCAGACCTACTCCTATCCCACACCCACCCTCTCTGGTTCCACCCGTGTAGAAAGCTACGAGGAATGTCTTTTTTTCTCGAATAAATGTCATGGCATTACTTGAAGGATCTTTAAGTTGAGGGGACCCACTATGAACGGCCGATTGAGCGCCAAATGTGATATTCCATCTCCAACCGACCCCCCTGAAAATCAGGGGTTGTAAGCCGCGCTGAGGGGTTGTAAGCAGGTCTAGATGCGTGAGGTGACTCTGAAAACCTTCCTGAGGATGCTTGAACCCTTTTCGGCCCACCTCGAATCGATTGTCCCCTGTTGTGGCCTGGAGGGGTACTTGAGTTGTCAAAGCATGAAAGTGAGTTGTGGCACCCCACACCAATTTATAAGGCAGCATTAGGTTCAATGGAATCACCCAACAGAGGTCAAACCACGCAAAACCCTGCGTAATGCAAAGGGGTGGCTTAGGGGATCTGGAAATGGGCTGAAGTGATGGGACAGCGACCAAATACAGAGAACTTATTCAGGAGGTCTTAATGTGTGCCGGGAGGTCTTAATATGTGTCGAGTAAAAACTCTTTTTTACTCGACAGCGTCCTTCTTAGTCGATCCTGTAGGTCTCTGACATTGCCGTCAAAATCTTGTGAATTCATATTTCGACATGGGGTTGCTTTTTGGGGTGTGGACGGCGAACCGTTTAAGTCACAGCGTACCGACTTCGGGGCATATAAAAACCACCCTATAGGCCAGCGAAAATTAAAAACCGCAAGTCTCTAACTCGAATAGAACGCAAATGGCGCGAATCTAAAAAGTGTTGGTCGAATTTTAACAAGCAGTTTATTTACATGAAATATACATTTTCTTAACAAACAAAAAAATATTAACAGAAAGATATTTCGTAAACTCTAACAAATATCTTTTTACTATACAAATTTAATTGTTTTTGTCCTTTCCCAGTATGCATCACAATGAGATTCATACATACATTTTGTTCATACGTTAATCTTTAAAAGCCTTATTTATAAACCTACTTACTAGCGTGCCGTATAACTACCCAACTTCCATTGTTGTATAATTAAATATCCCCGTTATTAAGTAATCTGTTTATGTATGTTTAATAAGGAGTGACAGAGAGTAGGCCCGTCAATGTGGGATTTATGAATGGTGCTGAAAGATTTTTGTAACATCCGTTATAATTTATGTTAAGTGACAACTTCATTATGCCGAAGACACCTGCATGCATTATTCTGAAAAGTAGCCGGTAGAAAATAGAAATGCGAGCGAAAATACGTCTGCGTTTGAAAATAGACAGTGAAGAAAGAACTAGTTTACGTGGCCCTATTTTGTTTTTGTATCTTTTCAAAGGTTCCAAAAATTTTTATCAATAAATGTACCTACATACCTATCTATTTTGTTGTTTGACACAAATTGACACGAATTGTCCTACTTAACATCATACTACATTGAGGTCTAAAGTTAAGTATAGTATAGTGTGTAAGTGGTAGTTATGTCGAAAAGGAACGCTTTGGAGACGTTTAAATTCATCGTATTTCATAAAAAAAAAATCAAAACTATCTGAGATTTTAAACCAATGTTAGAATTTTCAGTAACAAATACATTTTTAATCAATCAACACTCAATAAGAATTTTTAAAACTAGATTAACAAAAATTAACTTAATAATACACTATTAGCTAGCAATAAAAATCAGGTGCAAAAAAATTTCCCGTTATTCTTATGGAAAATAGAAAAGTGCGATGCGGACTATCTTAATATTAATATTAAGAGCTCAAATTTTAACTGACGTATTTTTACACCAAAACGGAACTTTTAAGCCTGTTTGCAAAAAAAAAATAAAAAAAATGCTTTTTTGAATCACCCTAATGTACATACATATACACCCTAGGAAATTGCACCTTTACATATTGGCGATACATGTGTAGAAGAGAATAAGTTAAAAGACACGAGTAAGGACAGACAAAGACAGTTAGATGCCGGGGTATTAGATACACGCCTATTGCCGAATTTGAATGCAACTCAGTACTTTTTCGCAGCTATGGATGTGTACATCGACTTAGCTGTATGAAACTAAATTCTTACGTAATTCTGACTTTTACAATTATCCCATACACTTAAAAGAAGTGTACGAACATAATTGTATTTATTTTCAAATTTTTATATTCCTTAACTAACCGGTCTGCAAGAAAATAAAATTGAAATTCTATAAAAAATAAAAAAATAAAAATATAAATCAACCCGTATATAAGACGAAAGAAAGAAAAAATGCCCATTGAATAAGTGGTTAAAAAATGTCGCCCCTTTGTGCTTCGCAAAAACCTAGTCTATCGAAAAACTCAGTTCTTACGCGTTCTAACTAGTGTTGTAAATATTCGGATGATTTTAATATTCGGATAATACGCAATAGTACTAAAAGAGTATTCGGATGAATTCACTAATATGTATTAATATTCATACGTGCTTTTCTTGGCTTACGGAATACGGATAGGACCTTCTATACGCAATGTCACGGCATCGGCACACGGCACGGCATCGTATCATAATCCGTAATAATTCCGTATTCCCTCGGACCTCGTTCGTCTTCGTATCATCTTACTATCATGTATTATTACGCTATATCCACGCTATCTTCTGGCATTTGACAGCGTTTGTAATAATTTCTATTCCGTATTGCGGTTGGTAACTATTCGGATTAATACGTAATAGTTTGACATTCGGATTGAACGGAATTTTTAATACGTAATCTTACAACACTAGTTCAAACACCTCAGGGGAAATATTATTTAGTACAATTCTGGCCCGTAAATCATTTAAATTTCGTAGTCTTTCATGTTCATGTCCGTAAACAGTTTGTTTTATTTGTTAAATATTTGTTTGCATTTAAGGAATCGTTTATAAAAAATGGCCCAACGATGGAATCGCCTAAAATACCAACCCAAACATTTAACTTCTCGGGGATACTGCGTACGCACAGGAATACTCAAGTGCTTATTTTCCGTAGACCAATAACTATATAATAATTCAATTCACACGTGCGCATTATAATTTATGGGCGGGGCGTCCCGCCTATATATTTTATTGCTACCCTGTCACGAAAGACAGAGAATAACGCTCATAAAAGTTTTAAAATGACGTCAGTCTGGCAACTATGGATATAATATTTCTCGGTCAGTTCCTCTATATGTCAGAGTTTATTATTTTCTATCTTTTAATGTTCGGCTTTGAAATCTTGGACTTTCCAACCCTGTATATGTACATACCTTATACCTTGAATTTAAGAGAGACGAACAAAAGCCAAATCTATTTGTACTAACCACTTGAGGTTAGTAAAAATAAAGGTTGTTTGATGTTCTTCAATGCCGTTTTTATATTCTAGAAGTAATTAATAACTTTAACTAAAGTAACTTAATTAATTAATAAATGAATAACTTCAAACTTTTCCTATTCCCGAAACATTATTCTTGTTTTAAACAATTAAGAACAAATATAAATTAATGAAATATAGCTCAATACGTTTTAAATGACAGTTATTCTTTTTTTCTTCTTCGTTCTTCTTTTTTTTTCTGGTCCAGTCGTCAATGATAGCTGCGATCCGTTGTAGCTAATTACTTTTTAAATAAAATAATTCTCGACCTTCTGAAGCAAACATAGACGTGTTATATATTTCTGAGAAGGAAAAAATTCAAGGAATCAGAATATGCAATAATATATAGGGTGTTCCATTAAAAAAAAAAGAACAAAAAGCTTTTCACTTTTTTGGTTTCTGATGTTCAATTGTTTCTCACATTTCATGTTTCAATCATATTATACATATCACATATATATTAACAAACATAGGCATGTTATATATTTTTGAAAAGGGAAAAATTCGAGGAATCCAAATTGTAATAATATATAGTGTTCCATTAAAAAAAAAAAACGCAACTTTGGTGCAGTTTTATGGTTTCTGATGTTCAATTGTTTTTTCTCATATCGTGTTATAAAAATGTATGCAAAACTCTATAACTTTTGTCTGAAAAACTTTATTTCTAATTTCAATAACAAACTCGTAGTAACTTGTAACCCTGTACGTATTCACACTTCACAGTAGTTAACGCGTTTTTAATTACCTACATTAGTTATTGCGGTATACTTTAACAATCACACAAAACAATACCACTCAAAATGACGTATAAATAAAATATTTTTAAGAATTCTATTCGAGTTCAACTTGCCCCGTGAGCAAGTTGCGAGCCTAGACTGCTGACCCCACTTTTTCCTACGTTCTAATTTACGCTGTCATTAAGCTATTCGACGAATATCGTATTGTTAGACAGTTCTAAAACTGTCTTTAAAATATACGTCTGCATTCTGTCCATATTATGTTTGGAGTTTGTATTGTAAGCTTACTTAGGTTCGAAATAGAATATTTCTTGGAATGGTTATCGTATCGCTTTTGTTTTTTACAAGTATAATGTCTTTAAGGAACGCGAGTAAGCTTATATTTAAGATCCATAAAGGAAGTGGGAAGACAGGAAAATGTCTTTGGTTTATTTCATTATATTGCATGTACGAGAATTTTCTTCCATTTCTACGGACAGAAACATGCTGCTAAATATGAGTATATACACGGTGGAGACTAACTGGAATATATTCGCTAGCGGGGTGGTGAATGATTTTTCAAAAAAATTCCCGAGACACGTCAACTTTTAAACGTATTTACATACATTTTGCAAGTAATGTGAAAAATATAGCCCTTCAGGGGTGGCTGAAACCACCCTCGACATGATTTTTTCAAACGCAACCCTATGGCTTGTGACCCCTCATTGTAAAGCTGGTGGAAAGAGGAATCCAACGTACTGATCAAATTTTAATTTTTAGTATGTTTGTAGGGTTGCATACAATTAAAACGTAATTTTATAGTTTAATTTATTTTTAACGCAACAATTTCGTACTCAAAATGTGTGTTGTTTAGTTTTGGAATGTAAACCTTACTTTTCATATGTCCCCACAAAAAATTCCAAGCAATTTTTTGCCACAACTGATATTTGTTATTTTTTGCTAGTGTTTTTACACGGCCGCAAAGAGTAATTTAGTTTGTATGCTGTATTCAGAGTTTGAAACGAAGTGTTATTTCAAATTGGTGAAAATGTCTTATTTAACTGAATCACTAAAAATCGAAATTTTGATGATGATTGGATATGGTGATAGGGCGCGAACTCAATGCGAAGTTGTTCGCTTGTTTCGAGAAACGCATCCTGACTTGCCACCACTAAATCAAGGTACCATTAGTAAAATTGAGGCACAATATCGAGAGATGGGTCATGTCAGGAAAGTACCGAGTAAGAGGCAGGCTGTTGTTGATGACGACACGAAGTTGAATTTGTTGCTTGCTCTAGAAGAAAATCCAATCACTCCAGCCTGTCAACTGGCCCGTGATAGTAATCTTAATCACAAAACAGTTTTAAAAATACCTAGATATGAGAAAAACCGCCCATATAAAATGCAAGCTGTTCAAGAGCTACTTGAAGATGATCCAGATCGACGAGTGGAATTTTGCGATTTATTGATGACTTGTATTGATCAAAACCAGTTATTTTTAGAGTGGATAGTTTTTTCTGACGAGGCTACTTTTACATTAAATGGGCACGTAAATCGCCAAAATTGTCGTTACTGGGCTGAAGAGAACCCCCATTGGATGAGGGAACTTCATACTCAGCGCCCACAGAAAACTAATGTGTGGGCCGGAATAATACAAGATAGAATTGTAGGACCATTTTTCTTTGATGACACTCTTAATGGAGCAAGATACTTGCGTTTACTCCAGCACGAACTAATGCCAGTGCTATGTCATTTATTTCCAAACCCCCTTAAACCCTAACTTGACCGACGAGACTTGCATCATTTCAGCAAGATGGGGCACCACCACACTATGCTGCCATTGTTCGTCAGTATCTGGACAGAATTTTTCCCGGTAGGTGGATTGGGAGGCGAGGTAATATTGAGTGGCCAGCAAGATCTCCAGATCTTACACCACTGGATTTCTTTTTGTGGGGATATGTTAAAAGTAGGGTTTACATTCAGAAACACAACAACATAGCAGATCTGCAGGAAAGGATAAGAGAGGAAATCGGAAAAATAACACCGCAAATGTTGCATAATGTAAGGGACGAAACCTACCACAGACTGGGATGCTGCCAACAAGTGAATGGTGCACATTTTGAACAATTGTTACGTTGAAAATAAATTTAATTTTTAAATTGTTTTAATTGTATGCAACCCTACAAACATACTAAAAATTAAAATTTGATCAGTGCATTGGATTCCTCTTTCCACCAGCTTTACAATGAGGGGTCACAAGTCATAGGGTTGCATTTGAAAAAATTCATGTCGAGGGTGGTTTGAGCCACCCCTGAAGGGCTATATTTTTCATATTACTTGCAAAATGTATGTAAATACATTTAAAAGTTGACGTGTCTCGGGAATTTTTTTGAAAAATCATTCACCACCTCGCTAGCGAATATATTCCAGTTAAAGTCTCCACCGTGTATACATACTTACATATGTATGTATGTAATGTGTATCCGTATTAACAGTAGAACATTGTGTACCGTTTTGACTTATTCTGAACGTTTGTCTAATTCTATCGTCCTCTACAAAAATGGAATCTGCGTTTGTAATTTCTAATTACAGTAGTCAGCATTCTATGCTAAACATACATGACAACTAAAACAAACATTTAAAGCGCTTTAATATCAGACTTGCATTCTTGTAAAGGCTGCTACAGTCGTAACTGCAAGTTTGACAAGCATGCATGATCAATAGTTTTTACAAGTATGCACAATACAATCCCTTCACTACCACACATACAAGTATGCTTTTACCACAAGTGCCAGTTTAAACAAAATTTGTAAACCTTTTTGTCACTTGTGGTACCTACCATTGATTTAAAAACCATTGTAAGGATTCCTCAACCTTATTCTTTTCTTTTCGATAATTCGTTCTGAAGACATTTATCTTCTTTACAACTACAAAATATGTAGCTCCATCTTGATTAGCGTTGGCATCATAATAATTTATGTCAACGACATATCGATAGATTTTTAATACAATAGACCGCTTCCCTCTTTTCGTTATAGTAGGTACTTCTTCGATTTCACACGCCATTCGTGATTATTAATATCGTATTGTTTAATAAATTCTACTACAAATTCCATTTTATAAATCATATTCTTTTATATCCATTTTCCATAGTATATTACCATGAACAGGCTTCGGACAAAACGTGGTTTTTACCTTGAACGTTGTTACCTTGATTAGTTTCTGTTCATGGGATATTTGAATTGGTATGAGTAAAGACCAAATTATTTACGTCATGGGAAGATTGCCACATACTCCCAATCCCAGAGAGACATTCTATAGAAATTGCCTAGTGGTATTGTAAAGTTGCACACATCAACATTTGATTCTGTTTCTAGTACATCTACTTGTATACAGGAGTTGACAATGTACTTTATTTATGTGAGACCGGTCCTGGAATCTATTATTAACCTACGTGCTCTATAGATAAGTAAAGATAGGCTAAACGCTCGAAAACTGCGGTTGCCATTTTTGCTTCTTAACAACGAAAATATTGAAGTACCTGGATATGTTATCACGACTGAAATAAAAATATTTTACGTTATGCACATCATATTTTATGTATGGGGCGCCTCAAAAATTTCCGTGGGACTTTTTGGAAATTTTTGGCCCCAAAGTGACCCCAAACCCCCCCCCAAAGGGGATTTGGGAAAATTTTGTTTTGACCCCCCCCCCCCCCCCCCCCAACTAATTTTTATAAGGACCACCCCCGAGAGAGTATAGATTTATATAAAATTTCAGGTGCCGTCCTTACACCTTCGGATTCATTTTTCATTTGACTTTCATGCGGTATAGCCCAGTAAATTTAGCATTTCACTTCGTAAAAATTCAATCCTAGGTGGATTTTCGTATACAACTTCGTTTTAACAATTAAAATAACATGCCAAGAGTTCCCATCGCATGTCTTCCAACGTGTTCACAAAAAAAAAAGGTTATTCAAAGTCACAGATCGAGAAAATGCCTTTTCTTGACACTTGCGTAAGGCGTGCATCATTTTATGCAATAATGAAACACATCATTAACATATTTACGTGCTGGAAGCCGTAGTTATATGTGAATAAGAAAACAAAACCGGAGTGAATAAGCAAAAAAAATATATCATTTCGACGATGAACCATGGCGAAGGTTCTGAAATGGTATGGGAATTCATGGGAGCCGCTGGTATGCGTCATTTGGTAACTGTAAAGGAAACAATAGGTGGTGCCATATACATACGTGTGTAAATTAAGTAATGAGACTGATTTTTTTTATTTTTTTTATTTTTTTTTTGTTTGAATAAAATTACAATTCAGTATTGTCTCCTTTTTAATAACTTCCTTGGGAAGCCACACAGCGCTGGAGATGGTCCATGCCTGATAGCAGTGCTGGAACTCATATACTGGAATAGCCTTCAGCTGGTCGGTTACAGCCGTTTGAATGTTTTCTATGATCCCAAAATGACGTCCCTTGAAGTGATTTTTCAATCTTGGGAAGAGAAAAAAGTCACAAAGACTCAAGTCAGGCGAATAAGGACTATAAGGAGGCTGATGAGCCACAGGGATGTTTTTACTGGCTAATAACTCGTTTACTGAAATGGCTGTGTGACCAGGCGCGTTGTCTTCACTGGCATTGCTAAGATGCAACGGCCAGTTGTTCTTGATGTTTAGTCTCACATGCATGACCCTTTTTCGAAGTTATTCAAGAACCTCTCAATAAAAGTGTTGATTTACTGTTTGGCCTGGACTCACAAACTCTTTTGTGGACAATTCCCTGGCTATCAAAAAAAATCAGATCAGCATGTATCTTCGACTTGATCATTCGTGCTTTTTTTGGTCTTGGATAGCTTGAAGTGTGCCGTTCCACGCTGTGGCGCTTAGTTTCTGAGTCGTACTCAAACACCCAAGTCTCATTACCAGTAATGACACGTTCCATAAAATGAGGATAATTTTCAATCGATTCCAAAAAGTCAAGTCACCTTTCTCTCCTGACGTTCTTTTGTTCCTGCGAAAGGTGTTTTGGAACCATTTTTGCCCAAATTTTTCTCATCCCCAATTCGTTAGTCAAAATCTGATGCAGTGGTGTAATTCAAAGGACAATGGTAAAAATAGCCGTTTTGTAACGCATCTGGGGCACGAACGAAACCCTACAGAAATGATTGTTTATGATTAGTAGAAGTCAATAATATTCATAGAAAACCCTAAAAGTCCGGGGAAAACTAGTGCGCTATCTATATAGTACATGACTAGTCTACAAGACAGTTACAACAAAAATAAAAAGTTTTTAAACCCAAATACCAGACCATATACCTTTTTTGTTTTTGGTAATCAAACTGAGAGTTTGCTCTGTCACCTCAAGATTTTTTTTGAAGTCATTTGAAGGTTATATCAGGCTCATATTATGTAATTATAAGGTCGAATATAGAATGTCCAATAACTTTTCTATATGTTTTCGGGCACCCGACTAACCAAGTCCTTTCATCACACTGTTGAGGTTCAAGGTCATTCCAAGGTCAATCGAGAGTCATTCTAGGGTTACTATAAGGTTAAATACAAAAAATGAGCAGAACATTATCCAATAACTTGTTCTATAGGTTTTCGGGTCGCCTGATCTGAATCTGAAGTCCATTTGATCACACTGTTGAGGTTCAAGCTCCATTCCAAGGTCAAAAAGGGCATTGGTTTAGTAATAAAATAATAAAAATACACCTAACTTGGAGGATCATTTAGCACAAAAGTGTTTCCCAGAAGTACCACAGAGGTCTTAGTTCCTATTTTTTTTTGTTTTTTATCGTTTTTATGTTTTTTTGGGTTTTTATTTTTGTTTTTGGTTTTTTATCGGTTTTTATATTTTTTTGTTTTTTATTTTTCATTTTTTTAGATTTATTTTTGTATTTTATAAGGTACCTTTATATGTTTTTTTAGTATTTCATTTATTTTTTGTTTTTAAAATTCTACTGAAATTGTTATGATGATGATGTTGATGTATGGTAATACCTTGAACCTCAACAGTGTGATCAAATGGACTTCGGATTCAGATCGGGTGACCCCGAAAACATATAGAACAAATTATTGGAACATGTTTACTATATTCGACCTTATAATTACATAATATGAGCCTGATATAACCTTCAAATGAGCTTCAAAAAAATCTTGAGGTGACAGAGCTAAACGAATCTCAGATTTGGATTCAGCGGCCCAAAAAACCAAAAAAGGTATATGGTCTGGTATTTGGGTTTAAAAACTTTTTATTTTTGTTGTAGCTGTCTTGTAGACTAGCAGTCGATTGAGATGATGTACTATATAGATAGCGCACTAGTTTTCCCCGGACTTTTAGGGTTTTCTATGAATATTATTGACTTCTACTAATCATAAACAATCATTTCTGTAGGGTTTCGTTCGTGCCCCAGATGCGTTAAAAACGGCTATTTTTACCATTGTCCTTTAACTCTTCCCCGATCATTCTTGTCGTCAACCAACGATCTGAACGCACAAGACCTGTATTCTTCGACATTTCCATTGGTCCTTGAAGATGAACGCCTTCCCCTGCGTGGTTCATCTTAAATCGACTCTCTTCCTTCTGAGAATGCCTTAAACCACCGAAAAACCTGTGCTCTTGAAAAAACACTGTTTCGTAGGCGTGTTGAAGTTTTGCAAAAGTATAGGTGTGTCCAAGTCTGAAGCAAAACTTAATAGCATACCTTGCTCAAAATTAATGTCACTCATTTTTAAAACGCACTAGAAAAAAACGGTTTACGAAAACAGTCACAAACAACAAACAAATGACTCTAACAAGTTCAAATTTGTACTGAAGGTGCATTACATGTTAACCTACCACCCTTCCAAGTCCCGTCTCCGCAGTGTTGCTAGATTGGGTGTTACGTTGCCAGTCTGAAGTTATTAAACATAATTTAATACCAAGTGCAACAAAATTAACGTTTACGTCCACTTTACATTGTACCAAGTTTACTATCCAAAACATAAATCTCAACTTGTACAAAAGTGACTGCTGTACAACTGTGCATACATCATTTTTCTGAAGAACCCTCTTTTTCGTTTAATATTACTGGCCTAGTAGGTGTGATGTTAATTGAAAAGCAATTTTTGTTCGTCGCCAAACAGTAACGATTATGACTATTCGATGGGCCACACCCTGACCGCATAATGAACCCACTCTGAAAATTTCATTTCTTGAATGAAACGTAATTTCCATTCATGAAAAAAACGAATCGTATAATAAATATATCAGAATAAATTATAGTAGATATGCATGCCCCGTGGATAACTGACTAACGCTAAGTAAACATTGAGGACTACAAAAACAACACAAGGACTACAAAAATTTGAAAGCCGTTTTATCGGAGGTTGAAAAGGCTGCGTGAACATATTTTAAAATGATAATTAAGAATATTGGGAAATAAAAAAACTATAGACCAATAAATTGTTTCTAAATTTTTGGTTAACTATCACAAAATGAGCGTTAATATACATATTTAAACATTTACTTTCTTGAATCACATTCTTATTTTTTATGTTGAGGATCTAGAAAGCGTGAGTGATGATGATGACAAGCTGAACATTATGACCAGAGATTTGGAATGAACATATATTAGGGGACTATTGCTGGCTAACATGTATATGAAGAAAGTATTATAGTCATTCGGACAATTTAAATTTTTTTGTTTGAAACATGTTTTTTTTTCTGTGAAAAGCCTTTTTATTTGTTATAACAATTCCACATAGAATTTGAATACCCATTCTATCCTAAATATATTAATTATGAGTCTCACATGTTTATAATACAGAGGAACATTACATATACAAGTAGCGTCATGAAGCCAACATCTGCATGCGTTCTTCACTTATCTTATAAATAAAAAAAGTTAATAGAGACAGTTTAGACCGATAGACTGATTGTTTTTGCTCAAACCTGAAATTTGAACGTTTCCGAATAGTTTGGGCCTATTTAGATAATAATTATCCTTAAAATTACTAAGGTTTAAAGCAATGTTATTCCTCCGAGTAAATTCCTATTAGTAAATCTAATATTCCTCCTAGTAAATCTTCCTGGAATAAATTAACGATATTTTGATATGCAAAACGCTAAACATGTCTGGAAAATGATCGTCGAAAAACTCAGTAATTGACAACTCAGTGTTAGCTTAAATCCTTCTTTAGTAAAGAAAGTTGCAAGACGCGATCATTGCATAAAGTAATAATAAAATTGTTCCAGAGGTATTTCGTGGGATACCTGCACAGGTGTTAGGTGTGTTGACTTTTATAGAATCTACATCGAATAGACACACGTAACTCTGCGAAGGTGTATGTATGGACGTACCTCCACTAACAGGTGTTAACTGTGGAACCTCTCGGGTGACTAAGCAGACGTCGTTTGAATGTATAATTGTTGAAAGCGAACAGATTCGAGTTTCCTGCTAAAACCGTGTAACACACCCGGTTGCACGGTATTTGGGCAGAAGGTACATCCAAGGTATACAGGGTGAGTTAGAACATGAATGGGACAACACTAAACTGGAGATACTAGACACCAAAATATTATTATTGAATTCAATATGCCTTATACCAATGTTGCTGGTTTAAGAGATACAGCGTGTTGAAAGTTTAAATGTTATTCTGAAATTTCTCAATAATTGAGAAAGCTTTGATGAAATAAATCTGAAAATTGGTAGTTTTTTTTTTTGGCGTGAGAATTACGAATTTTAAGCTTATTTTCACCGTATCATTTAGGTAAATTATTTTTTTATCTGTTGAGTGGTAAAACAAACCGAGGATCTAAAGGAACACTCAATTCTACAGAGAAAATGTACTATTGTTTAGGTCGTCTAAATCTAACGGGTTTTAAGTTATTTGAATTTAAAAGGTTCAATTTATTTTGTTATCATTTTTTAAATCTTAAAATATGAAAAGGTGCAGAGAATCAACAATAACAACAGTAAATAACAATAACAATCATTGGTAAAAGTGATAAAGACAAACTCAAATATTGGAAGTGTCCACCACCTAGCTCAATACAAATGTCCACCACCTTCTCAAATGTCTCTGAATGTTAAACAAAATTTCTCTATTATTTTTATTGTTATTCTCTTATTATTTTTATCTTGTATTCTCTGCCGCAACTCCTGAAGAGAATTAACTTCTTCCTGATAAACTAAATCCTTCAAATTTGACCATCCAGAGAAGTCCAGACGGTCTGGACTTTTCGATGGCTAAATAAATTCACTTCCACGGCCAATCCACCGATGAGGAATATGCTCATAAAAATATTAGCGTACTGGCAAGGCAAAATGTGGTGGCGCTCAGTCGTTCATAAACCACATGGGTTCTCTTAATGCGAGTGGTACATCTTCTAGGAGCTGGTTTAAATGATGTTGCAGAAAGTTTAAGTTCCGAATTCCAGTTAGATTGGGTGGCAATTCAAAAGGTCCAATTATAAAATTAGAAATTACACATCGAATGTATTAATATGTTTTTTAGAGCATGTGAATTCTCATAATCTCACAAATGATGTTCCTCCAATTAAGAAAATCTGAGTTTTATATTTTTATTTTGTAGAAACTGATCAAATTGTATGTGAGCTGGTAAATCTTGAGGCAAAACTTCTGGACCGGAGTATAATGATATAAATGGAGCATTTCTGTTTTCAAAATTCTACAAGTGATATGATTGACAAATCTTAATGAATTTTTAATAAATTTTATTAGAATGAAAGTTATACAGTTATAGTTTATATCAAATATTAAATAAAAATGATATGTAAAGACAAATGTTGACACAAGCCTACTTGGAAAAAATATAGCAATCTCAGCACCTGAAAAAAATCAATGAAAAATGAAAGTAACTTAAAAACTAATAGATTTAGACGACCTAAACAAGAGCACCTTTTCTCCGTAGAACTGAGCGTTCTTTAGATTCTCGACTTGTTTGACGCATGGCTCAACAGATAAAAAAAAATGTTTTAATTTACATAAATAATATGGTGAAACTAGCGCCCTCCAGGAGCAAAGTCAAAATAAACTTAAAATTGGTAATTCTCACACAAAAAAACATAAAACTATCATTTTTCAGATTTATACTATCAAAACTCGTTCAATTATTGAGAAATTTCAGAATAAAATTTAAACTTTGAACACGCTGTATCTCTTAAAACAGAAAACGTTACTTCATCAGAAAATACATTTTCTGATTCAAAGTTGTTGTCTATTGTTTGAATCATTTAAAAAATATATTGATATTTGATATATGATACACCTATGAGTTTTTTTTTCTCGAAAACTATTTATTTTTGTAAAAATTTCTCAAAAACAAATATCTCTTAGAATTGGAATACTCTCAATTTTTTTATTCTCAGGATTTTTAGACGATTTTCGATTGTTCCAAAAATCACAAACTCGGAATTTTCAAAAATGTCATTTAAAATTGAAAATATTTTTCATTAATTCAGACATTTTTATCAAAGTCCATAGTTTTTGGGAAGACAAATTATGATATTTTTTATATAAAAATATTTTTGTTTCGGCCGCCATTTTGTTTTACCACAAATAAAATAGTCATTTATTATAAGCTTATGTCTCGAGGACACAATTTTTTCTGGTACAGAACCCGGGGATTACTTGTTTCATAAAGAAATTCAGGTCTATTTCTTTTGTTGTCGAATAAATCGTATTTTCTCATATTCGTTTAATTTAAATCAATTTTTGAAAAATTCTGAGACCATATTCTGAAAAAATGAAATTTTACGTCGGAATTGACCTAATCGAACTTTTTTCAGTACCGATAACATTGAAAATAAGGTGGCTGAAAACTGTTTAAAACATCAGGACATTTGAGACTGAATGAGTTAAATATACGACTATTGTAAAATCTCGATGACGAAGTACTGGGATAACATAGAAATTCAAATTACCATAGCTTTTACAGATCTCGAAATTTCCGAGAAAATCACAAGTATAACAGGTACAAAAAGACTTGTATATTTCGCAAATATTTTGCAAGATCTTCTCAGGAGGCACGCATTGTTGGAGAAAAAATTTCCCATTGCCTCCGAAAATACGAGCATGTCAAATTCCACCAGCCGCCAATGACTTTACTGTCCTAGAAAGCGGCACCGTCAAAGGGAATTAGCGCATAAGGGGGGTAATCGGCCTTTTTTAGTTTTTGAAATCTCACCTAGCTAGGTTTGTTGAGAATAAAAAGACGTGCTCTTTCCCATATTTTGATTTACTTAAGTGCTCCAGAAACGTATTCATCCTCCTATTTCGTTTTTTCACGTATCTCAGCCATCATTAAAAGATTTCTCAATTCTTCTTGCGCCAAATTGAAGGTGTTCGACGCGCGCATGAATAATAAATTTTTTCAAAATTTTTTGGCGGGAAATTCAATTTTTTTGAGGCTTCAAAAATTTTTAATATAAAAAAAAAACCTATTGACCTACGTTATGATGAAAAATATAAATATGTGATGAGGCTTCAGACCTATCCATGAATTTTTGAGGGGGTGATAGGTCGAAAAATTGAAGAACGAAAAAAAATATTTTTTTCAAAAAAACTGTTTTATTATTTTTCTAAAGAATAGAGGTTTCGAATAATTTTTAGATTAAAAAGCTTTAAGATGAACCGATAAAAACAGATTTTTTAAAAATTAACCTCTATTTTTTAGTAATATTTTTATAATATTTCTTGTTTAACTTTTTTCGCTGATTCTTGTTTATTTTCTTTTTCTTTTTTTTTTTTCTTAATTATTTCTAACTTTTTTGAATAGAATTATAGTGAAAAACACATTTCAAAAACATAAAGTATTTTTATTGTGAAGAAAATAAATTCATATATTATAAAACGAAAATATTACATTTCAATCCTCATCGCTATCTTCATTTATAATTGGGATTTCATGTGTGCTGAAGATTTTTGACATATAATAAAAGTATACCACTTTTATAACACAATATCCACTCCGAACAATATGTTAATCATTAAAATAAACACCTCAACTGCACGTTATGATTTTCCACTAAAATCTCTATTATTAATTGTTTTTCCAATGAAAAAACATTTTTTTCAAAGGGCTTGGGAAATGAACCATACGGCAAAAAAACAATGTTGAAGTAGGTAAAAAAGTTTTTATTATAGTCAAAATAACTCTATCATGGAAAACATGGTTGAACTTTAGGGCACTTGCACAGATTTATGTAGCCACTGCTAGTATTTTCAAAAAAATTTTTCCGACCAGACGTTAATAACATCTAATGGCTAGTTAAATATGTCAGTTTTGAGGATTGAAATGTAATATTTTCGTTTTATAGTATATGACAGGGGGGGCCAACATGCGGCTCGCGAGCCACATGCGGCTCTTTGAAGGATTATTTGTGGCTCTCGATAAATGTACCCGAGTTCCCTTTTTCATTTTTGTGCTATTATATTTTAAAAGATTATTATCGTTCTGTATGTTTCAAAAATGTCTTTTAAATTACTGACAACAAATATGAAAAACTAAGTGCAACGTTGTAACAAATTTCATTTCCGTCCAAGTTAAGAATGATATCTCATCGAAAACGGCGCGAACGAACTACAATTAAAATATAAGTCGACGTCGATTACTGAATTTTGGAAATTTGTACCAGAGTCGAAGTATCCTGAATTAAAAAAGGCTGCATGTCGAATTATTTCAATAGGTATTCGGAACAACATACTTATGTGAATAATTTTCTTCCACTTTAAAATTCGTGAAATCCAAACACCGATCAGTATTAACTAACCAGCATCTCAAAGAATTACTGAGAAGTGCTGTCACCAATTATTCACCAAATTTTAAAGAATTATCAAGAGAAGTAAAATAAATGTGTTTAATTATTAATATTTAAATTCAATACACATATTTTGTACTTTTATTTATGTTTTCAATAAATATAATTTCTGTAAAAAAAAAAATAATACCTTTTTTGCATACCTTTTAAATACGTATTTAATTGCGGCTCGCAAATTTTTTTTTAAAAATGGCTCGGACTATCAAGGAGCTTGGCCACCCCCTGGTATATGAATTTATTTTCTTCACAATAAAAATATTTTGTTTTTGAAATGTGTTTCATTATAATTCTATTCAAAAAAAGTTAGAAATAATTAAAAAAAAAGAAAAAGAAAAATAAACAAGAAACAGCGTTGAATAAAGTTGAAAAAGCAAACAAGAAAAATTATATAAATATTATGTTGGAGTGTTCTTTCTTCCAATATATATCCAGGGTCTGCCAAGTCACAACTTGGTCAGTGGCAATTTTGTTTTTGTTGAGTTGAATAAACAGTTCTTATTTTAGTAACAATTTTTATTGTTTCATCTCACTAATAATTATCACATACAACTTAAATTACAAAATGAAAAACTCAAAGTTGCGAATGCGAGTATGATGTTTCTTTGACAACTCGAACTATTTTTTTTTGTTGCCATGTTACAGCGCGCGCGTGGCGGCTTGACCATAAAAGTCGTTTTTTTCGGCCACGAGAATAGAGATAGGATTTTTTTACTATGGTTGAGCGAAATCTCAACAAATACTAAAAAAATAGAGGTTAATTTTTAAAAAATATGTTTTTACCGGTTCATCTTCAATCTTTTTAATCCAAAAATTATTTAAAACCTCTATTCTTTAGAAAAATAATAAAACTGAAAGTTTTTTCTGAAGAAAATATCGAAAAATAGTGAAAAAAAAATGTTTTTCAATTGTCATCCCCCCTCAAAAATTATGAAAAAATTCACAGATAGATCTGATGAAGACACATCACATATATTTTTTTCATTATAACGTAGGTCAATAGTTTTTTTTTAGTATTAAACATTTTTGAAGCCTCAAAAAATTGAATTTCCCGCCAAAATATTTTGAAAAATTGTACTTCATGCGCGCGTCGAACACCTTCAGTTTGGCGCAAGAAGAATTGAAAAATCTTTTAATACGGCTGAAATACGAGAAAAAAAACGAAATATCTTCGTGATCCAATAAAACAGTTTCTGGAGCACTTAAGTAAATCTAGTTAGGTGAGATTCCAAAAAATGGAAAGGCCGACTACTCCCCCCCCCCCTTATGCGCCAAGGCCCTTTATAGCGGCCGTAAAATCGCGGGTGCGTGAAACTGGTTTCTAAGGAAGTGGTGGGGAGCACCGCAACGGAATATTACGGGCGCCGTCACATTTGAAGCGGCAGCGTAGCGTACGGTGGAAACAGTTGATCGACGTTCTTTGACGGTCATGAATCGTACACCGAACGTGCTGAACTGCGGCAACAAATAAATCAGGTAAAGCCGTGATATCTTTCGTTCATATGATGAGCTACGGCATTAACATGTTTGTATTTTGCCTTTAATTAGTAGGTATACAAAAATGTGTTCTGGACAAAAGCAGATTGAGTGGACCAGTGAGCAGGATGAAATATTAATAGATTTTGTAAGAAGCCACGAATGTTTGTACAATGTCCAATGCAAAGATTATCGAAAGACCCAATTGAAACAGAGATTATGGGATGAAATAGGGCGAGTACTGAAAAAAACAGGTAATATAAAATATATTTATAATACATAATATTCAATATAGTTTTCATTTTCTCAGTATTGTTGTTCCTGCCATTCTTCAGCAGTTAAAATATGACTTAAATGTATCGCGATTTTGCACCGCTATATTCGCTGCACGTACACTGTAGTTATTAAAAGCAAATACATTTTTTGTAGGTAGTGAGTATTTCTCATTATTATTAATTGATGTAGGAGGTACATTTGCTTCTCGTAAGAGGTTATATAAAATGCATGAGCATAATATTAGTTTATCCGTGGTGTCTGGCACACGAAATACTTAATGGTATTTTGTAGCGTTTTCGGTTGACCTTCAGGTTCGAGAGATGTACATATAGTTGCTCTACATTTATCACTCACTGATTGATTTGTGGATATGGTTTCATAAGATGATAATGAAAAGCAAAACTGGAGATGAAGCAAATTGAAACTGAAACAAATACATGGGACGTACAGATATCCATTTCAAGCAGTACTTGAGGCAGTGGCAATTCGTTGTTTATGATGATTGTTTTTCCGAATCTACTTTTCAAATATAGGATGATTGATCGAAATCATTCATTAAAAGTAGTGGAACTTGTAGAAACGACTGAATTTTTAAAACGTGGTCTTAAGCTGATAAACCTATGACGAAGTTCCGACCGACTTCCGGTTATACCGGAAGTAAGAATCACCTTCCTTATTTTAAATGGAATATTACATTTTCTATTCCATATTTCGAATCTACGCTTTATTTTAGGTAGATCTTCATGAGGTTGCCCTATACCTATCTTTTACCATTTTTTGAATAATTTTCGTTCTGAGTGTAACCGCTCACCGTATCAAGGGTGAGATAACTGTAATATTATTTTTATAGATAATGACTGTAACAAAAGATGGACATACATAAGAGACTATTATATACGAAGAAGAGGAAAACCTGGTACCGGTTCATGTAGCGAAGCAGCGAGAAAAAGGTCGGATCAATTATCTTTTCTAGATAGTATATCTTCTGTTAAAAGGAGGTAAAAAATTGATACTGCTCTCTTCTGAAAAACAGTGTATATTATTCCGTGTGTTACTTAATGCTATGTAGCTATTTTAAGGGGTGATTCCTAGACCAATTTTAAGTCAAAAAGGTTACATAAACGTTTAGATGTCCTAAAATGTTTAGTTTTTGAGTTACAGGGTACTAAAATCTTTTTTCGGTTTCTATTAAAAATCTTAAAAACAGTTTGAGATGTTAAACTATGTTTTGGTACGGGGTATTATGGTTTAAAAATACACTCTGACTAGAAATAATTTATTTTTATTCCACCAGCAGACTAGCTATATCTATACCCCAGGTTACGAGGTGTGGCTATTAAATAACCAAACTGATGCTGCTACCAGCGCTCTGCGAGCGTGTCGCGACAAGTTTGAACAGAACTGTATATGGTGATACTTTCCCCATCCTGAGCTGGACAAGCCAGTGGGTTGCTCAGTTTGTTTGTAGCAGTCGTTTGCATTAGTCTACGCACCAGTGACGTGTCGAAAAATGTTAAGTGTTTAGATGGAGCATCGGGTTAATCTCAAGTTTCTTGTTAAGCTGGGGAAAACTTTTACAGAAGCTTATACAATGTTAAAAGAAGTGTGCGGGAATGAATGTGTATCCCGCACAGAAGTTTTTGAACGGTTTAAACGGTTTAAAGTCGGGCGTGAAACGACCGAAGAAGATTCGTGCCCCGGACGGCCCTCAACGTCAAAAACAGACGAAAACATTGAAACAATTAGTAAATTAATCCGGGAAGATCGTTGTCTAAGCAAGTCCGAGGGCTTGCTGAAATAACAGGAATCGACAAAGGATGTGTTCGCCAAATTTTGCATAAATTGTTCAACATGCGCAAAGTTTGCGCAAAAATGGTGCCAAAACTCCTCACTCCCGAGTAAAAGAAATCCAGATTGAACATTTACGCAGACATTCTAAACAACATTGACACTTATCCAGGCTTATTAGACACGGTGATTACTACTTGTGATGAATGGTTAAAGCAAAAGCGACGGAGGTTCTGAACCAGCTGACAGAAGCGGACTTCCGGCACTGCTTTCAACAATTGAAAAGTCGTATGGAGCGGTATAGAGATCGCCAACGGAAGTACATTTAAGGCAAAAAAGTTGCTACTGTAATTGGTAATGGATAAAAAGTGTTATGACAGGAGTTCGGTTATTTAATAGCCACACCTCGTAAAAATAAACAAAAATGTATTTTCCAAAAATCACTCTTTTACAATGTAAATGTTATCAGGAGAAGATATATTAATACTACTAATCTAAACAAATGTTTGCAGTATGCTTCTTGCATATAGTTGACTGTCGCAACTCAAACATGTATTGCAAGTTCTTATTTTATTGTTCAACAGTAGTTTCTCCCTCGGGTATACCATACCCGAACACTTTGTACCGATGGTATTTTTGTATAATGGTGTACTTTTAGCACTATCGGCAACATCGAGGACTGTGAATCTGAAAAAACTGGGACTAGTACTGGTGATATTAGCAAAAGAATGCGACACTCGAGAGCGAGAACAGTTTGAATTAATTAATAAGGACGAAATCATCCAAAATATTTCCCCGGCACCAGATACAGAACGTGATATTATACAAACACCACCTGTTAAAAGTAAATATACACCTAAATGTACACATTCTGAGGAACGTTTAAGACTCTTAAAGCAAATAGCTGGAATGCGAACAGATTCAGATACAACCAGCCGTTACAGATCGCTGCGAAAAGAAGATGAAAATGATTTATTCTTTGCTTCGATGGCACAAATAGTTAAAAAATTGCCAAAAGCCTCTCAGGCCAGACTGAGAATGAACATTGCAAATTTAGTTGGCAATGCGGAGATTGAACATCTGTCAATGACACCTCCAGAATATCGTCCATCTTCAGCAGCAAATTCTAGCACTTAAGTGTTCCATTTGTTACTAAAGATTTGTTCTCCCCACGAGGACCTACTCGTATGCAAGTAACGGAGTCCAACACATAAGGCTACTTTATAATTCTATAAGATGTTATTATATATATGTTAGCGTTTCAGAACTTTCAAGCATTGTTTTTGGACTAAATATAAGCACAGTCTACCAACATTTTTAAATAGACATAATGCTAATTTTCAAACTGGCATTGACCAGAAAAAAACAATTACTTTTTGGTGCTAGCTATTAATCCAGCTGTTCTGTTCAAATGTAGTAAGTATACAGTTGTACGTGTACCAAAAATATAAAAATTGATTTCGGGTCAAATAGACCCGAACCGAACAGCTGGGTTAATGGTTCCTTTTCTAGTTTTGTAGATGTGATGAGTGTATACTTCGAGCTTCCTAATAATAATTTTATAATTTCGTTTTGTATTTGTGAAAATAAAAGTTTTTTTGAAAAAAATCTGGTTATTTTCGGAGAAAACTTTATAAACCAAACACAGTGCTGAATTCCTCTTTGAATGTCCCGTGCAATGACGTCACTTGCCACACGTTCCTATTAAAAAAAAAAAAGTTGATAACATCACCATCTATAGTCATGTGATCCATTTTTGCAACCAATAATCCAAAAAATATACGCGACAGTTAAAATCGCTTGACGTGTTTTGACATTGAGTTTGTCACACGTATTGTTAAAAATAGTATTTTTATTTTGTTAATGGTTTTTACTTTAAATAAAAAAATATGTATTTAATTTTCTATTTCTCTTTAAAGAATACTTTTTTAAAATTTACATTGGGACAACAAGAGCTAATACATAATGTATCCGTCTTGCAAAAGGTCGGTTTCTGGACCTTAATTCTAATTTTGGCTTTTTTCAGTTTTTGAAAAAGGAAGGGTTACCGGATAATAACTAATTTTTATGAGCACACTTGTCCCAAGAACAGTTCTTCGAATTGGCTTTTTTCAAAAAAGGAAATTTTTCGAAATGCCTTTTTTAAAAATTTCAATAAGTTGTAGTTTTTACTTTCAACGGGTGGCCTACTCTTCAAGAAATAGTTGGGGGAATGCAAACTCCGTCTTTTTTGGTTTTATATAACAGTTAAAATTATTTTTTGTTATTCTTTAAAAAAGTGAGAAACCCTGGATTTCCTACAAAACTGGTCTAGCACCAAAAACATAAATTGTAGGTTTGTGTTTTGGTTGCCAAATTGCTTTCTTTTTATTTGATGGCCGGCTCATGGTTTGTTGATGCGGAGAGTTCTCAGAGGTCCCAGTCTTAGTCGGGTCATTTTTGTGTTCCACTTGGACGTTAATGGCCATTGGACTAGTGGAGCCCAGCCTTTCTCACGAGTCCCAGAGCCCTCTTGCATTTACATGAAATTTTTCGCAGAGGATGCGGGATCCATGATGGTGGGGATGGGGGTGAGTCCCTGAGAAGACAGCTTCCACCCCCCAGTAGGATTCAGTTAATCCCCGCCACTCTCTCACTATAAATGGTGGCCTGCGGTCTTCAGTCGGTGCAACGGCGAGGTTTATGCTCGTTGAAGTGACAACGTCTTATACCTCAGAAATCCAAGTCCCTCGCGATGTCACCCCATATAAGCCACAAAGCACTTGATGCCTGCTTCTCTACGGTGTGGGGTGGAGTCACGAAGGAAGACCTCCTTTGCTAGAGTGGTTCCTTTGCTCAGGAGGTGGTGATTTGGTTTTCCTTAAGGAGTGGTATGCACCCGTAAGTGGGTGAATAGTACCGTCCCTGGTGATCGCTGGAAGTCCTGGTGGTTGTAGGAGGTCGTAAGTATACAGCAACCAGCTTCGCTTCGTGCTCTTCTGAAGGTAAACGTGTGACTCTTCAGTGCCTAAACTATTGAGAAGAACGAGCAGGTCGACGTCTTCTCCCACTATTACGACCCGATCGGCTACTGCTCTTTTTGAAGGCGCCGTCATGACGATCTCTGATCGCATCTTCGTCGGCGACAGCCACTTCTATCCCTCTTTCTAAAGGCATCACAAGAAGACTGATTAGGCTTCTCTCGTTGTTCTCATTGTCTAATACTGCTCTTGAGCAATTTGAATTACTGTGGATTCATCGAACGTCAATTCGTAGCTAGAATGAGCTCGTAGCGCCGGAGTCGTTCGGCTGTTTTGGTGTTTTTTTTTTTTGGTAGCATCTTCGGGGTAGCCGTCAAAAACGATGGAGACGTTATTCCCAAAGTGGTTACGACGTAGGTGGTGTAACCGCCAAAAGTGCTCGAACTGTGCTCTTCCTTACTTATGACTGTTTTTGGTTATCTGCGTTTTTGAGAGAACCGCTGGGCCTACAGGTACCAGTCTGGTCTCAAATGAAAGCAATTAAATTTACTACTTAATTGGATAATATTTGACGTGGGATGCGATTTTAGAAGATATTTCCAATTCGAAAAATTCACTTTTTGAAAAAAAACTATTGAAGAACTGTATCTTGGGATCCAATGCTATAAGCTCGCCCTTGTCTCAAATTGAGAAAATTTAGTCTTCTTATGTAGAGTGACTTCGTGAGACCCTCCTTCACTGAGATATTGAGCAAAAACTGAAAATAGTCCGAAAATTTCATGGTTTTTTGGGTACACCGCCGCTCGCACAGCACCTTTGGAAATTGCAAATCTGGTTTTTTAATATTGGTTTAGGTCCTAACAACATATAAAAATTCAGAACGACCGGACCTTTTGCAAGCACGACCCCCTTTTTCATGTTTAACTTTACTGGACTATAACAACCTAGAAAAGCGTACTAAATGATATATACGATTTTTTTCCTTGATCGAAGTCGAAGAAATTTTGAAACGAAGACGAAGATATGTATATGTATATTATATTCCATTTTGTCCTAAAATTGTCATTGTCACGAATGAATTGATCTATTTTAACATCAGCTGCACTATAGTTATCATTCCTTTAGCCTAATATTTTGAATTTATTAAATAGGTTATACCTATCTATCTCTGACATTGTGTTTATGATACTTGGCAGCATCCGTATTTGCATCTGCTGTAAAAAAAATCGCGTGCAGATGTTATGCAGCTGTCTAAAAAAGTATTTATTTACGTGAATTGTAAAGAAAATTGTAAATTGTTTATTTTTTATCGGAATAAAAAAAACGTGCGTAGGTATACCTAACTGATGTCAAGTTTCTTGAGAAACGTGTAACAGATTTCCAAATGTATATCAAGGTCGATAAAAATGAAATTCAACAAAAACATTGTAAAATTAATATTGTATAAATTAGTTTACTTTAATTTCACGAAATTTCAAATTGCCTCAGTCCCAGACACTAACTTAATATAACACATTGAAGTAAGAGCGTGTTTTACATAAAAGTTTAAATCGAATATGTATTCTTATGTGAAATATTATTTAATTCAAACAAACTGCTGGTACATAATAATTTATTTTTTTCATTATTGAATAAATTTCGTTTAGAAATTAATTAATTCAAATAAATCTTAAAATTGAAATCATGTCATACAAAAAGAGATAGATAGATATACAGGGTGTTTAAAAAGACGCGGCATAATTTAGGGGGTGATTGCCCAGGTCATTCTATAAAAAAAGTTCCTATAAACATAGGTCCTCAAACGCTTCGTTACCGGTCTACAAGATGTTGGAAATTTAATTTTAAAAACAGTAAAAATCAGCAATTTCTCCAAAACCGTTTGAAATATTATAATGCAATTTTAGGCGTGTCGATAGCTATATGAGACGCATACTTTGCAATACAAAATGATTTTTTAGTCTTACCAGTGGCGCGCGTATCGGCATGTCACTGGCTATTTTTAAAGGAAAAAATAGGACGCCGCTGGTTTTTATAAAAATAAAAATTATTTTTCAATTCCTTGTTTAAATATAAAGAAAAAAGCTTTCTTCAGATTTTATTGTACAACGCACCGTTTTTGAGTAAAAAAATTAAAACCATTTTAGTACGCGTCTATGTCCGATGCTGTTTTAATTTAGAAATTCAAATTATTATCTGTTGTTTGTAGAAATACTAAGGGGGCTGATTTTAGAATATTAAAATTATTAAGTCAGGGGGGCACTTTAACCAAATTTATTGATAAAAGAATGTACAGCACTGGTAATTTTTACTGTTTTTTAAATGAAACTTCAACATCCTGTAGATCGGTAATGAAGCGTTTGCGGACTTATGTTTATAGGAACTTTTTTTATAGAATGTCCTGGGCAATCACCCGCTTAAATATTGCCGCGTCTTTTTTACACACCCTGTATAGCTAGCTGCAATTCCTAATCCTAGTTTTTCCCTATTCCAGTTTTTAAACCATTTCTGTCTTTATCATTCATTTAATTTTAGAGAAAGACGGTGGCATGATCTTTGAAAGCATGACATTTTGCAAAGACATCAAAAGGATCGAATATCAGTTAGCCTTCGCAATAATATATGGCTTAAAATTCATAAAGTTCCGTATATCATTCCCCTTCAAATTTCTGTATTCAAGTAAATCTATATTCAGGAAAATCCAACTTTTAAATGAATTTAAAAAAATGCGGGTTCCTTTATTCAAAATTGTGCTATCATCTAAGTGCTATCACTCCAAAGAGAATTTTAATACTGTCGATAGCTATTCGAATATAAGAGAATTTATCCACTCAGATATTTTAAAGGCATTTAAAAGTATTACTGATTCACATTTATCAAATACTGTTGGTAGATGAAAGTTATTTTATTAATATTTGGAAAATAAGAAAAAAGTAATCAAGCACGTTTCCACACAACGTACCACAATGTAATGTGGTGTGTTTGTAAATTTTTTCAGAAAGCTGTTTAAAAAATATGGCGGCTTCCCTAGGCATCTTTTATGGCTACGTGACCGGACCAATTACTTCTGCAAATTTAAAAATACGATCATGAGCCAAAAAAATGTTCAACAGTACATAGATTTTTTTAAAATTTAAAATTGAAAGGAAGTTCGAAAAAAACAAAAAAAAAATCGCTCGAAAATTGAAACAAGGATAATTCAATATGTGTTGTTACATACCTTTAATCTGCAATGCCTGCACCATACAATTGGCCTTCCAGATTCTCATCCTCCTCCCGCCTTTCCTTCCTTAGTGATTTTGCGAAAAAAAATCTATTTTTCAAAAATTCTAGCGTGGTTCACCCCCTTAACAGTTATGCGTTTAAAACTTGCTGTTCGGCTACTTGCTGTTTATGTCAGGTGAACATACCGTATCCTTAACATGTTTATTGAAGAAGAAATTGATATTTTGCCCCGCATAACGCAGTTTTTTTAATTATAAATCTTCAGAGTAATAAGTAGAGTAGATTAAAGATTATTACACTCGTGTGTGAGGATGTACCTAATGTATTCAGGATGTCGAGATATTAACATTATTGATATATGAAAGCATTACTCATCCAAGTGTGTTTACTGTTTGACATCGGAGATACAAGATACACAACTGACTTTTATACCACTTATAAAGCCGCGCAGGTGATCCGAGATCCACACACGGAGAGAAATAATTCATTGAGTCGAATAAACATTTTTTTAGTCCTAAAAAAATCCCTTACTCAAACCTCACTGTATTTGTTCCCATGACAACAAACGATGAACACAATCCATATGAAAATATCTACGCAAACGTAGCAGACTAATAATAAAGGCACGCGTCAACGATGATGCGACCGCACTCTCTTATTGGTTGGTATGAAATAACGTGAAACGCTTTATATATAAATACATGTTATCTAATTTCCACATTCAGAAATATTTCTTTTAGCTTTAAGTTTTTATTAAATGTATAAAACAATATAGATGATTAAGTGCAAAACCTCATATAAGACTAATACAGCTTATAATCTGCCAGTTTAATAATTTGCCGAAACCTTTCAAAACTTGCTGACTTACAGTTTAGATTTGGTTAGTTTGACCGAGATACATTTTGGCACAGGTAAAATACGAGGTGTGTAAATTAAGTAATAAGACTGATTTTTTAAACATTTTCTTATTCGAATAGGAATTACAATTCAGTATTGTCTCCTTCAAAATAACTTCCTTGGGAAGCCACACACCGCTGGAGACGGTTCTTCCATTCCTCATAACAGTGCTGGAACTCATATACTGGAATAGCTTTCGACTGGTCGACGATGTCAATTCCCTGGCCATCATCTGCAATCGATTCTTTTCCTTCTAAGAATGCCTTAAACCACCGAAAAAACCTGGATTCTTGCAAAAACAATGTCTCCATAGGAATGTTGAAGTTTTACAGAAGTATCCGTTGCGCTGTGTCCAAGTCTGAAGCAAAACCTAATAGCACACCGTTGCTCAAAATTAATGTCATTCATTTTTGAAACGCATTAGAAAAAAACGGTTTACGAAAACAGTCACAAAGAACAAACAAATGACTCTAACAAGTTCACACTTGTTCTGAAGGTGCATTACATGGTAACCTACCGCCTACATTAAATCCCGTCTCCGCAGTAATTTACACACGTCGTATATAATGTCTTTGCTCCTATAAAATTAACTTAAAATAGCTTTCGTAACTTAACCTTAAAATGACGAGGTGTCGCACTGCGCAACCATCGACATGTCAAAAAATATACATATATTTCAACAAAAGTAATTTAATTTATTTGTTTAGAGAAGTTATTTTCAATGAGGGGGGATGAAACCAAAGAAACAGCGATAAGAATCGCCGTTTCCTTCGTTCATTAAAATTCAGAGAAATTATTTTCTATCTGTACGTTCGCACCGGAAATTACTGAACACCTGAATTCCTCCTGGTCTTTCAGTGGCTTTGCCAAAGTGCGCGGGTATTCCTACTGGAAAAACAAATAACTCGACGAACTTCATGCGCAACTGGACTCGAGGCCTGAGAGAAGCCTTAACGCCACATCGATTTTTTTACCGGTGTCGCTCTCAAACTGTTCACTTAATATTAATCGTTATTAAGCAAAAAGTAAACGTTTTGCGGAGTGCACCCGAGGAATTCGGGAGTTCTGTTTCTGTTTAGTCATTCAATAATATCCTACCGCTAAGGAGACGTTGTTGTCCGCATTTTATAGAGAAAAAAAATACCAGGATGAAGATATAATTTAGTGGAACGAAATAAATAATTTAAGACAATTTTTTGTACGAAGAATTGTGATGAAATGGAGAAATAGACAAAGCCACTGAATTAAGATAAATACGGTTTTACCTACAATACTTTATCCTTAATTGGACACAGATTTTTACTTTCATTGAATGAACACAGTGTCTTTTGGATACTGAAAGCCGAGTATTATTCAATACAAAATGTAACAAATGCATTTGTTTTTTAAATAACTTTCGGATATAACCAGTATTTTTGAAAATATGCCTATTTAGTTTATGCACTACTTAGTAAAGAACTGTATAGACTGACAGCTAAACATGTTAGAACAAGTAAAAAGTATAAACTGTCGTGTTGTTGCTTAGTTAAGAATGAGTTGTGATTGGAGTTTTATAGAGTTGTAATCGAGAAATTGTAAATGTGAATGAATAGCCGTATTGGCGGGCTTCTTGTCTATGTTGATTACATAATAATATATTGATTTGATAAATAAATAGCAAAAATCTATGTAAAAAATGTAGATACCCTTTTGCAAAATAAATAACAAATTATTATTCTTTAATGTGTGTTAAATCTTTCATATCTTAAAAATCCGCTATTGGTTGATTTCCTCTTACGTACTCATACATACATACATGTATACGTAAAATTTATTTTTTTCTCCTCATTTTCGTTCTTCATTTTGCTTATATAGTAGTTCCCACTATTTGACAAACTGGAAAATACATACTATTGTCAGTTCCTATCTTGGTCGTTCACTTTCTATAATCGTGATCTAGACGTAGTATTGCCTTTTGACAGATAACAGATAAGGATAAAGCTATTCAGAGAATTATTCGCTACATATAGAACAAAGTAATCACAAAAATGTACTTTTAGATTATAGCTTTGTTCTCAGAGCAGTTGCTGATTGTTAGACTGTCAAAAATATTTAACTAGTTACATTTTAATTCGTTAAGGTGTCTCTTGGCAAACGGAAATAGAGGTCAAGGAGAGCAATTACACAATGAACACAAAATAATTGTCATGTTCTTGTCATTGTCATGTTCATATCTTCTTACGTGTTTTTTTTGCATGAAATAAATCGCAACATAAATGCAATACACGAAAGTAAGAGTAGCCTTTCACACGTTTGCCATATTTTATTATGAGGTTACAGCACCAATGGTACAACAGCACCAATGGTACAACAGCACCAATGGTACAACAGCACCAAATTGGCGGTACAACAGCACCAATTGACACGGGACTACTTCAGTTAAATTTAATTGTCCCCATCAGATGCTACACGAGTTGCCTATGTGTCGCGTCGCCGTAAGCCAACTTTAAAATTACCTACTTTTTCTCCCGATCGATCGAAAATTTTGATATTCATGATATTTGTGGAAAAAAAATTAGAAAAAACTTATCTAGTCGGTGTTGGAATAAGAGTTTATTGATCATATAATTATTGTAACCCACGCCTACGCCTACCGTAACTCCCCTGAAAGTAAACAAAATCGCATTATTTATTCATATTAAAACCCGGTTATTAATTTTTTAATGTTGAGAATGTTTTAGGTGTACCTACTAGCCTAATGTCTAATTTCTCATCCCGTTGGTGATGACGGTAGAGTACCTACATCGTTCAGAATTAATTAATTTATATTTATTTTAATATTGATTTAATTTATTTACACACTTCATGAAACAAAGTACAGCATGTTATATTTTGGTAAGATGTAACTATTGGTTGACAACAAAATTAAATTACATAAGATATAAAATTACCTTGAACTATGTAAAAGAAAAAAGATTGGAGAACCACTCTTGGAGTCACAACAGTCACGTCACAATGGTTGTTAGGTTATGGTAATGGCGAAGAAATCTTTGTGCTTGGACTACTGAAACTAAAAATAATCTGTGCAACTACAACGACATACCACATAATTAATTCCCTTAAAATGGTCCTCTGGGATTGGAACGATGGTTTATATAAGTAACATTTCCAGTATGTATTTACTAAGCCTAACTATCTAGCAAAATAGGGAACAAAATAATTTCACCGTTACACAAATTATCTTTTTGTTAGCAGTCTCGTGCTTATACTCAACATTTCATCAACAGGGACAAAGTATCGTAATCCGCAATCTCGGTAAAGCCGTTGTCAAAGCAACGACGAACGCGGTCGCCAGTGGGTGGGTGACGAGACTTGTTCCGTGCACACGCCTGACACAGGCATAGGTGTGCCTCGTAATTTGGAATTAGGGTTCAGCCTAAAAACCAAAATACCGGGGCCATTGTTAGGGGGTTCGAGTCCCACGAGAGAGAATTGGCACATCTCTCGATGCATGGGTGTACGAGGGATCATCCCTCGCACACCCATGCGTACGAGGGATCCTATGCAGCACACACTAATATTAGGTCTGATTAATTCCACGTTACTGTATACATACACATATCTCCGCTTTGCTACTTATTTATTGTATTCATCAAAGGTTTTAATAACTGACACAAATTTCACAATTATTCACAGCACACATGTTCGAAGGTAGTCTTCGTCTTTGATCCCATTCGGCGGCATACACAAATCCACAGTGGCCTAGGCAAAGTGCAAAACTACTGATTTAATCAAAATTAAATCAGGAACTGTCAAACTTTTTGTCTTTTCTTAAAACCAATGCCCTTTTAAAATTTATGTTCATGCAGGGCAATTTATCGCGTTGTACCTCCACGTATCATTTTTTCATGAAGTTCGTAAACGCCCTGTGTATTTTTTTGTATACTGGTAAAACAAACATCACTCTCTAAATTCCTTATTAATAAATTACACAGCCACACAAAAAAAAAAAGTTTCTGACCTGGAGGTCTCACCATGTGTACTATATTGTAACGTTTTATTTATTTCGGGTTCGTGAGGTGTGAAAAATTAAACTCGCACTTTTAAACTAACACTATTTATTTAATTAATACAACTACGGACTAAACACTACGTAACTACACTAATTTATTTTTATACAATTCATATTAGAGCGGTGTACGGAAAGCCGCGACTATATTCAAATAGAGACTACCGTCCCGCGTCGAGTGCGGGTATTTTATATGCATCCTGGATGGCTTCCAGTAAAGGCCGGGTGAACCCAGATCAGTATAGAAGCTCTCCCGAAGGTACGAAGCGCCTTCCGCCCGCATCGGCCGTCGGTGAGTAACCCTTGTTTACCGGTGGCGAAATCATAGCCCGGCGGCCAATCTCAGGCGGCGACATCATAGCCCGGCGGCTAGCCTCAGGCGGTACGACTCAGCGGATTCCGCAACAATATGTTTTTGGGGTCGCTGAATACGAATCAGTTTCATCCCAGCACGTCTGGGTTCGGCTATAACCTCAAAAAACACCCTCAAATTTGCTATATCCGTTAAAACTACAAACCCTATAATACAGTAACCAACTGACCCCACAACCTAATAACTCCATAACCCCATAGCCACATAACCACATAATCCCATAATCACATTACCCCATAACCCTAAAACCCGGTAAAAAAAAGTTTCTGACGTGGGAGTCTCACTATGTGTACTGTATGTTTTTGGGGTCGCTGAATCTGCATCCGGGGTCAGTTTTATCCCAGCACGTTAGAGTTCGGTCATAACCTCAAAAAACACTCTGAAATTCACCATATCCGTAAAACCACAAACCCTATGGCTCTTAATCCTCATGATACTATAATACAATAACCCAATAACCCCACAGCCACATAACCACGTAATTACATAACCCTATAACTCGATGCTGTAATCATGTAACACAATCTCTCATAATGAAACTGATTTTACAGTCCTCAAGCAAATATACACCATAAAAAAATCTATAAATAAATAAATCTGTAAATAAATTAATGAATCTGGGAATGCCAGAACTCCGACTGTATATGTATTTACATGTACATGCCGTAATCCAACGTAATGTACAACCATTGGGTTATTGTATAATAGGATTATGAGGTTTCGGAGCCATAGGGTTTGTTGTTTTAACGGATATAGCAAATTTGAGGGTTTTTTTGAGGTTATGGCCGAACTCAGACGTGCTGGGATGAAACTGACCCGGATTCAGATTCAGCGACCTCAAAAACATATAGTACACATAGTGAGGCCCCCAGGTCAGAAACTTTTTTTTTGTGTGGCTGTTATTGTAATAATAAATAACAGAGGCACACAAAAAAATAATAGTCAAGTGCTAGAACGCACATGTATTTCCCATGCATTTTGACCCTCTGAACACGAATCCGATGTCCATTTTGTCCGATTGCCTCTTGCATTTTTTGCTAACCTCAAAAAACATCTTAAGAATGCCCGAAAAATCTCCAACAAGTAAATAAAAAGCTTAAATGAGCTGATCACCATTTCCACGTATTTTGGGGCGCTGAGACCAAATCTAAGGTCAGAATTGACCGATCAGTTAGGAATTTTGACATAACCTCAAAAAACACCTAAAAAATGTCCAAAAACCCAAAACAAATCAATTAAAAGCTTAAACCAAAAGTTTTGAACCTGTATTGTCTATTGTTGTTTAATAGGTAGGGTGTAATTTTAGTTGAATTATGTACGTGGTAGGTACGCACCTACCTATTTATGTATATTGCTGTAAAACCCTAATTCTCACGTTTTGGCATGTACCGTTTGTAGATTTATGTAAATACGTGGTACAGCCTATTTGATTTCTGTTAAAAACACCCCCATAATAGTTTGGTTTTCCCAAACTGACCTGCGTTTGGGATTTCCCTAATTCAGTTTACAACTGTTTATTGGAGACTGGTTTCAGGGAACCTACCTAAATAGGTCTGTGTCTAATTATTGGTTTAGGGGATTTTACTTTCCGTTTGGACAGTCAGTCTCGGCAGTTCATCTTTACCGTTCACCGGCTCCAAACCGGTCTAAGCCGGTCTGTCGTATCTTGTAAATATTTAAATAAATACCTGTACATATAGCCGATTAAAGTGCTTTACTTACCACACCACCCATCGCCATAAACCTATCATAACCTGAGACAAGAACTTTTTAATCAAAAACTTAATCTTATTTTAAATTAAGACAAGAACTGTTCCTAATCTGAATTCCTAAGACAAGAACTATTAAGGTTTTGAGTTCTTGGTTTATAGTTCTTTTTTTAATGTTCATGTCTTAGAATATGTTACATTAAGAGTTCTTGGTGCAAAGTTCTTGCCTTAAGTATTATTAGATCTAGAGTACTTGGTTTGAAGTTCTTTGTGTATAACATTTTCTAAGACAGTAATTTACACACCTACCGTGTTTAAATTTTTTGGTTTAAAGTTCTTGTCTCATGTTAGGTTTAACATTTTTGTTTTAAACTTGTAATTATTTTGTTTTGATTTTTTCTGCGTTTTTTAAGTGTTTTTTGAGGTTATGTTAAAATTCCTAACTGATAAGATAATTCTGACCTCATATTCAGTTTCAGAGCTTCAAATTACGTATACATATAGTGATCAGCTCGGTCAACCTTTGTAACTTGTTTTGTTTACTTGTTTTGCATTTTTGATCATTTTTATGTGTTTTTTAAGGTTATGTCGAAATTTCTTGCTGATTGGCTAATTCTGACATCATATTCAGTTTCAGCACCCCAAATAACGTACAGATATAGTGATCACTTTATTTACCTGTTTGGGATTTTTCGGGCATTTTTAAGGTGTTTTTTGAGGTTATGTCAGAATTTCTAACTGATCGACCAATTCTGACCTCAGACTCGCCGTCAGCGCCTTGAAATACGTATGGAAATGGTAGTCAGCTCATTTAAGCTTTATATTTACTCGTTTGAGATTTTTCGAGCATTCTTAACATGTTTTTTTGAGGTTAGGAAAAATGCAATAGTGAATCGAACAAAACGGACGTCGGATTCATGTTCAGCGGGGGAATATATATGTAGGTCTACCTTCTAACACTCGACTTTGTGTGCCTAATTTCTTTGTGTGCCTGTCTTATTAATAGTTTTTTTATACTTTTCTAGATACGTGTGGAAGAATGGATATGGAAATATTGACTATTTAAATAACGGTTTTTCGTTAGTTATATAATCATACGATATTAATAGAAAAACGACTTTTGATGCACACGTAGCCACTAACTGCACAATGGATATGTAAATTGCGCTGTATTAAATTAACCCTTTCAGATAGGTATGCAACGTGAGTTATTATGAGGCGATTGTACAGCTAAACCGAAAAAAATCGTTCTACAATTGGCAAACATCGTTCACATAGCCACATTTACGTTATACGCTCTAATACTTCTTATTCATATTACACAATTACACCTACACGCGAGGCGATAAATACTAACGATCAGTGACGGCTCGTAATAACTTTATTTGGGGGGAACTAGTTTCTTATATAGGTAAAACAAAGGGCAAAAAAGAGCTGCATACGATTTTAAACGTACAATTTCAACATACATGGTTGCAAAGAAATCAGCAAAACAATGCTGTCACATTAAAACGACTGAATAACTTCATAGCGGATATTCAGTTTTGGTATCTTGCAATTTAAACGTTTGGCAATTGACAATTTTGAGATATTTGACAATTGACAATCATTTAAAATGCATGATATTTTAAAAACCTGTGGAAGAAATTAGGACATACATATGTTATATTGTGGTAAACTGAAAAACAAGTGGAAATCAGTATATAAATAAAAAAACACAGTATTCCATAGAAGAAAATATATATTAATCAAATAGCTCTGATACATTTTTGTTTCATTTCTTTCTTTTAGCATATTCTGAAATTTTAGGATAAATTAGGGTTACCCCTGTAAAAATATTTTCTTGCAGTTCCAAAAATAACTGAGAATAGGGGGGTGGGAATTCTTACTCACATTTTACCTACTTCAGTTTTTCTACGCCAATTACGATAATTGGCAATGCCTCGCTTTTAGAGCAGAGATGAGGTGATTGAATGAGAGTGAATATGGACATGGAATGAACTTTAGAAACCAATACTTGTATTAATTATTGTAGTAAATATCCTTACATAAAGGAGTGAAATTACACACCGCCCAATATAAGTATTAATCGAATATAGAGTATATCCTGATAAGATTGACCACATACAGTGGAATAATAAAAGAAATTTGATTTTTTCCACATCTACCCTCTTGAGGCACAGTTTAATATTGTATTTTTATAATATAACAATAACTTGATTAATCATTTAATTGGTTTAATATAAGTAAAAAACTAAATTGGGGTTATGCTAAACAACCATGGTGGTGCATACTTAACAGGAGGTGTCAATATAAATACAGTGATTTATATATCGCCATATTCATACTTTCTTCTTACATTGTCTCTTTGTAAGTTGTGTTCGTTTTACGTATTACCAAACAGCACCTTTTTCCACTAATTTTACGATCGAGAGCATGTCTGGGTGGCCTACCTCGCAGGCGCTAACCCAGTCGAGGCTTCATGAGCCACAGTGAACACTTGCCGCGCATACCAAGAAGCATCTATCGCGAATTTCGCTGTTGTAGATGTGGAAAGGAAGGTTCCGCCTACCCAATGGCCCTATTTCTTTCAGAAATGTTCACCCGATCAAAAATTTTTTGGAGGTAGTCAAAAAAGAGGACGATGTGACGCAAAAGTTGGAAGTTGAAGGAGACGGACGATTCGAGGTAGGCCGAAAAGGGTTCAAGCATCCTCAGGAAGGCTTTCAGAGTCATCCCACGCATCAAGACCTGCTTACAACCTCTCAGCGCGGCAATAATGGAGCGATGAACCGTTTAAGTCACAACATAGCGCCTTCAGGATATTCCAACCAACCCTACCGAATAGGTTACCGAAAATTAAAAACCACAATTCTATAACTCGAACAAAAACGCAAATGACGCTAATCTAAAAAGTGTTACACTAATTTTGGAGCAATTTATTATAAACCTCCGTCATGAATTTTAAAGAGAAAAATGGATATATGTTCTACTTCGTTTCAAGTAAGTATTAAAAAAAAAGCACCACACACTTTATACAGTTGCATTCTACATAAAGTAGCATCATCCAATTGACCGCAACGTATTGATAAGTTCTTACTACATAGTTGCATACTACTACGTACAGTATACTAGGGTAGGAAATTGCACCATTACATATTGGCGATACATGTGTAGAAGAGAATAAGTTAAAAGACACCAGTAAGGACAGACAAAGACAGTTAGATGCACCAATGTTTCACGCTTGTGTACTTATTAGAAACGTATGATGTAAAAGGTGGGGAGACACCGCCCATCACCTAACGAACTTGAGTGAGTAGTGTGAGGTGTGAGTACTTCTCAGTACTTTTTCGCAGTGGTGAGGATGCACATCGACTTAGCTGTATGAAACGAAATTCTTACGTAATTCTGACTAAAATTACCCCATACACTTAAAAGAAGTGTACGAACATAATTGTATTTATTTTCAAATTTTTGTATTGCTTAACTAACCGGTCTGCAAGAAAATAAAATTGAAGTTCTATAAAAAATAAAAAGATATAAATATAAATCAACCCGGTTATAAGACGAAAGAAAGAAAAAATGCCTATTGAATAAGTGGTTCAAAATGTTGCCCCTTTGTTCTTCGCAAAACCCTGGTCTATCGTAAAACTCAGTTCTTACGCGTTCTAACATTTCTTAAGCGTAACAATTTAGGTCTTGTACAATTCTGGCCCGTAAATCATTTAAATTTCGTGGTCTTTCATGTTCATGTCCGTAAACAGTTTGTTTTATTTGTTAAATATTTGTTTGCATTTAAGGAACCGTTTATAAAAAATGGCCCAACGATGGAATCGCCTAAAATACCAAGTGCGTACGCAAGGAATACTCAAGTGTTTTGTTTTCCGTAGACCAATAACAATATAATAATTCAATTCTCACGTGCGCATTATAATTTATGGGCGGGGCGTCCCGCCTACATATTTTATTGCTATCCTATCACGGAAGACAGAGAATAACGCCCATAGAGTTTTAAAATGACATGTTAGTCTGGCAACTATGGATATAATATTTCTCTGTCAGTTCCTCTATCTGTCAGAGTTTATTCTTTTCTTATTTATTAATGCTCGGCTTTGAAATCTTGCGCTCTCCTATAGTTCCTAAAGGAACTGAAGAATGAACTGAACTATTAGGTAGACGCATCGCAAAGATAACAGTTGATCTGTTATCTTTGACAGAGCGAAGGAAGGCCAGTAGAGCAGAGGGCTTGTTAATATGTAGGTAAATTCACCTAATTTTGACAAAAAAAATTAGTACTTACTAATAGTGTAAGGTATTAGTACTACTTACTCAACTCAAGTTAACTTAACTTACTTAACTTAACTTCTACTCATTGTGACTTATTCTCTTGATATCTTCGGGAGGCTCGAGCTCTAGAGACCCTACGGAACGTCCGCCACTGGTTATAATAGAAACGGCCGACCGATCGCTCCTTTTTCCAATCCATCGGTCCCGCTCGCTCGTTCGGTCACAGTTCCACGTCGCGATCATTTAGCCACGGCGCGACCGTAGAAATATCACGCGTAGCATTACAAAAGGCAAAACGGACGGCTTTTTTTTCTAATTGTCAGAACACCTGTGTCACGTTTTTAGGCCCCTCGTCTTTTGTGCCGTACGGATAAAGAGAACCTTTCCTACTCAATGCTCGGCGCGCCATAAGTCGGGGCCGATGGAACTTTTGAGGAACTGAGCGGTCATTGTGGGATTATTCTTTTCGATTGGATGGCGGATAAAAGGTGGAATAAACTCTGCTCGTCATAGGAATCGGATAATGCAACTTTTCGTGGAAGGCCGTGTAAACGGCCTGGCCGTCTTTGCTCGTCAATAATGCTATAGTTATAATGCGCACTATTAGTAAGAAATAGTATTTTCTTTCGTTTGTGTAAATGTTCGAAACTTTAATCGTTGTAGATCCAAATACGTTGACAAGTGTGTGTCCTAAATAGTTCATTGTGGTTTAGTATAATCACAAAAATGACACCGCACAGGCTTTGTGGGTTCCCTCCATAATAGCAGTGGCGAAGCGTGAGATTTTTTCTTGGGTAGACATTGGGAATAAAAAATAAAAATTGGACAAACGTCTTAGTTACATTGTGTGAAAGTACCTAAAGTAAAGTCCAACTGCCGTTTTATTACTAGAGACATCATAAAATCTAAGAAATCTCTCAACTATTTCGTTTTTGTAAATGTACCTTAGAATTATGCTAAATTGCGCTCGACATGAAACATCTGTTGTCTCGTCTGCTTGAACAGAAATAAAATAAGAATTTTTCAGTTCGTCCAAAATTATTTGGTGAACTACGTATTTCACAGACTCAATAAGGTCATTTTGGATGTCACTCGATATTCCTTTGAAAACTGGACTGCTTTCCAAGTGGTCTTTCATAGCAAACTCTTCCATAGCAAGTAGATCTAGTATTTCCAAATAATTTACTAAAAATGGGTATTTGTATGGGTATGGGTATAAATGGTAAAAAAAATAACATACAATATATACCTTTATTTTTTGAATCAGCAGTCTCGTAATGTCCTCTAAATGCAAGTTCTTGTTTCGCCAAAAAACACACCACATCACTCGTCCAACAATGTTCCTAATTTTTTCGACTTTTTTCATTATGTTTCAAAGCGTTTATTTTTGTTGCGTGTAATGAGATCATGATCCATGCGCACCTTTCCCAGCAAATAAAAAAATTCGTTGCAGGTAATATTTTTGAGGCAGCATGTTTGTTAGATTTTTGAATAAAATTTTTTATAATGTTCACACCATCTTTTGCCCAGACTTCCTCTCCACCAAAAAGAACACAAGGAAAACAATAGACTGCATTCCTGCTTACACTTCCAGTCAATTTCCCAACATTTCTTTTAGAGATAGCGAATAAAAACCATGTTCTTTTTTAACGTAAACGATAGGATCTTCTATATTTGTAATTTTATTACCTATTTTCAATATTTATTATTTATTACTCAACGCACAACGAAACAATTAAAGTAATGACCAATTTAAAACACAACCCAGAATAAAATTAAAATAGAATATAATAAGAATAAGCTACAAACTCAAACGGGCGCGCGGTGAGCGGAGGAGCGGAGTATTGCAACAATTGCAGTTGACCACATGCATTCGCGCATTCGCATATGTCCAATCCCGCCATATACTGACGGGACAGCAGCGCAATACTTAGCTCGTCGACAGTAGACAAATGATGTTTTGTCTTTGATACCCGCATATCGGCCCAATTTCCGCGGATATGCCACCGCGGTGTGCTATGGTGCAATCGCCTGCCGCTGGCAAATAGGATAGACAAATTCGGAAATGTTTACCCGGCTATTACTTATTGTCGCGTACTGAGAATTTAGAGAATTAAGAGAACAGATAACAGGACATTGAAATAACATGATATAATATAATATTATGTAATTTCGGTCGGTCGGCATCAGGAAATTAATTTGAATACAATAATTGGAAAATGAAAATACATAAATATTTTTATTAAAAAAAGGGAAATAATTTTGGGTAGACAATGTCTACCTTGTCTACCCGTACGCTTCGCCACTGCATAATAGTCCAGTAGACAGAGATTTTTATGTGTTCTTGAAAGATATAGGGCGAGTTGTGACGGTTTCCCTAAGTATTTTTTTTTTGCGTAGAACACAATGCGCGGGGTCCGTAGAGCTGAAACCGTCCGCTAATTTTTTAAATTAACAATTTGTGAATTTTTTTTTTCAAATTTCCGCTTATAAATCCATTCCTTGGCATATTTTGTATAGCATATGCATATACGAAGTTGTAGTCTATTGAATTTCCTAAACTTTAAGCCCAACCCAAAGTCTCCAAGTGCTATTGTTAACTTGCAAATGGCTGCTGAAGTTGAAAAAGTGCTTTTTTTCACCATTTTTTTTACTTCGAAAGTACGACGACTATGATCATGAAATTGGGAAAAGGGACTGCTGTCTATAGTGGGAAGTTACAAATTCAGCTAGATTCGTTAATAACTTTTCGAGTAATTAACGATCTCATTTTTTTTTCAAGCCTTAATTAACAATGACGCCATTTCTTTGTTTATTGTACGATATTGACCGGGTTGAGCTAGAAAAATCATAAATCTCTTCAAGGTTGCGAGACTTTGAGATTCTGAAAAACATTAATTTCAACCAGTTTTATAACGTTTTCTACACGACTACCTTTTCTGACGCGACGTATTGATAAAATTGATAAAACTAAAAATTGATAAAAAATAAAAAATTGTTGAAATTGATAAAACTGAAAGTACGCTTCAGTTCCCAGAATTTCGGAGCGGCAACGCTAAAGCAATATATAATATGTCGTTTCGTTTTCATTTCATGATCATAGTCGTCGTACTTTCGAAGTAAAAAAATGGTGAAAAAAAGCACTTTTTCAACTTCAGCAGCCATTTGCAAGTTAACAATAGCACTTGGAGACTTCGGGTTGGGCTTAAAATTTAGGAAATTCAATAGGCTACAACTTCTTATATGCACATGCTATATAAAATATGCCAAGGAACGGAGATATAAGCGTAAATGTGAAAAAATACTTTTTTTTCACAAATTGTTAATTTAAAAAATTAGGGGACGGTTTTAGCTCTACGGACCCCGCGCATTGTGTTCTACGCAAAAAAAATATATAAGGAACCCGTCACAACTAACCCTATATCTTTCAAGAACAGTTTTTGATGATTTTAGCTCCCTGCCTACTGGACTGTAAATCTAGCCAAAAGGATTACGCTTTCATTATTAGATTATTCCAGAAGAGATGGCCCACCCATCCGCTTATTGTAGGAAAAACCTAAGAGTCGGAATTTTTTTGACTCCAATAGCACATTTTTTATTTTTTGGGTTGTCATGTTTTGTTGGTATGCACATTATTTTAGAAAAATGCGAAATAATTAAAAAAAAAGATGCAAACCGCGAAAAAAAACGCTAAAATAAGTGTAAGGGTAGCCTGGGAATATGATTTTTTACTGAAATAGCTCATTTTATATGTTTCTTGGATTGTTCAGTTCCTTATGATGGCTATTGCGGGCTATTTATTTATTTATTTATTTATTTGAATAAAGCTGCCCAGACAGAATATATCCAATTAATGTTCAGGAAAAACAGGTGACAAAAAAGAAACCTAAGTAAATAACAGCATATGAAGTGTATCACAATAACAAAGAAAAAAATAAAATAAAATAATATTAATAGTAATCAAATAAAAATGGAAACAACTTACACTGCTGGTAGGAAAGAAATTGGAGGTATTAATTAACTTAACTAAGTAACTAAAATGATTAATTTATAATACACATACACATATTATAAATTGGTGAATATTTTAACAAAGTACGAGGTGTAGGTAAATAAAACAAAGAAATATAACGCGTTTGAACAGATGGTATATTAAAATATATGGAGTTTAGTAAGTCAGGAGAGTCTACTTTAGTACTCTCTTGTTTAGACTTTAGTAAACTCTCTTAGACTTAGACGTAGACTCTCTTGTTTTGTTAAAGTAGACTCGCTTGTGTAAGAATAATACTGCAAAGTAATTTTAAGTATATGAGGAATAAACGTTAGAGCAGTAAAAAATTACACTTTTACAAAAATTACAATTTTATATAAGTAATTTATTGGATTCGTTTTTCATGTAAAAATCATGACATTACATTTTGATATATTTAAAGGCAATTTGTTATTTTCACACCATAAATTGATGTTCTTATTTTTCTAATCTTGATCTTATACTTTTCTTGTCCCCTATTTAAGGAAATATCAGCTGTAGAATCACAAGTAAAACACCCTGTATATAACCACATTAACTCTCTCACCATTTTTTTTGTACATACATTTCTTAATAGAAAACCTTGTATGTATATTAATTGTCCCAATTTTAGATTTTCCAATAATAGCCAATTTAAAAAATGTATAATACTTATGGTATTTTTTTTTAGTTGATTTTCAATTGTCTCCAACTCACAAACGAATTATTTTAGACCATAAGTGATATACATTTTTTGCAATTGGCTTTTATCGGAGAATCTCAAAGTAGAAAAAAATATAGGGTGTTCTATTTATAAAAACATCAGTGACGTCCTGTACAAAGAAGTGCCGACGTCACTGCTACTTCTAATTACAACATAAGCTGCGCAATTGGAAATGAAAATTGCCTGTCTTTTTCCAAAATGTTTTTAATTTGCAAAATATTGAATTTATGCAAACCTTTACGTCCTCTCTATACGTATGTATGTATGCATTCTAGTATCGGCTACATAACATTAAAGGGTGGAGACTAAAACCAATGTCAAATTTTTCGTGAATCAGTCTGTCTATAGAAAACAGGAGCGGAATCGACAGATTATCATTGTAAATCAAGGGTAAGCTAATGCTAGTCAATGAATAAAAAATAATCGGTCCACTGAGTTATTTTTCAAGTACCAACCGAGATTTCGCAACAAATACAGATAATATGGTAAATTATAGGCACATATTTAAACCCTGAACGTAAGGCTATACGTGGGTGTGACCCGTCGCTATTAGAATCGGCGTTGTTCATATTATGTTCCATATATGTTTCGACAAAAAATATAAACAATGGTTGTTACATTTAAATTATTTTGTGTGTAATGTAATCTAATGTAGACTGTAGAGATTATGCGAATTACTTTGTCATGTTCATGCATAAGTATGCTTGAACAGATATAAATAAATTCGCCTTATCAACAGATGTAAGAAGTCACCCGTATTATTATCATGTCAACTTTTCTATAAACATTTTTTTCCTACTTGCATCATTGATATATTTATTATGTATCCAACTAATTATCTATGAATGGCTAATACGCACTACTATGTACTTACATTGTACTATTCCGTTAGGTTTACTTCCAAAGTTCATTGCTAAATTTAAAATGTGAATGAAATTTCGTTTATACACATTAGCACTAGCTGGTCTCGTGACTTACGTACAAATTCAGTCGTCTCAAATACGCCTTCTTTTTTTGAATTAACAGCTGATAGTAGGTCACAATGATTGATGCTAAATAAAAACTCAACGTCAGTATGTTGAGAGTTCACTAGTATATCTTGTACATGGTTGGAAATATCATATTAGTTGGCATTACTATACTCTGATACAGTGGCGGTTGGTGATATTTCAGTTAGCCATATCTTGAAAACGACGCATTGGACCCACTTCACTCTTGGTGATGACTATACACCTCTTACAGAAAGGATTATAGTGAAAAAATCGTCAGCAAAGATTGCGAAAAAAATTCTAAAAAACTGCAGAACACCCTGGGATCTCAGTAACGTAGTATCCTGGTATCCTCTCTGAGGAATATTTGCAGTATTTTTTTCATAATCTAGAAACAAATACACCTAAGGAGAGTTTTTCGATTTGTTACAAAAAAAATTTTCAAAAAGTTATGGCCATTTTAATTTTAATTTTATTGGAACGTTTTGTTTCCCAAAATTAAAGTGGCCATAACTTCTTGAAAACATTTTTTTGTAACAAATCGAAAAATCTCTTTATATTTGTTTCTAGATTATGAAAAAAAATATATACTGCAAATATTCCACAAAGCGTTACTGAGATCCCAGGGTGTTCTGCAGTTTTTTTGAATTTTTTTCGCAAACTTTGCTGACGGTTTTTTCACTGTAAATCCTTTTTGTAAGAGGTGTATAGTCATCAAATAAAAAGTGAAGTGGGTCCCATGCGTCGTTTTCAAGTCGTTGGGGACGCTAAACATACTGGCCGTCCAATAACAAGCCATTCAAATGATAATACCGAAGCAGTGCGTGAGAGTGTTGGTGAAAGTCCAGGAACATCCATTCGGCGTCGTGGACAAGAATTGCAAATTTCAAGAAGCTCTCCGCATCGTATCCTCACTAAAGATCTTCGTCCCCAAGCTTACAAAGTTCACTTGACACAAGAACTGCAGCCTAATGAGCATACACAGCGAAGAAAGTTCGTTGAATGCATTATGAGTTCTTTCTGCCTAAATTGGATGACATTGATGTTTATGACATGTGTTTAAACAAGGCGGTGCGACATGCCATACAGCCCGTGAAACGATCCAATTACTGCATGAAACATTTCCTGATCGTGTACTCTCTCGTTTGGGTGATCAGAATTGGCCACCTAGACCATGTGATTTAATACCATTGGATTTCTGTGGGGATATTTGAAATCAAAGGTCTATGTCAACAAGCCCACATCCACCCGTGCATTGAAGGAGATTCAACGCTGCATCAACGAAATTCAGCTACATTTATGCAAAATGGTCATGGCAAATTTCGACAAAATAGTGCGTGTGTGCCAGTAAAGCCGTGGAGGCCATTTGTTTGATGTGCTATTCCTTATATAATCCTATCCTATGTACTTTAATGGTCATGCATAAATTTTGGGACACCCTTTATCTGTTCTGAACGCACAGTCCAAATCTGAGCAGTATTGGTCCAGGAGTTTATGAGATATTGTGTCATTTAAAATAAAAAATGCAGTTTTTTGAGAAAAACGCGTTTACAGATTGGAACCCGAACTCTTGAGATCGATCATATTTATAGCTATTCTGGGTAGGTAATGTAGGTATCCCTCATGTCATCTCAACTTCAACTGAGCAGCATTACCCTCTCCGTTTCGCTGCGACATTGACCCTATACCATGAAGGGTTGATAACGGCCCACGCCACGTTGACGACGTGTGACCGTCTTTTTAGGCTTCATAACTTTTACACATTTTTGAATTTAAAAATCCATTTGGTGGCACATTCTCTGGATTATAAACATTAGGAAAAGGTAAGAAAAAAATATTCGTTTTTTTAAGGCATTTGGGTAGACGATTATTAATTATGTTTGTATACAGTGCTTTCGAAAAGTAACGAATAAATTCAATATTTCTAAAATTGAGTTTTTCGAAAAAAATCCTCTGACACGTCGGTTTTGTTTTAAACAAAGACACTTTTTGACATACGACCCATATTTGTGACGTCATCGTTGTTCGAGATATGACATCGACAATTTTTTTAAATGGCAATCCCCAATTTCGACCACGCCTTTTGAAAGAGCGTGTCATTCTACTTACGCATCATCAAAAATTATGGTTGCCTGACAGTAGCCTAAGCGACCGAGAATGTTTTTTTTACTGCTGTCAGATAAAAACTTGAAATCGTACTTCGGTAAATATTTTTTTGTTTTGTTTTTGGGTTATTTCTTTAGTTCTTATCTTTTATTTGGCAAAATCAGTGTGTTTCAAGTGTTTATTGAGTAGTGACTGTTGTCATTTTATAGAAAAATGGGTACATTAACTGAACGAGAACGAATTGAAATTATTTGCATGATCGGATTCTTTGCGGATCGGAGACAGGATGCGCACCCAAAAAGAAGTAGTTGAATTGTTCGATGAAACTCATCCTGATCGGCATGCCATTAGCCAGAGCATGGTAAGCAATATTGAGTCTAAATCTAAGATCAACTTAATGTTTTGTTGGCATTACAGGAAAATCATCACTCAACAGTTAACCAATTGGCTTCTGATTTCAATATGGCAGCGTCCACAGTTCACAAAATTATGAAAAAAGCAAAGTATCATCCTTATAAGGTATGCATTGTTCATGAGCTATTTGAAGACGACTTTGATCGGCGAAATCAATTCTGCGAGCAAATGCAAGAGTTATGCACTAATGATAATAATTTTGTAAAAAACGTAATTTTTTCTGACGAGGCTACGTTTATTTTGAACGGACATGTCAATAGGCAAAACTGTCGTTATTGGGCTACCGAGAATCCCCGGTGGATGATGGAGTATCCATTAGGAGAAGTATATCACTTTCAACGTCCTAAGAAAGTGAGTGTATGGTGCAGCATAGTCGACGGAAGAATTCTGGGTCCCTATTTCTTTGATGTGAACCTTACTGGTACAAGCTATTTGGATTTTCTTCGAGACGACCTTATTCCTGAACTAATAACTTTATATCCAGATATAGAGGAACGTGATCGTCCGAGAAATGACATATTCTTTCAACACGATGGTGCATCTCCCCATTATGCAGCACCTGTCCGTGCTTATTTAGATGAGGTGTTCCCGAATCGTTGGATAGGGAGAAGGGGCCAATTGAGTGGCCAGCCAGATCGCCAGATTTGACACCCCTAGATTACTTCTTGTAGGGATAGTTAAAAAGCAAATACACGTTACTAGACCGCAGAATTTAGAAGATTTAAAAGCAAGAATTCGTCACGAGATACATCGTATACCTCCTGAAGTTATTGACAATGTTCAGAAAGAATTTATTAATCGCCTTGGCTACTGTCAGATAGCCAACGGTGCACAATTTGAACATTTAATTCAGTTGATTTTTACATGATCATTATCATTAAATTTAGTATTTTGAAATTTAAAATCGTTTTTCTTCATTTTTTTTAACCTATATACTCACGCTAATGTAATCATACCATAATTTTTGACGATGTGTAAGTAGAATGACATGCTCTTTTAAATGGCGTGGTCGAATTTGGGGGTTGCCATTTAAAAAAATTGTCGATGACGTCATATCTCGAACAACGATGAC